>OY728122.1:1512038516-1512533616 GCA_963277665.1 Viscum album
TCTTCCACATCCATATTTTCTAAAATGTTTTCAAAAATGTTTTAATATTACTCTAGTATTTTTTAAACACATTTTTTACTTTTTTTTATTTTTTTTAATTTTTTTAAAATAAATATTCCTCCCATTTCGAAAATTATGCTCATTTTTATTTTACCAAAAATGTGAATGAAATATTTGTTTCAACAGGTACGAAATATACCTCTATCATAACCACTAAATTTTTTAAATATACATATGTAATTTTCAAAGAAAAGGATTTAAAAAATGTTTTATGGTGTTTTATTTGTAAAAATTTATTTTCAAAGAAATGTTATTTTCTTCATGAAATATTTTATAAGATTTTTAAAGTTTCCTTTATAAGTTTCCAATGTTATCTTCCTAGAAAAGGATTTTAAAAATGTCTTATGTTTTAAAAATAATTTTTAAAATTAAAAAGGTTATTTTTCTAAAGAAAAGTTTTAATTAAGAATTAAATATTTATTTATATGTTTCCATGTTTACTTTTAAAAAATATATTTTAATTTTTTATGTTTTATTTTTTTTTCAAAGTGAAAAGATTATTTTCCTAAAGTAACAGTTTAATTGATCTTTAAAGCTTACATTCTATGTTTAAAAGGTTATTTTCACAGAAAAGGAATTTTGAAAATTTTTTATGTTTTAAAAATTGTTTTTTAAAGGGGAAATTCTATTTTGTGTATGAAACGTTTCATGTGGTATTTAAAAATAATTTTCGATCTTGGATATCTTCCTTTTATGTAACTTATGATTTATATGGGATGTGATCCAAGGATACCATTATAATTCCTTCCATGAATTGTTTATATTTATTATGATAATATGTTTATGAAACATATTCCTTTTTACATGTGTTATATTCTGGTAAAATTATTATGAAATCAATTTATTTTCCATGGGTTATGACATAATAAAGTGTTTTATAAAATCTATTTCTTTTCTTGGGTTCTGATATGATGAATGGTTTCAGATATTGTGGAACAAATATATAATATTTTCATTATGTGATGGGTGGTAACTGTAAAAACCTCAAACTAAATGGGTAATGATTAATGTTATATGAGCTCAAAGGGTACAATTTTTTTTATTATGTCCAAAATAGGGTACAATGGTGGTTAGACCAAGCCCAAAAGAGGGTATACCGAAGGTTATCCCAATATCAAATTAGGTATAGGGTTGGCCAGTCGCATCCTAAAATGTTATGAGTGTCTTTGTGTATATCCTTGACATAATATTTTCCATTATTGTGTATTCCACATATCTTTGTCTTATGATAATGTTATACTCTCATTGATCATGTTCTTTGATTCCATTCCGATTCATGTCTTAAGATCTACCAAAATTTATTCTGTGACACACGTTTATGGTATATGATATATAGGGTATGGATTTATAAACGTTATTCTCATATTTCCATAAAAATATATGCTTGTTATATTTATTTATACCTTATTTACTTTTACCAATCATTTTATCTCCCCCTTTGTTTTGTTTATTTTCCACAGGTTATGATGATAGGTATTAGTTTTGATATATCAAAGAAGGGTGATAGTTTTAAGGAACTTTGCGAGATATGGTGTATAACTCTTATCAACCTGTAAATTATGTTTCCATGTTTCCAGAGGCACTATACATTTACGACCCTCAAGTTCATGTTTTTATAATATAATGAATATTCATCTAAAAAGATATAATATCTATATATGAAATTGTAGGGTCTCTATAGTTAATATTAGTGTATAGGATTTTTTAACCCAAATATTTAGTGATATCTCTATGGATAACAATAAATATATGTATAAGGATATGTCGAGGGATATGCCTAAGTATAATTTGAAGAAAAATTCCAATTTTAGGAAAATAACCCAAAATATTGGTGAAGGATAGAGAAAGTAGTTTCCAAGAACTTACATCCCTATTTGGATAATAAGAGTGGGTGTTGTTCGGGAAAAAATTCACCTAGGGGTAATTACTACGAAAAAGGTGCATTGAGATTAACTTGAGTGTAACCCGATATACAAGAACATGGCTTACTACATACAAGGTTTGGAAATCCTAGGGGATATGATTTGGGAATACAAAAATTATTTACAAAATATAATGAAGGATTTGAATAATGACCTATTTTAAATGAAATGATTCATATATTAGAAAGAAGGCATCATGATTTAGACATCCTATAAATAATTTTCCATGATTATATGGTTTCCCACTATAATTATTTTTTCCCACACAATGTAGTTTGGTTTTAGTTAAAATAGGGAACCATATAGAACTTGGTTGACATTGACTGTGATTGAAAATGTGTTGATGATAAACCAAATGAGGTGATGAATAGAGTTAATAATATTGTTATTATGCCTAATAAATTATCACAATATATGATTAATAACATTCACCTTAAGAAACTCTCAGAATCACCGAAGATGAGAAGGATAGAGTCACCAAGAGATTGGGAAGTGGAAAACATGGAGGATGGAAGGCCTAGTTTAGTATATTTCCGAAATATGGGAAAAATAACTTAAGATAATGTCTCAAATAGATCATAATATGTTTTGATTGTATCAAAGAAGGACGAAAATTAAGAAATTTCTGAGTAAAAATGAAAATTTTGGTTTACACAATGGATGAGAATAATGGTTTCTCTATGTAATAATGAATGGTCAAACATTAGAAATGTGGAAGGAATGAGAATTATAAAAATCAATGACTTAGGGGGAAATATTGAGAATATAACCATCAAAGGGTACATGTAATGGTTATACTACTGATGATGAAGAGGCCACGAATGACATATGAAAGGTATGGGAAATTCTTACACTATTGTTTATATTAAACATAAGAAACATGATTAAATCAAGGTATATGAATGTTAATACATGATTAATATCTTATATTGTAAGAAAGTGTTATTAAGGAATAAGATGATGAATCTTAGTTAATTTCTTAAAAATTATGTGGAATTATGGAAGTGTTTGTGTATGAGAATTCAAGAATTAAATTATATGAATAATAAAATATATAATTATTGTTCTATATAAGTTTTTGATTAATTATTTTAAAGAATATATTGAATCTTACTAATGAACAAGAAAATTTGTTTAATATAAAGGTAATATTTTATAGTAAACACATGATTAGGGAATATAGCCAATAATTTATGGTTTCATTTATGGAATGCTGAATATTGTACATTTTCATTGAGGTTTTATCATAATTTTAGTTATTATCATGATTCAAGAGAATATATGACCAAGTTATTCACATATTTGGTATATAAAAATTAATATATAATTAATGATGTTTGGTAGATTAATTTTAAGTTGAATTTGGGATGTCTAGTGATCTTGTTTATAAATTTTAAATTTTAGAAGGGTCAAAAGATTAATAATTTATGGAATAGTTTAGGTTTAATTTTGGATGAGGTTTTAGAGATTCATGTATTACATAACTATATAAATATTTATTAATATTGGATAATTTTTGTTATCACTTTTGTTATGATTATTACTAGATATATAATAAATGAATTCTCATTCTATTATGGATCTTGTGATCTGTTAGTGCTTCTAGTATAACAAATTCATCTTTATTTATTAGAGTAAGAGATGAAGTGGAAATTAATCAAAGTACAACCGAAGGATAAAATTTCTCTTATGCTATAAAGTAAATATAAACCCTTGGTATAATTATCCATTTTAAATTATTAATCCTATTAGGATAATTTGTTATCCTATGGGGCTTCCACTAAACCTCTCTCAAGTGCACAATGTGTTCCACGTATCTCTCTTAAGGAAGTACATACCTGATACATCACGTATACAGGAATCATAGGTCATACCACTAGAGCATGATCATTATTATGAGGAACAAATATGGGAGATTATAGATCTTATAGATAAAGTGTTATGAAACAAGATCACTAACCCGGTAAAATTTTTATGGTAAAACCACCAGCTTGAGGAAGCTATATGGGAACCTCAGGATGTAATGAAGAAAAAGTATCATCATCTATTTATACCAAAATATTGAATTTCAATGGTGGAATTCATTTTAATTAGGGTATATTTAAAACACCATTATTTTATGAACTATTTTCTTTTCAAATAAATTTAATTTCTTCGATATCTTGCATTACATGCAACACCAAGTTTTAATGAAACATGAAATACTATTAAAATATAAATTTTTAATATAATAGTTATTACCTAGCTATTAGAATTGAGGGTATGAATAGGATATAATAAATTATGAAAATATATGTTTTACACATGTATATATAATTAATTTTGTGATGACCATTAATTTGAAATGAAAATAAAAATCATTTGAAAATAAACTAAATCTTTTTTGAAAAACAATTTTTATTGAAAAAAATGTGTTTTACAAAAATAAACAAAATAAATCAATTTTGGTGAGTGTTTTTTTAATAATTTATATAATTTATATTCAATAAATTTTTTAATATTCTTTTTATGTGTTTTCTATGTATTAGATAATAATAAATCCAATTTTATGCATACAAATTGCATTTTTCTAAAAAGCAGTTTTGTTGCCTTTTGCGCAATTATTTTAAATTTAATTTTGTAACTTTTATAACATTTATTTTAAAAAATGAAATTAATTTATTAAATTATAATTTAAAATTATTTTTATTTAATATTGGATAACTTTTTAAAATGTAATGTTTTTTGTAAATAGTGAGAAATACCGATTTTTGTTAAAAAATGTATTTTTAATCAAAGAGTTTACAAGATGAAATTTATTTTAATATTATTTTAAAAGTAAAGTTAATTAAATTATATATCTATTAATAAAATTTATGTAATTTTAATCAAGTTCATATAGAATTTTCATATAAAAACTTTTTAAACTTTATAAAATTTTCTCTTTGGAAAACCGTTTTTTATTGCATATATGTGTTTAATTTTAAATTAAAATTTTCAACTTATGTGAATGAAATTTTTAATGATGGATTCTATATTTTTAATAATTATTATTAATATTTTATAATAAGTTCAAATTAAATTTTTACCACAATGAATAGTAAAAACAACAAAAATTAAGTAGTGTCGTTAAGGTTAAAACATGTTTACTAGGTGTTAAACTAACAAGATCAGGGGTAAATTTTCATAGAAAATTTTTAAAAACATAATTTATAGAAATATATTAAAATTATAACATATAATTTTAGATAATAACCCATTTATGAGCCTTCTATCATGTAAAAAATGTGGGTACACTTTATTCTTTTAAAAAATTTCATGTGTGTCCTGTCCCCCTCTTTCAAAAGGCCACCCCTCTCATCTTCTATTCACACTTCCATAACCATTTGTTTTAGATGATACTAAAGAAAATAATTTATTTAATTGCATACCCTCATAACAGAGTCATTATTTTGTTTGGTAATCCCTCCTAGGAGGTCATTAGGTGTAAACCTATAGAGGCTTTCAGAAGAAGAGGTAAAATTTATAAAGTTGCGTTTTAGTATCATTTATTATTACACATTTACTAGTATTATTAAAATATGATTATATAATAACTCAATTATATCCCATATATTTATATTTTATTTGTTTAATTAAATAACTTTTATCCATCTCCACTTCCATCAAATGGAAACGAAACATTGATCCCGTGTACACTAGACTACAGCCCCGAGACCCAATTTTTCTCATTTTCTAACACCACCTATTAAGGATGGATATAATGACTGATTTATTGTTTATATATATATATATGTGATATTATTACACTTATTTATTTATAATTCCTCATCATAATTCATACCTTCTAACACATTCGAAAAAAATCATGTCGCTTGTGTGTACGTTAGACTACCGCCATGTGAACCGATGTGATCTGTTTTTCCATTTCCATTTATCGTGGATGGTAAAAAGGGTAGATATAATTAATATATATATATATATATATATAAATGTGATATTTTTAACATAAATATAAATCTTTAATTAATATATTACATATATATTATTAATTTGTTTCCATGGGGGATACGATAACGTCGCTGATATGTACGACGAGCTAACGCCTCGCGAAGTGATGTGATTCATTTCTGTTTAAATGTAAGGTAATAAGGGGAATGTTATTTAATATATGTGATATATATGAAATAAAAATGATTCTGAAAATTTAATATATTATTTACCTTTCTTTCATTTCATCCGTCAAGAAAATGGAAACAATGTTCTTGCATACATATGACCTACCATCTCAATGAATAGTGTATTACATTTTAAATCTTTATTTGTTATGGATTAGTATAAATACATATTTTGTGAATATATATTATATTTATATTATGGTTAATATTATTTATGTTATATAACCATTATCAAAGTAATACCACCAAAAATACCAAACCAAAACATATATGAAAAGAAAAACAGTTATTACCTGTAACATGATTATGATAATGAATTTTTAATAAAACTGTAATAAAATTTCACAATTTAATCATATATGGTATGATAAATATGATTATGGTTCTATAATAAATTTATAATAAACTTATATTTATTATACAAGAGGTATAAATTTGTACAAAGGAAGTCCATACTTAAGGTAATGGAGTTCTAGTCTCACTTCTATTTTTGGGAGGCTTCTGCAAAATTCACCACTTGCTTATTTTATATGGTGTACATAATATCCCATTGACATGGTATATCATGAATATAATTCTTTTAATGATATTAAAATCCTTATTTTATGTTATTATTTATTGGGTCTTATGATTCAAAATATTTCCAAAGTGGTAAGAGATTTTTGTCTTGTCTTCTTAGGGACATACGTTGTGTTTTTCACAAATATTGTTTTATGAGGTGTATATACAACCCCTTTAACATTTATCATCATGAATTTATTTATTCTCATGATATTTTATGTTTTATTTAATTATATGCCTTCATGGGGTTTATTATTAAAAGGTACCAAACTATTAAGGGTTTCACGATTCGATCTCATCATTTATTAGGAATCTTTTTTATTTATGATTCTGATGATGAAATTTTATGATATATCTCTCAATAAACTCATAAATTTTATTACTATATAGTTATTTATTGAGATAATTTTCTTGATTCATTTTAATTATTTAATGTACTTATTATTCCAAAAGAATGTGTTTAAAAAAAATTGACTTTATTTCTCTCTCTAATTGAAAGCCCCTTTTCTTATTTCATTTCCATATTTTCTAAAAATGTTTTATAAATGTTATAAATTTTCTTCTAGAATTTTTAGTTTAATTTATACAATTGTTTTAACTATTTAATTTTTTTAAAAATGATTCTTCATGTCGTTTTCAAAATAAGTTCTATTTTCATTTTACGAAAAAATGTGAAAGGAATCATTATTTTAACATATGAGACATTTATTTCCATCAGGAAAACTCAATATTTTAAATCTAAATTCATAATTATCATTTTTTATTTTCAAATAAAATTACTTCCAAAATTTTCTATGAATTATTATTTTTCAATGTGATTTTCAAAAAAAATTAATTTCTTCTATAAATGTCTTCAACGATTTTTAATGTTTCTTTTACAAGTTTCCAAGGTTATTTTAAAAGAAAAGGATATTAATTTTTTTATGTTTTAAAAAGATAATTTCATAGGGAAAATGTTATTTTACTGATTAAATGTTTTAATTTATCACTGAATATTCCTTTTTAAGTTTCCATGCATATTTTCAAAGAAAATTATTTACAAAATGTTCCATGTTTTAAAAATATTTTCTCAAAGTTAAAATGGTATTTCTATAAAGAAACATTTTAATTATTATTTAAGGATTTATTTATAGTATTCTAAGTTTATTTTCAAAGAAAAGGATTTTGATTTTTTTATGTTTTAAAAATTATTTTTCTTAGTGGAAATGCTATTTTCCTCAAGAAATATTACATGTGATCTTTGAAAGTAATTTTCCATCTTAGATAACATACCTTGATGTGACTAATGTTTTAATATGGATTTGGTCCAGGAATACCATTCTTATTCATTCCCTAAATGGTTTATGTTTATTATGATAAGGTGTTTATGAAGATCATTCTTTTTTTTCCATGGGTTATTTTATGATAAAATGATGAAATGATTATGAAACCCATTTCATTTTCTTATGTTATGGTATAATGAAATGTTTTATGAAACCCGTTTCTTTTCATGGGTTATGATATGATTAATGTTTTATGATCTTTCCATAAAAAAATGTATGATTTTCATTATGAGACAATTGGGACTTATTTCTCCCTCAAATTCATCGGCAAATGATTAATGTTATATGTTCTCAAAGGGTATATAAGGGGTTATCCCATTCCTAAAAGAGGATATATGGGTGGTCACCCAAGCCTGAAAGAAGATACATGGGAGGTTATCCCAAATCCCAATGCAGGTACATAGGTGGTTATCCCGAGCCTAACATGTTATGAATGTCTTGTTGGATATCCTTGACATAATATTTTCTATTTTTCTATGCATGAACCAAATATAGTTCATATACCAATGTTATTCTCTCATGGATCATGATATTTGATTCTATTATGATTCATATATTATTAATAGTGATGCTTTATTAAATGTCTCATGATTATCATCTATGATATAAAGGGTATGGTTTTTAAAATGTTATTCTCATGCTCTCATACCCATAAGTCATGTTACATTGATATCTCCCTAGTTTACCCTTAATGATAATCTAAGATCACTCTTTATTTGATTCTTTTTTTAAAACCCCATATTTTTAAAAATAAATTCAAATTCATGAACTTAGTTTTAATTAGATAGTTATAACTATCATTTGAACATAATTTTTTTACTTCTATGATTTGAATTTCAAAAAATTGACATATATGATTGCGACCAGTAAGTTATTTAGAGTCTGATAGAACCAACTTGTTTTTTAGCGAATAGTAACATACCCTTATGAATAGTAATTTGAAACTTATGAATTGTAAATCATATTATTATTTTATTTTATTAAGGTTATAAGATAATGATACATTGATTAATTTTTCTATGTGTTAAGAAATGACTTATAGATTTCCAATTGTTATTTTTGAATAAATTATGATTTTATTTAAAAATTAAATTAATAATATTTAGAAAATTATTTTAAAAAATGGAATTCATTTTTTGAATTATACACATTAAAAAATGGTTAGGGTCATTTTTAGGGATTTTTCTAAATTTTTTGAAATTTTTATGAATAGAAAAATATGATAAATTACGATGAATGCTAAATACTGGTTTTACTGCATCATAGGTGATGAAATACTGATGTAATACCACTTGGTTAAAACTAACATGAAATTATCACTATTTGGGATCTCATAAATCAATAATATTCATATTAATGACCAAAAATATTATAATAATGATTAAAATAATGTAAAACACCTCCTCTCCTCCACTATAAATACCACCCTAACTCCCCTCTTCCTCACACACCTATGAAGCCTTAAGAATTGTCTATGTTCTAGAAAATTTCTTCCCCAAGGATATTACCCATGTACAAGGCCTGATTGTCTCACCAAAAGGTCAAAACCAAAGGCCTTAAGGAGGATCTCAAGGAGAAGAGATCAAGAGTAAGAATTCTATTCTTTTTTCCCGTGTTTTCTTTCCAATTATTTTCTTTTCTTGTACTCTCTTCCCATAAACTAATGCAGGTGGTATGAAATATATATAATCCTATATATTATTTATTTTATCATGCTCATGTAAAATATTCATTATTTTTATTCCTCTCCTATCCCACTTATTCTAAAAATAAAAACACCATCCGCAATGTGCCTATTTACCAAGATCGTGAAAATTGTGTTTGAAATTTCCATTACATTATTCAAAGATCATAATAAAAAAAATTTAATGGTTGAATAAAAATTCAATGTTTAATTTTTAACCTATTTTAGGTTCTATAATGAACTTATATGCATTTAATTAAATTATATAATGAAACAAGTTCATGATTATCGAGGAACCACAAAAAATGATATAAACAAACATCATTAATGTCTTATTTAATGATACATATTTATATATGATAAAAAATGATTTATGGTATCATTATATGTTATGGAAACATATAAATTCAATTTCATTCCACTTATATAATTTCATTTCCATATGACAAGAAACTTAAATACAAACCGGCCATGGAAATCATGTAAAGAAGGCACCCAAAAATTAGAGGGAACAAAGTACTAATAACTAAAGGGTTAAATAATGTAATGAAATGATCATATAAGGTATTTTAAAGATAAATAAGTTTATTTAAGATATTAATAAAACTCTTTTAACCATCATATATGAGTTTTAAACAAGTATGAAATAAGACAAACCAGAGGTAAGGGAATTCCTAACATCATTTCCATTCTTTGGGTTAACATTATAATTCATTATTTACAAGGAATTAATATTGTTTGTGAGAATAATTTTGTTTATATTATGTTTAATTATGTGGATTTATGGTTTATATACATATTCCATCTACTCTATTAAGTCTCACTTCAATTATATGATATTTGTAAGCTGATTTTCTTTTGAAATCATCCTTTAAAATTCTGTTTTATGAAATTAAAAATTAATGTTTTTTATGAAATTATTCATGTTGTAGAATTATCTTCTGGTTCTTGGTAATTATTTATAATTAATTTTGGGACATATATATCCCTCCAATTTATGGAGTATGTGTAAGTCAGAGGCTGAACCTATGGTTACTCCATGTGTAACTACGATGGTTACACAATAAGGTAGTAGTGAGGGTTTCATTGTAAGGTAGCTATGAGGGATACACATTATATGGTTGCTGAGAGGGTTAAAATATTATAAAGTAATTCCCAAGATACATTTATAGTTATATTTTTTTCTATAAGTTTTTTGGAAATCCCATGGAAATCTCAAGTTTCACAAAGTATGTTTATATGGGTAACAAGTATGTATTTTTAAAAATGATTTCATATGTTACTAGTATTTGTGGACTACTGTTTTATTTCCTTATTTTAATATCCCTTACTAAGATTTTTTGTTCTCATACCACGTTTTAAAATGATTTTCACATGTTATAAGGATGTGTACGAAAAATAAGGAAGGAAAGTTAACTTTTATGAATATTTTTCAAAGAAATCATGTTTTATTTGAAAAGTTTTATATCTTGGAAGGAATGAATACTATTTTACGGTATACACTTTGTATTAATGTGGGATGTTATGAATTTATTGTGTCCCAATTCTCTAAATCTCCAAACTTTAATAGATCCTCAATGTGAAAGGAGTGAGTTCTTGAAGAAATTCAATATTATATAATGTAATAAGGTCGGGTCCTTAAACTTTCCCCCATGTTATTATGATAGGTATTACGCGTTTCATGTATATGTAGGGTAATAGTTATGAGGAAGTAAGTGAGAGATGATTTATAACTCTTATGAACCCGTTGATTTTATTTCAATGTTTCCAAAGAAAAAATACCTTTATAATCCTTAGGCATGACTTGTGTAATTTAGTGAAATTTTTTCTAACAATACACTATATCTATGTATGAAAGGAAGTGGTTTATATATTGAGGACTTATTTTGATTAACCCTTCCACCAACTTAATAAAAAATATTTATCTTGATCACTATGTAAAGTAGTATAGATACAGGGGTGGAAATACCTATAAAAAACACCCTGGTGGATTAAAAATAGATATACAGACACAAATAGATGAGATAGAACTTTCTAATGAAACTAGATCATGCAATTAAAAGAGACTTACACCCAGTAAATTATAGTGAGTTACTCAATATATATGAAAGAAAATAATTTATACAAATGGTTCACAGGATTAGTTCATTGATCTTGTAAAGGACACTGGATATGTCAGCCTGGTTAGATGGTGCCTCAATGGAAAAGTCTTGTGGGATTCAAGTGATGAAAATCTATAAATGATGGGTGTTTAAGATGATGTGAGTTACATTGATCTTCACACAAATTGATCAATCCATTTTCCTGATCAGTTCATTTATCACATGAAGAACTCCAGACATGTTTTATGGATCATAAAAAGGAATCCAGTCATGACATATGGATTATGTGAAGGACTCTAGACATTTCAGACTTGATCACATGAAACCCTTTTATGTGTCATCCTTGATCATGAAAAGGAATCCAACCATGTCTGATTTTAAGGTAGAAATCAATATACAAGTCATCTTTAATCATATGACGACCCATGGACATTCTATCATTGAAACCCAAAAGTCCTTGGAAATGTCATCCTTGATCATGATACACCCTTGGATGTCTTATATTATATCATGTGAAAGACTCAGTATATGTAATATAGATTACATGATGGAATACAAACATGTTATATGAATCACACAAAGGAATCCCTACATGTCAAATTTGTCTGGAAGACACCAGCATACATGTAATCCTTGATCACATGACACCCTTGTTTGTGTTATCCTTGATCACGCGAAGGACTCCAAACAAGTTAGATAAATCATGCGAAGGACCTGATACATATCATCCTTGTCAGGAAGACACCATTAGAAATGTTATCCTTATCTGGAATACACCCTCAGACATCCTGACCCTGTTCATTAGGAAAACTTGGGAATATACCCTTGAACTATGTAAACCCCCAAACATGAGCCATTGTGTGGGTACCCTATTTATATGAAGATTTTATTTTATTGATCAAGTGATATCTATTCACGAAAACTTATTCATTCCATGTCCGAAAAAATTAGACCTTATTCTATAAAATAATACTCAATATACCTTTCATGGTCCCTACTCTTTTTACTTCAGAGGATAAGGGTTGGATATGTGATATGGGTATCCACCTTGGTGAAATTCCATCGACATTCCATTTACTCTATCTCATGAAACCCACCTTCTATGGGTCTATTGTACTTCTTTATCAATAAATATATTAGGAACATAAGTGAACTATAAAGATACCTATTATTATTAAAAATAGGATATGAATGATGAATTACTAAAGCTGAGGCTCCATATCAAACCTAAATACGATTCCTTCCCATATGAGGTCATATATTTCATAAGTTTTATATTAAATATTTCCTTAGGTTTTATCTAAGGTATAAGTCTTAAACCTATATTCATGACGTATGAACCTTTCTATCTCGTATTTAACACACCAATCATGAATCACATGAGAATATGGATTTTACATTACTATTACACTAGTATAATAACCCCCCCAAAAGGGAAACATAATAATGTAAGTGTTGCTAAAAAATCAGGGAACCTTATTGCGTAATCCCCACTAAAAAATTAGGGAAACCTCAATGTGTAAGCCTTATGAAAGTTAAATCTTGGAACATCTAAGAAATTTTTGATCCCATTTAATATCTTATTTTCTAACATCCATTATAAATCAATTGGGATTAGAGATATTTGGTCCTCATACCAAAAATGAGATATAAATTCCACCAAACATGTGAATATACCTTGGTATTGGTCTCTAGATTTTCAAAAAAAATTGGGAAATAATCCTCACAAGTGTTAATTACACTTCATCACCCATTAGAAGGTTGGGGACATATTGAAATAAGAGGACCCTAATTCTGGTTTTAAACAGAATACATTGGATGAATTAACAAGGATTGAGATCCATACCCAATGCTTAAATTCCCTCATTTA
Organism: Viscum album; assembly: GCA_963277665.1. Lineage (NCBI taxonomy): Eukaryota > Viridiplantae > Streptophyta > Magnoliopsida > Santalales > Viscaceae > Viscum > Viscum album. The sequence continues at coordinate 1,512,052,195 of OY728122.1, forward strand.
TTTCCTACGCATATGATGTTAAACTGCATGTCTTGGTTATATACAAAATAAATGGGGTTTGACTCCTATTCTCATAGGATATTTTAGATTACTCTTGAAGGTTCAATCACAATCCTGAAACAACAATAATTTTATTGGATGAAAATAAACTCTAGACTTATTAGTCATATGGCTACAAAACATAAGCTGTCTCTTATTATTAAGTAGTAATAGGAACAAATATGGGGAACCTCTAAAACATGCAGATGGTTTTGTTAATTTAATTACCTCTTAAAAGTGTAGGGATTCAATAACCGATAATTTTATTAGGTTAGCCAGTCCTATATTGGGATTTGGAAAATATTCAACAACATATGCTAAATTTATAAGAGAGTCCCATAGTAGAAACTAATTCCCCCAAAAGGATGTGGTGAGCCTGACCTCTAATCTTTTTGACCAATGAGAGTTCTTAAGTTTCATTGGGTTTGAAATCCATGGAAAGCATCCCCATAACTTGTTACAGATACGAGAATATTTGGGAGTTTTGTGAGAGAAAAAAATGGTGAACTTGAGAATAATCTCATTAAAACTTTGGTCAATAATACTTTTTTTAGAAACATGCTATATTGTTAGGGGTCGGGTGGGATTAATTTACTAATTCATAAAATTTTAAATGGGTTTTCATCTAAGTGAAAAATTATTTAATCAGTGAAAAAATAAGAATATAGATCTAATAATTTTATTTGTAGTTTTGATTCGGTGGTCCTATATATACTCTTCAATTTTAACAATTCCTAGGACAAATGGAAACCACAAATAAATTAACTTTTTAGGAGAGTCATAACCTAAATATATTACTCCATTTCTTAGGAAGGCATAACCTACATAAGAACATGATTTTTAAATTGGAGTCACAACCCATCACAATAAGTCTTTTCACACTCAAGGGAAAAACAAAGAAACATACCTTTTTTCACATATGATATGTAACCCAAGGGTAACTTTTAATAATGGTATAATTAACCAAGTCTTTATTGTTTCATGGAAAATGAATAAACCAATAGTTAATAAACATAGAAATAATAGATAGAAATATAATACCAAAAAACAAGATTAAATAGTGGTAAATTTTGAATGTTGAAGAATCTTCTATCTCTTTATGGATGGTAGATTGAATCATGATCATGTTATTAAGAGTAATTCCACTAGTAGTGATAAAATATTTATATAGTGTATACTTTAAACTTGTCATGTCATCTAGTGAACTGACTCTAGTTTTTTTTATTTTTTTGATATCTATTTGTAGAGATATATCCATTACCATCCATCAAATTCAGAGTTTGGAAAATCATTTATTGATCAATCTTGATAATTTTTTCAAGAATCCATTTACTAAAAAATTTAAACATTAACGAATACTTATTTCAAAATAATAAACTCGATGACTTTAAAAAAATTTATTGAATCATTGTGATTTCTAAATGAGATTTTGAATATTTCACCATTATAATTTCCATTATACACACTCATAAAATATTATAAGAATTGTCACTTGGAATTCATTGATACTTTGTAAAATAGCATATAACCTATACAATTTTAAATTATTAGAACAATAAATGAAAAAACTATTAATTATAGCTAGGAATACACCCATAATAATCGTAATGATATTCCCTATATTCATTTGAACCAATATCCTTTATCATTCAGTCCATTTTGAATTTAAAATATGATATTTAGATAATCATTTTGAATAATTTTAAATAAAAAAGATAATAATTTTAAAATAATTCTTTTAAAAATACTATGTATAAAATGAAAGGATTATATTTCATAAATAAAATATTTTATGTAATAATAAATTTTTTTAAAGATCATATTCTATGTAAGGATCACAAAGTCATCATAAGGATAACTTTTCATAAGAATTATTTTCTTCATAAGGATGAATATCTATTTAAGGTCACTTTTAAAATATAAAAATCAATTTTACTAGAATTAATGTATTGCATAAGTATAACAATAATCAATCTCAATTTTTTAGGAATCATTCTAAAATTTATAGGGATGATTTTAAAAACATCATAAATATTGTTCTTTGTGGATAAAGATGTTTTTTAATACAACAAAAATCATTATTAACATTATAATGATTAATTACATTGTTTAAAATCCAAATCATAAGGTTAAAATCATTTTCAACCTAAGGATGTATTGAAATATAGTTTTTAAAAATTTCAAAAATTAATAAATATTTTTATAAAAAATAAAGACAATACAAATAATATAAATAAATTAACTTTTATAAAAATAATTTATTAGTGAATAAAAAATTAATTACAAAAAAACGTTATTCTTTTCTTTTACAGGTAGTGTAAGCATTAATAAGGGAAATCCATTATTATTTTCTAAAAAAATGTTCAAGGAAACAAATAAAGTTTGAGTTTTGTAACTAAAAATTCATAAGTAAACTAATTATAAATTTCTATAGTTATAAGAAATAATAATTTATAAGTAGTTAAGGTTCCACTCTAAAAACTATAAAAATTATCCTTTTTTATAATCATTTTCTTTTGATAAGATTAATATGGGGAAAAATTGGATTTTTTAGAGGTTATTTGATTATATATATATGGAGTATTTATATTTATTAATATAGATTTATATTTTAGGTTTTTTTCAAATTTTCGAATATTTGTGTTTTCATTGTCCAAAAATCAGAGATTTTTGAATATTTGAAACAAATATTACATTGATTTTGTAAATAAAATTATCTCTAGTCTATCTTATGTGCTTGGATTTTTTTATTAATTATATTTACAGGCTTTTTTTGATTTTTTTATATTAAAGGCTCACATTATATTAAGGTATAAACTTATTCTATATTAAAAAGACCACTTTATGTTTAACTCAATGTATAATGCATTTGTGGTCAACATTCTGATCTCAAGTGAACAAAATTGTCATTAGGATCCTATATTTTCAGTTTTCATCATTTTGATTAGTTATTTTGATTTCATTTATGGATTAACGAGGGACTAATGAATATAATAGTTTCATATAGTTTTTATTTTTTAATTTTTTCATATTACGTATGATTAAATATTGTTTAACTCTAGGGAATATGAATTTAATTATGGAAATTGGTCAATAAAGTGTGAGGAATTATATTGGAGGTTAATTAATTATCAAGATATAACCCAAAAATTTATTGAGAAAAAATAAGTTCCATTGGACATTATAGACTCATCTTAAGATAATTTTAGATGGATAAAAGAGTATGAGGCTCTTTTGTGAGACTAAATTCGTGACAAGAGATTATTGATAAATTGATATAATATATGTTGTTTTATAATGTAATATTAAGAGGTTTCTTAATTGATGTTATTTAAAGTTTAAATATAAAATAAAAAGGCTATAGATTATTAAAAATAAGTCTTTATCTGATAAAATAGAATATTTCATGATATTAAATGTACTATGTGGTTACATCGAAGAAGAGAATGCATTATAAAATTTGGGAACATTAAACATTAACACAAAAACATATAACCATGTACGAACAAATAAATAAGTTATTATTAAAATGTTATGAAGTTTTTATTTATGATTTTTTTAAGCGATAAAATATTATTATTTATAATTTGGGAATTTTAAATGATAATTGGAAACTCATATTTTGGAAACCATGACTTATGAAACCTCTAAATAATAATTTGGAATCATCATAAATTAAAGTGAAAATTAATAACATCAGAAAATTATTCTCTAAATGACGATCTAGGTAACTAGATGAACAACCATTTTTAAACCATGATAATAACTTTAATGTTGTTATAATTATTCACGAGAGATTCATCATATTTTAATTCATTACTAAAATATAACAATCTTATATAACTTTTCATGTTTCTTGTGTTTTGATTATTTTGTTGTTTTTTTAGATTTAGTTTATATAACTTTTCTAGGACATTACATATGTATTCTAGTTTATGATTTTCCTTAAAAAATAACATCTTGTATTAGTTATACCTTTATAAAGGGTATGTGGGTTACATAATGTTCCTATCCCTAATCAATATGAATTCTTTTGTTGGTTATACATCTATTAGAAAATGTATTTTTTATATGGTTTGTGAATCCCCTTGAAAAATAATGTTTATAATTATATCCATAACACTCAAGGAGTATAACAATGTTAATTGTAAATAAAGGATATTTATAATATAAACAACTATAAAAATCATGTATTTATATTTTATATGTTTTTATGTATAATTTTTATATTCCTCTAATTCACCCCTATAGAATCTTGTAAAACATCACATATGGGAAAGCAAGTATGATTACTTATCTGGCGGCTTGTGATGTACTCACACACTGTATATGTACATTGGTTTAAAAATAGACATAATTATTAAGGATAAATTTAAGGGATAATCCCTCATGATCAATTTATGAGCCGAATGGATTACTAGATTATAATTTGACACCTGATAGAGAACAGGACCAAGATTTTAGTGTTTGGACTCTATTATTTTATTCTTTTAGTCATCATAGTATATGGCTTTCTCATGCAATGATCCTAAATAATTATATTTGAATAATTTTAAATTAACATTACTTTAATTATAATATAGAATGTGATATGTTTCTTTCTAGTTAGATCATAACATTAATATCTCCAAAATGATTTTATATTATGATGATGGACTTTTAATATTACTTTCATTATTGTTGATGATCTTTTGATCTATAGGGTATAGTCTCCCCATGTCACATTAAGGACCAAGTAGTTGGTCATAAGCATAGGATTTATATATAGGAATAATTAAGGTATTTGGATACTTTTTTCAATTATTGATCTGGTAAAATAGTTCGAGGATGATAAAGATCTCCTAAGGATTATTAGTGAAGGCTAAAATGGATTTTTTTGAGTATCGAGTGAGGGGATGACTCTATAAAAAGGTGTTTTGTCACTCATTTTACCGTTTTTAAAAGTAAATTTTAGTGTTTAATGATGCCTAAAGTTGGGTAAATGTGTGTAACTATCCTGAGTGATAGTAGATGTGGATTTTTAGAAACTCAACCCAAGTCATTGGTTTTGATCTGAACTTCCACATGACTTTATGCATGCATATTAGCATACAAGATGACGCAGAGTACCTAAAATGGTCTCAATATGTCATGGAGTAACTATACCCTTGGTAATAATAAACACACACCCTAATATAACAACATATATATATAAATAAAATAAACAATAAGTCCAAAAATAATATAAACAAGATTCTCTAACAAATTTCATGTCAAGATATACAGTATCAAACTAACATATCCCCAATGTGACATGTCAACATATATAAGTAGTAAAATTAGAAATAAATATGTAAATTATGTATTTGTAGGTTTCTAGAGTTTTTATTTGTATAATTTTCATCTATATACTCTATGATCCTCAAGAATATTCCACTCTGCCCTTTACCTTCTCTAGATCCCTAATCACGAAGTCTGTAAGTATACTGAGTTACTTGTCTATAGTGAGAGTATATCCTAGTAGGACACCACCAATGCATCCATAAAACAAGTTCACATATATATAAAATTATATATTTAATGATTGAATGGTAAATTCACATAAAATAAAGAATTTATCATATACCAAATGATCATTTACTAAATAGGCTATCACGAACCCTGTTTATACCTACTTCCATGCCATGCTAGATGAATTTCATAAGTTGTCTTAAGATGACGTAATTCATGCTATGTGACTTTGATTCCTTTAAGGAAAATAGACATCATGTATTTAAGTAATAACAATATTATTCCCTTTAAGGGAAATAAATTACCGTGAACCATGGCTATATACTTTCTTATGATGGCGTGCTTGCTTAATGCACCCAAATCAATGGAAATCTACCTGTACATAAGGATGGTCACTATTGAAACATCGTACCTATATATTGATATCTTCTAATGGATCATGGAATTATTCAAAAAAGGTATAATTTAATTCCAAGATATATTTATATACTTCATATATCTAGAGCCACAATCTACTTTTCTTGTCATCCAGACTCCCTCTCTAAGGGAGTGACTAAATTTTTTAGGGTCAGTTTTCAACCTAAACACTAAAATAGATATTGCATTGTATATGAAACATTCCAAATTATGGAATGAAAAATAAAGGGACAATATATCAATATAAATACTCCATAGACTATGAAATATTAGAACATAAATGTATAACATAGTAACGAATAGTCATGACATATTAAATATTCCACAACCATAAATATGGTGAGACAGAGTGAGTAACACATAATATATACCAAGAAAAGGTCCCATGGGATACCGTAACACTCAAATATACCATATTATAAAAGTATCTCTATAATAGAAACATACACATAATCCAAACATGTCAAAGAACTCCATATAAAGGCCCATCTTTGTAAAAAATTCCTAACATTAGCGTGTAGATACCGATTTAATGATCTGTTAAGGGATGACACTAAGATCATTCCCACACACCAAAATTCACTATAATAATACATAATCTATCATAATAGTGTCTCTAGAATTTGGATTCAAGGAATAGATCATTTAAAGATGTGGAATCCACATCAACATTCTAAAAGGAATTCATCACCAATAGAAGAAATATGATCAATCAATGAGAGGTGATTGATTCTCATAATCCAAAATTGATATACCAATTAAGCATAAATTATCCATTATATTGAGGTGGGTGATTCATTAATCTAGATATCATGAATTAAATCTGTTATCAATTCTAGATAATGAAGTGAAATTAGGCTTAGAATACGTATATATGTTGTTCATGAGTGCTAATGGATCGATCAAGGCATCAAATAAATGATAAGAGAGAACGAGGAATCCTAGAACACAATGGTAGAGCTCTGCCAATTTTCTAGTATAATTAGGGTAAAATTAGTGTGAGAGTAAGTCTAATATTTTGAAGAGGGTAAAATGAAAAAAACACAATTATTAATTGAATTATATGGAAACCCCTAGTGAGTCAGTAGCACCACTAATAGGCCAGTGTTCCTAGGAAGAATTCATTCATTCAAGTATGGATATTTACTAGAAAGTGTCTTCCCACTAGTAGGATAATGGGATATTTATAATTGAAATTCACACATTTAATACAACTAGCTTACTAGCACACCCCAACGATGATCTTTTAGCCTTGTTTTAGTTACCATGTCTCCCACTATGCCTCTTTTACCTAAAACACTAAATATGTAATCCTATTATCCATAAGGTATGAATATAGGGGATAAAAAATACAAGATATTTTATAATTAAAAAAATTACATTTAAGGTTGAGGATATCATAAATACCCCCCTGTAAATATTTCCCATATCTAATAAGGGTCTATGGTGGTATTGATGAATGAGATCAAGACACTATGCATGAAAATCAAACTGACACTCTGAATTCTCCTCTTGAAACTGACCACATTGAAATATAAATTTTATATGTGGAACTATGTTCACTCACAAAAATTTATTTATCGAATCAATAATCCACAGTGAGTGCTCAATATGTGATTCTTCAGGCTCTAAATCATTTTTCTCATAGTTAATCACATCCAGAGGATCGAGAATATAAATTTGAAGTCAAGACACATGAAACAAATCATACATGGCTCGATACCATGTAGTGAGATCCAAATTATACGCCACTATCCCTATATACTCAATTATCGTATATGGTCAAAAGAATATTAAATATTTATTTCCTTGCTTCCATAACCATAGATTCCCAAATTTATGACTCATAGGGAAGAAATTTTTTTATCCCATTGAAATGTCCAAATATCATAACCTATGGTTCAAATATGATTATTTTCTACCATGAGTAGTGATTAAAAACATTGGGACCAACTACACTCTATCAGAGGTATATTAAACAAAAGTGAACACACAACTGTAGCTTCACATGCCTCAAGAATACATAGTGGTGAGTGATAAGACCAACATTAACGAGCCTCAAATGGTATTATATGAATTGAATCCATGATGCTATTGTTCAGATGAATTGAACCAAGGATATTTGATGATTACAAGATTCAAAGAAGTATAGGACTCATTCCTTTAACATATCCTCTACTATTTGGATTATTATCTCTTACTATCCATCCCTCTAGGTGATATGATCTACTTAGTTTTATTGGGGGTACAAAAATCATTACATAAGCCATGGAAAAATAGAGATGTAAAATTTTGGTCCCTATATGACACAATTCTCAATTTAATTCCATACCGGTGTACAATAGCCTATTCAGAAAGCTTTTCAAACACATCCACATAATGTGTCTCTCAAATTAGAAAGAAAAGAGACACTTTTTTTATTTAATAAACTATTACCCAAAAAATGAAACTTCTCAGTGTCCTAGGTAACCTTGTCATGAAGTCCATAATCACTTCTTCCCACTTACCCATACACACTGTTAGTGACAGAAGTAAACCACTAGGATAATGACAATGATTATTTACAATTTGGTAAGTAAGGCGTCATGAAATAAAGATGGTGATATACTTACTTATACATAGAAAAAAATAGATGTCTGATCTCAACATAAAGTTTCATCGATCATGGCTGCATGTAGTTCCCCGACCCATGAACCATTTAAAATATATGCTCTAGGCCGAGGGACCACTAGGACTTAGGCATGTATACCCATATTCTGAAGACTACTGACTAGTAGTGAGGGTTTTCTAGGTGATATTTTTGAGACTATACACTCTTGTGATGATATAATGATAATGTTTATATAATAATAAAATATTATGGAAGAAAAAATACGAAACTCACAGAATTAACAATAAATAAAAAAATGAAAATCCAAAATCAATAGCCATTCATATCAACAAAGCACACATGTTAGATAATAATACAAAAAAATACATACAAGGTCACCCGAGGTCGATCATATGTGGGCGAACTCAAAATCCCTCCCCAAAAAACTCCAACTCAAAGTTAAGAATCACCATGGAACCTTTTCCATCCATACCAAGTAACTGTATCCTTGATCACTATGGTATGAAGTATGAACCCAAACCTTGACATGATCTAAAAACCATAAAATCTACATGAATCCTGTGGGGCCCATGTAGGGTGTGAGTATAAGCTCGGTAGACCACCACCAATGTTTTTCTTTCTTACATCCATATTTATACAAGTGTTTTCATAGGTAAATAAATGGAAAATTAACTCATTCATAAATTACATAACCCAATTAACTCATATTCAACGTCCATGAGGAATCATTTACCTAGTTTGACAAATATCACAGTGGAATGATATATCCCAATCATCCGTACCTGGAGATCCATGATATATCATCCACACACATGTCACTCATCACTACATGCTAACCAAAACCACATTCAAGATTTCTTCAAGTATAACTGATGTCCCAAGAGCACACCCAATAAATATTTCACAAGCACTATATAATTTCATTCAAAAGTCATAATCAGTTCAATATCCCAACATACTGACATAAAATGACATACATCATCCAATGAATAATCAAACATTGTCGGCTTGATAGGTTGACATCCAAGGAATAGTGAGATCCAACCTTTAACAATTCTGGCCCATTGTCCTGAAATATAAATGGAGAGACTCAACCCCCAACCAATTGTCCGAAGCACCATCTCCCATGGATGTTTATGTTTAGAACATCATCCATAACTAATATTCAACATCAACCCCTAAGCTTCAACAACTACGGAGACCTCTACCCACAGTGAGTGGTCAACACCACCTTAATTGAGTCCCATATGTGTTCACATAAATCCAATGAAAATTTTGGCCAACAAAAGTGAGTAGAAATCACCTATAGTACCTAAGAAACATCATTTGGAAAACTCGTCACTACATGAGAACCTCATCGCCCATCTGTAGCATGGTCATAACCATTAGCCTCAATTATGATTGTCAACACCTTCCTATATATCTTGGGACATTCCATTATCTTTAAGAACCTCATCATCTCAGTCCAGATGATCAACATAACCACAATACCTCATGACATGAACTTCATGATGCCATGTAACTCTTGTAGTCATATAATATTTAATTAATTTAATCAATTTAAACAATCAACCTAACCTTCCTAACCTACTAGAAGACCCATACCCAGATCATCATATTTTAAATAGGCTAGATCATTCTCATTGACATATCAAAACATAAATTAAAAAAATTAAAAAAATTATTTAATTATTAAGGGCCTCACTTGGACAACCAACATATGCATATTTAATAACACGCCCCATAACACTAATATATTCAAGGATTATGATAGGAACCACCTACCATATAATTATAATTGATTACTCATCAAACACCAAACTATAATTAAAGTCATATTAGAAGAAAATTAAATTTACATAAAGAATCTGAAAATAGGGAATATGATCACGGATGGAATTATCATTCTAAATAGCAATGTAAAAGAAGAAAGGAAGTAAAAAGAATCATAGTCTTAGTGATATGCTTCCAACACACCCAAAGATGTTCAAAATAGAGTAGAAATGAAGGAAGGAGGCCAAATCCTAGGAGAGAGAATAATAGAGATCTCCCCACTACTATGTTAATGAAAGTGAGAATAAAGGAGAAGAAATGAAAAAAGGGGCAAGGGTTAGTTTGGTAATTTCTCCCATTGAAATGAACTGTATGGTTTGATAGCATAGTTTGGCTAACCATTTTCCAATGTTGTAGTGCCACTATAAGAAGAGAGACCCATTTAAAAATGGTTTCTCAATTTGACCAAATATGTTCTAAAGATCATGAATACTATTCAAACTAAATATTAAAAATTGAAAAAATTTCCCCTAATTATAAAACACACCCCACTTGATTTCCCATATCATGCTCCGGTACAAAAATGGGCACCATAATTTCACCTTAAAGGGGGAAAATTTTGAACAAACCATGCTCCTCTCCTTACACATTATGAATTTTTTTTTCAGGACCTGACACTCTTGAAACTCATACGAACCCCCGATGCACTCATCAGGACTTAAAAAACTTATAAAAACAACACCTTCGAGTGCTGATACAATCATATTGAAGTCCTAAAACTCAAAATACATGCTGTTCCACTCACCCAACTCCAAATCCAAAAAATTTCAGAAAAAAGACCCATTTATAATCTCAAGATGTTACAGGCTCCCCACCATACAGTAAGTCATCCTTGATCTATGAGGTTTTATGTTGATATGGTATGAAACATACCCATATCATAACATTACCCCAATTTACCCAAGTTTACTCAATGACATGCTAATTCCCCTTATGGTTCTCCCCACCTTCCGAATTACCTACCAAATCGCTTCCTGACCCAAATTTTATTCCAATGGTTCCACTGACTATCCTATGGATATACACACCCCCAAATGACATAATATTATTCCTACAACTTATTAGGTTATCATTATATATCCATTTCATACATGACACCCATGAGTCTTGCATCTCATCAGATTCCCATACATCCTACATCACATTTGATGCTCAAAATTTATACCACATCAAATATATATTAATGAATTTCGATCAGATTATTGATGAATCTAAACCTCATACAACCATTCATAATACATTATTCCTACATACTAACTAATAATGAGTTAGTTCATCGAAAACATGAGAAAATCATACACCCATACCCATCATATTCAAAAAAGGATACACCATGATCATGGCGTATTTATAACCATAGTTTCCTCCTCGTCCTCCTCTAATCAGACCTGTTCAACAACATTCACCTAGTATAAAGCCTACCCAAACTAGGCCTGACCTCCCTATAAAGATACACCCTCTATTGGCCACTAACCCCACTGTTGAATTACTTTGTCTCTTCCATAACCTATATGTGTAATTGAATACTGGCTACCAGCATCAGGTACCACTACTCATCCTACATTATATCCCGAAGTCTAACCAGGTCCCTAGATACTGGATATTTGAGAATTCATCCTAATAAACCGCTCTAACTATCCCATTTTGACACATTCTCAGAACTCAATCATAGGTCACTAACACTAAGTCTAAACATGCCGCGACGATCTACACTAGAAGAACACTATCGAAGACCCACTCCACAATAGTCTACAAGAATCTCCAGACTGACTATCTGGCTGATACTCCTCAAAAAAATTATTTAGGCTACCTAGAGCATCATTGATAGACTCACATGAAGCTAGAACCTAGATTAAATAAGTCTAATCTATAATATTCCCTTTGGCAATGAAAGCCTGATTTTTTACCTATGAAAATGAGTTCAACTTGAATATTTTCACCTACGCCCTAATGGAATGTTGTAAAATATCCTTGAATTTCCTCACCTAAGAAGTGTCATAATCCAACCCAGAAGGCATAAATCCAGACATGTCTATTATACTCAGTGAATAATATATAATGGATTTATCCCACTACTATAGGTTCTTGAAACCATAGGCTCGATCTTCCCTCAAAATCTTTGGGAATAAATACTCGAAGAACCTCAGATCAAAATCCTTTCATGATAGTCCCTCATGCTTACCATGTTGTACTTATATGTTCCACAATTTCGTTTCTAGTCCTATGAGCATATAAGTAGGAATATTCACCCTCATACCTAAGGGTGTCTCAAGTTTTTCCAAAATCATTTTCATAGACTCGATTTAGTTATCTTTAACCTATAGTCCACCCTCACCCTGAAATAATGGTGGGTGATGAGACTGGAAATCACAATTAAAATAATCTATAGAGGGATTTATAGAAACCTAGTCTTGAAATACATTAACATTATATAGCTTTTTTCTAATCCATAAAACATTACACAAATAGACGCATGAATACAGTACTAGTCTAGTACATTTGGAAGTAAGGAAACATAAACACTAACACATAATCGAGTTACATTATCTCCCACTAGGTTCTTTATGACTAGAATCCTTCTTAGAAACATTAAACATAATACCTATATACATAAAATTGGTAAAAAGAAGCAAAAAAATGGCTAGATCAGATGTTCTGTAAGTTTAAAAAAAGGGTGACATGTAATCATAATCATGATCATAAGGGTATGAGAATACGATAAAGAAAATATAATTTTATACCCTTCATATAAAAGATCGTAAACCTGAATCATAGAATAAATATTGGTAGTTCGTAAGATGTGAATTATAAGAAAATAAAAAACATAAGAAATGAAAGAATAACATAGGAATAAGATGTTGAACTGTGGTAGAAACATAATAATATAATATTATTTCCACAATAGCCAAATCATCACTTCCAAGACCATATTGTCTATATGAGTTCACTCTCTATACTATCTTGGAAATCATAGTTCAATCCCATGTCCATATTAGTAGCGTGATTTCACTACTCCTACCATCTTGGTAGTCATAGTTCACTCCCATGGCCATATTAGTAGTCAAGGATAATTCCCAGGACAATATAAGTCTATCTAATGAGTTATAAATCATTAACCAATGCACTAGGGGGAGATATATGTTCCAAAAGTCTCATAATGAAATCATACATACATGTGCCATAAGATAAGATATAATCATATCATAACATAAGAAATGAATGGGTATTATAAACATGTAATCATATCAGAACATGTAGAAAAATACAAGTTTCAAAATCATTTCATTATAAACATAACTCGTGAAAAGAAGCAGGTTTCAAAAGGATATAACCTGTGAAAGAGAAATGGGTTTCATCAATATTATTCCATCAAAACATAATACATTAAGAGAAATAATGTGGATGGAAACATGGAATTATTTCCCCATAAAGGCATGAGTAACACCAATCAATGTTATCTTATATAGAAAATAATTTTTAAAGAAATTTCAAAAACATTTATTGGGTAAAATATCTTTTCTACATTGAAAAACACTTTTAAAAACATAAAACCTTTTGAAAACTATTTTCTTTGAAAACAGATTTTAAATGTTATAAAGGAATTATTAAAAACCATAAAACGTTTTAAAATACATTTTCTTGGAAAATGGGCTTTAAATATATTTTTAATTTTTTTTTTGAAAACATGGTTTTTAATATAATTGATTAACGACTGGAGAGAGAGAGATTATCAGATTTTACATAAAAACGATATCTTAAGTACCAAAGAGTGTAAAAATGGTACAAATACATGGATATATCTTGAATTGAAAAGGATAAGGAAAATCATTATTCTTCTTGATAGATAGATCATAATAATTTATCAAGGAAGCATAAACCTAAAAAATATCAAAAAGAAATGAGATTGTCACAATATACTCTTATAACTTGGAAACATAAGATCATACTATCCATGAAAGAAATTTAAATAACATGAAGCTTAAAATATCATTAAAATAAGGATATTCACGATCTGATATGTAAAATGGAATTATATACACTTTAAAAATAATTTAGGTGCATAACAAAACCTGAGTCCGAAAGATAGAAAATCAAGACAAAATTATTTTACTAATTTGGTAACTTTTGAAACTTAAACCCAATGAAAGAAAGAGAATATAATTTATATGTGAATACCCAAAAATTTAATTATAAGATACATATAATAAAATCATGTGTTTTATATACACCACAAAAAAGGAAAGCGTGGAGAATATATCATGTATCTCACAGAAATAAAAAGTTAGATGAAATCCCCTTACCTTATGTCTTGACTCTCATAGTAATCCTTCAAAACACCTGTATAATAAATATAACGTTTTTATAATTATTTTATAGAACCATATTTTTATATCTAATTCTATACATGGTTTGATTGCAATCTTATATTGCATGATTTTTAATAATCTTATGTTAAGGTTTCAGTTTGGGTAATTTTCGTATTATTTTTCACATCTATCTTAATTTGTTATATTGTTGGTATTTATACGTTATATCATGGTTTAAATAATATAAAACAAGATATAAATTTCATTTAGATACATTATATATGTATTAAAATAATCTATGGAATATATAAGTATGAAATGGAATATACTGTTCATGGAGACGGTAGGCCGTACGTATGCATGGACACTATTTCGATTTAATTGTCTTGTTGAAAGAAATAAATTAAAAGAAACATATGTATACATATATACATCATTATAATAGTATATTTATGATATAATATATGTCTTATTTATTCACTAAAACCATCCTTAATACAATCCATGTAGTGTATGAATGAATCATATTACTTTGAGGGGATAATAGTCCACATTTCCTCAAACAAAATTATTCTATTAATACCAAATAAAAAGTAAAAATATATGTATTAGAAAAGGAACAATTGGGATTAAATAAATAATACATAAAATATAAAACATATATGATCATATTTTCCATCATAATCTCTACCATGTGAGGAGGTAAGGAAAAGTGAACAATCATCGTTTATTGAGTCGGTACTTCACCGTAAACATTAACAGTATGTTCGTTATCCATTAGATAGAGGTGCATGTAATTTTAGGTTGAAATAATATCATAAAAACATCCTAGTAAATTTAGGACACTAGATTTATTATACAATAATGGAATAAATATTTTTTAGGTGGTGGACAAAGAATAAAAAAAAAGGACTTGAGAGAAGACTTTACATATTAATTGGGTAACTCCTTTTGGTTTGTGTCAAAATGATTTCTTGGAAGACTTTGTTCCCAAAGGGAGGATTATAAGAGGAATGGACTGAATTTGGGAGATTATTTGAGAAGATATTGGGTGAGAAAAGGGGATTTATATGTGCATGGAATTGGGAGGAAATGATCCTTTTTTATAGTGGAGGAGGAGGGGCACTCTTGTAAATTTTTGAAGAGAGAATTCGACCCATGTTTTTCACATTGAAAGTTGGTCCAATAATGTTAAATTGTAAATAAAAGTGATTATAGGGTATAAATATGGCCATAAAATGGGTTTTTTACAAGTTTCTAGGTTGTTTTGTGTCTTAAATTTAAGGCTTATCTTTAATTAAGTTTAGATTTACCTTAATCTATGTAATTAATTTTAATTACATTCACTAATATTTTTGGTCCAAAAATTAGTTAACCTTTTTAATAATTATATATTATTATTATTAAAAATTAAAAATAAATTCAACCAAATTTAAAACTAAGAAGTGGTTGAAATTAATTTAAAATTAATCCTGTAGTTGGGTCAACAATGCAGGTTTTTAAGTAAACATAATCATAAGTTTGTTAAGTTTTTATATCCAATTTCAATGTGAAATTGTTTATAATTATCCAAATTGAATTAATTGATAAAAATATTATCTAATTAAACTTTAAAAACAAATTAAAATATAAATTTTCATTATAAATAAATTAGATGAAAATGTAGTTTTTAATTAAAATCTAGTATTGGTCATTATTCATAAAAAAATGAATTTTCTCAAAAAAATATAAAAAATTCACCCTAATATAATTATGAAATTATAAATTCCAAAATTAATGTTTTTTTATCAAATTAAATTTCTAAATGTGTCTATAATTAATTTAATTATTTTTCATAGAAGGACTTTATAAGCATTTTTTTGGGAAAAAAATATTTTTAAACATATGAGGACTTTACCAAAAAGTATATATTTTAATATACATATGTTTTATTTATATTAAAAATTTATAAAAATATTTGAAAAATAGTTATTTATATTCATATTACCAAGTTTAATGTCTAGGTTATAATTGTCTAATTTAAATATTTATAACAATAAAATTTTGTTTTGTAGAAGCATCAGTGTT
The DNA here is from genome assembly GCA_963277665.1 of Viscum album. Classification (NCBI taxonomy): domain Eukaryota; kingdom Viridiplantae; phylum Streptophyta; class Magnoliopsida; order Santalales; family Viscaceae; genus Viscum; species Viscum album. The sequence continues at coordinate 1,512,068,959 of OY728122.1, forward strand.
GCATGTAATGTATGCCAAGTTGATGTTCCTTGTAAAATATGATGAGATGATGTTCATTGTATCACATTCCAAGCTGGTTCTGTGTAACTTATGTCAAATTAGTGTCATGTTAAAGTAATGTTTGACTCAGTTCATTACAAGAAATAAATTAAAATTTAATTTATTCGAATAAAGGGCCTTAAAAACATAGGGTGCTAAATTATACTACATTAAAATGAATCTCCCACTTGAAATTCATCACTCAGGTTAAAAAATGAGGATACATCTGGTTCATTATATCCTCAAGTTCCCATGTAACTTCCTCTAACTGGTGATTTATCCAAAAAACGTTGACTATGTGAGGGGTCTTGTTTTACAGAAATTTCTCTGCATGATCTAGAATTTCTACAAGTTTCTCCACATAAAAAAGATGATGCTCTAGTGGTATGTACTCTATGTTTAATACTTGTAAAGGGTTAGGTATGTCCTTCCTCAGGAGAGATACATAGAACACATCATGGACTTGAGTGATATTTGGAGGAAGGGCCATGCGATAGGCTACCGGCTCCATACGATCAAGAATATCAAAGGGATCGATATACCTAGGGGTTAGTTTCCCTTTATTCTCGAATCTCATAACCTTATTCCATGGTGAAATTTATAGAAACACATTTTCAGTAACTTTAAATTCACGATCACATCGATGTTTATCCACATAACTTCTTTTCCAAATTTGAGCTACCTTGATATGCTGCTGAATGGTTCTAACCTTATTGACCATTTCTTCAAGAATCTCCAGTCCCAATAGCTTTATTTCTGTAACCTAATTACAACATTTTGGAGCTCTTAATTTATTCCCATAAAGGGATTCATAAGGTTCCATATAAATTTATGAGTGAAATATATTATTTTATGAAAACTCAACTATAGGAAGGTGTTGATCCCAAACACCTTTGAAATCTAGTCAACAAGATCTAAACATATCCTCTAGGGTTTGAATTATTCCTTTAGACAGACCATCTATCTAAGGATGATCAGTAGTGATGAAACTCAATTCCGTTTCATGTTATTACTAAAGACTTTTCAAGAACATTGATGTAAATCTTAGACCCCGACCAAATACAATAGAATGTGGTACTCTATGCAGCCTTACCAATTCCATAATGTATATCATAGAAAGATTATCCTGAGAGAAGTATTCTATAATATAAATTAAGTGTGATGACTTAGTAAGGTGATCGACTACCAATAATATAACATTAAACCCATAATAATTTTTGGGTAGTCCAATGAAAAAATCACAGTGGTGTTATCCTATTAGCAATATGGTATGGGTAATGGATGAAACATATCTTTTGACTTTTGTCTTTTAGATATAACTTGTTAGCATACTATGCACTGAGATACAAACTCTGAAATATCTCTCTTCATGCTATCCCACCAGAAGTATTCTTTCATGTACCCATATACATTCATATATCAAGGATGAATAGAGAATGAAGAACTATAATCTTCCAATAATACTTCCTTATTCAAATCTGGTATAGAAGGAACACATACACAATTCTTGAACATTATCATTCCATCCCAATCAAGGTTAAAATCAAGAACATTACTAAACTTATTTCTCATCTCTTTAACTTCCTTCTATGCCTCCTTAATCTTCACTTGGATAGAGGTTTGAACATTTATTTGAGAAATATACAATTTTCCCCTGCCTTTAGGATTTCTAGATCCGTCCTTTGAAAATACAAAAACATTGAATATTTTTTATCCTCATCATGGATAACTATACATGATCCTTTCGAATCAAAGCATCAACTACCTTGTTTTCTTTCCTATGGTGGTAATGTATTGAGTAGTCATAATCCTTTATCAGTTCGAAACATATTCTCTAACACATGTTCAACTACTTATGTGTGAATATATATTTCAAACTTTTATGATTGCTATATGTATCACACTTTTATCCATAAAATTAATGCCTCTATATATTTAATTAAAAAATTGCTGCTGAAAACTCCAAATCTTTAGTTGAGTAATTTTTTTCATGAATCTTCAACTATTGTGAGGCATAAGTGATAATCATGTTATTCTCCGTAAGAAAAAATCCTAATCCCTTCTTAGATGCATCACAAAATTTTATATTCCCTTCTCTACTTTAGGGTTTTGTAAGCACATGTGCATTGACTAACCTTTTCTTTAGTTACTTGAAATGTTCCTCCCATTCATCTATCTAGAGGAACTTGACACCCATTTGAGTTAACTTAGTCATAAGACTAGATAGTTGTGAGAAATTCTACACCATCTTTCAATAATATCTAGATAAACCAAGAAAGCTATAGATCTCAGTAATCACGATTGGTCTAGGCCAACATTCAATAGTCTCCTCCTTTAATGGATCTACTATTATACCATCTCTTGAGATTATTTAATCCAAAAATGAAAAATTTTGCAGCCAAAATTCAAACATTGTAATTTTTTCATATAGATTATACTCCCATAGGATCTTTATTATAATTAATAAGTTATTTTCATGATCTTACTTTCCCTTTTAATGTATAATAATATCATCTTTAAAGACTACCACAAACCGATCGAGGTAATATCTAAAGACTATATTCATTAAATATTTTAATATAGTGGGGGAATTAGTAAGAACCGATGTCATAACTATATATTAATAGTGTCCATACATTTTATGGAATTCCATATTAGGTATATCATCCTTATTGACCCTCAATTGATGATATCTAGAGTGGAGGTAAATTTTGGAGAAGTATTGATCTCCGCACAGTTGATCAAATAGGTTAGCAACATGGGGAAGAGTATACTTGTCCTTAATTGTGATCTTATTCAACTGTCGATAGTCAATACAGAGTCATATTGATCAATATTTCTTTTTTAGAAATTTAACTAGTGCACTCCAAGGTGACAAACTTGGCCAAATGAATCCCTTATCAAGGTTTTCATGGATTTTCTTCTTCAATTCCTATAGTTCAATCAGAGACATTCTATATGGATTATTTTAAATTGGTGCGAAACCAGGTATAAGTTCTATTGATAACTCAACTTCATGTTTTGGTGGAATACTTGGAAAATCTTCTGGAAATACATCCACAAATTATTGGACATATTGGAATATCATCAATGTCGATTCTCTCCCCAACAATTTGAGATAAAAACCCCTTTTGAAAGGGAATTAAGACCCATACACTAGATGTAATACCAATAGGAAGTTAATACTTAACATCACATGGATGAATTATTATAGGAGGGTTTGAAATATAAAAAGTAGCTTCCCTTCATCAAAAATTGATGTTAGCATTATGAAAAGAAATTCAATCCATGCCTATGATGACATCAAATTCAACCAACGGATGAATAACAAGATTTGTAGGAAGCACATGACCAGAAGCTTAAACTGGACAGGAATCATAGACTTAAGATGAAATAATCATACCATTTTTGGTTTTCACTACTAATTACACATATAATTTTTTTGGTGTAATCTTAAAACCATTAGAGAATTCTTTAGATATGAAATTGTGGGTTGATCTAGCATCAAATATGACATGATATATTCTAGAGAGGATTGTAGGTGTATCATTAATCACATCATTATAGAAACCCTCATCAGAAATAGCAATTTTATGAGATTTCCCTTTGTCTATTGGCTTAAGAGGTTTCAGACATCAATCATAATAACCAGCCCTTGGCCTTGGGAATGTATTAGAATAAATCTCATTCTCCTTACACTTTTAGCACTAAATTATGGGAGGTGAATTTTTTGTCACTTTTCCTCATTCGAAACATTAACTAACTTATTAAAATTACTTCAGTAATCAAATACCTGATGGTCTCACCATCCAAACATAAAATATTTATTATTCCCCTTAAGGAAATTTCCTCCATGCTTATTCCCACACTTAGAGCGTAATGGGAATCTTATCTTATTCTCTTCATGGTTTTTATATTTTCTTTTAATCTCCATATTCCTTATTTTGTCAAAACCATGATATTGATACGTGAATCCAATATCCATTTCTACCATTAATTCACAAAAAAATCACATTATAGCTACTGAGGTATCTTTTGTAAAATTATCTTACAAGACTTGGCTTAAAGCCACTGAAGAACCTATCAAGTTTAATTTTGAATTGGATGATAATTCTTGAATGTTACATCACATGTCTCATGAAATTGGACTCATAGGTACCCGTAGAATCATCATCACTTTGCTTCAACTCAAGGAACTCTTTATCCATCTTGGTATGAAGAATCCATGGAAAGTACTTATTAAAATATAAGTACTATAACTCATCCCATTCCATGAATTCAATCTCATCTTTCTTGCTCATATTATTTATTAGATTCCACCACTCGTCTTCTCGCCTTCTAACCAATATACAGCCAGAATAGATTTCTCATTCTCCAAACATTAGAGAATAGAAAATATATTTTCAGTAATACTCATCCATATTTTAGAAATAAGTGGATTATAAGAACCTATGAAAGAAGGTGTGAATTTTCTCCATAAAGAATCAATAGAATATTTTTCCCTCCTTTTCTTATTTGTAATTCCACAATGATTCATAGCTTGATAAAACTGTGTGAGCATAGAAACATGGTTTTTCTTTATAGATTCCATATAATTCAGTTAATTATGAGTAAAATCATTGAATTTTTCATCAGAATAACCATTAACACGGTTACTTTGGGTTCCAACCGTTGACTAAATCAAAAAACATAAATTAAGAAACAATTATCATATTAAGAAACCACAAAATCATGAACATTTACTTATAAGATGTCTAAATTATGAAATATTACTTAACCTATGATACCTTTGGTTTATCATAGGTTATTAATAGAAAAATTATATTTAAATACTTTATAATGGTTCATGAAGAGTTGGTGAATTTACAAATAATTTCCCCCTATAGTGTCAAACTAGGTGTGCAGCAAGGCCCGTTGTCATGTACCAGATTACCCTAAGTCAGGCCCAAAACAACTTGTCAGAGATTTTACCCCTATTTATATCTGTTTTAGTGCCACATCCACTTATATTATCCAGATAGTGAAACTCATGAGTTTTCATGAGATATGGTTCATAATATTTCATCGAAGGAAGCATAAACATAAACAATCACAAAAAGCGATGAGATTGTCTCAATAAAATCTAATAACTTGGTATCATGGGATGATACTCTCCATGGAAGAAACATACATTTATTGAAGATTAAAATATCATTAAAATAAGGATATTCATTATATAAAATCTAAAATGGAATTATATACACCTCATAAATAATTTATATTCATAACAAAAAATGAGTCTCAAATAAGGAAAATCGAGACAAAATTATTTTAATGATTTGGTAACTTTTTAAACATAAACCCCATGAAAGAAAGATTATAGAATGGATATATGAATAAACAAAAATTTTAGGATAATAAAAATAGAATATAATCATGGGTAGTATATACACCATAGAAAATTAAAGAGTGGCGAACATAACTTGTATCTCACAGATATAAAAAGTGAGCAAAAATCCCCTAACCTTGTGTCTTGACTCTCATTGTCCTCCTTCAAAAAACATTTATAATAAATATAAATTTATCATATATTTTTTACAGAACCATATTCTTATATCTAATACAATATATGGTATATTATAACCTTATATTACATTCTTGTTTACAATCCTATGTTTAGATTTCACTTCGGGTAATATTCTCTTTATTCTTCAGATGTGTCTTAATTAGTTATATTGTTGGTATTTATAATTTACACCATTATTAAATGAATTTAAACCATGATATAAATACAATTTATATAAATTATATTTTTATTATAATAATTTTTAAAATATATATGCATTAAACAAAATACACCGTTCATTGAGACGGTATGCCGTACGTATGCATGAACACTATTTCCGTTTAATTATCATCTTGAAAGAATGAAAGTAAAATACGTATATTTATATATGTATATTTTTATCAAAGTATATTTATGATATAATATATGTAATATATATTCAGTTAATCCATCCTTAATATAGTCGATGTAGTGTATGAACGAATCATATTGCCTTAAGGGGTGGTTGTCCATACTACCTCAAACGAAAATATCATATTATCACCAAATGGAAAGTAAAAATATATACATTTGAATATTAATAAAAAACAATAAATAAATAATAAATATAATATATAACATATATAAAAATTGTTTCCATTATAATTTCCACCATGAGAGGTGGTAAAGAAAAATTGAACAATCATTATTTAATGAGGTGATAGTTCAATGTACACATATGCAATAAGTTCATTATACATTATATGGAGGAGTTTGTAAGTGAAAAATTCAGAATAAAAAAATACTAGTATATTTAGCATACTTTTTTTGTTATAAAATAATGGAATAAAGAGATTTTATGGGGTGAAAAAATAATATATAAAAGACTTGAGAGAAGACGTTACCTCTTAATTCGGTAACTCCTTTTGGTTTGTGCCAAAAAAATTTCTTGTAAGAATTTATGCCCATAGGGAGGATTAAAGGATTATGAGAGGGAATTTGGGAGATTATTTGATAATAGGTTGTGTGAGAAAAGGGTCTTTATAGGTGTGAGTAATTGGGAGGAAAGGATCATTTTTTAGTTGATGAGGAGTGAAACTTGTAAATTATTGAATTGTGATTTACATCCATGTTTTTCTTACTGAATGTGGATCCAATAATGGTCCATAGTTGATAAAAGTGGTTATAGGGTCAATATGTGGACATAAAATTGGGTTTTGACAATTTTCTAGGACATTTTGGTAGATAAATTTATGGTTTAGTCCTTAGTTAATCTTAATTTTACCTGAGTCGATGTAATTAATTTTAATTACATTCACCAATTTTTTTTCCAAAAAAAGTTGATCTTATTAGACAATATAAATAAAGATTATTGAAAATATGGAATACATTTTTTACAAATTCCAAACATATAATAAGTATAAAATAATTTAAAATTAATCCAGCATTCGTGTCGACAATACGAGTTTTTAAAATAAAAATGCTCAAGAGCTTGCTAAGTTTTTATATCAAATTTCAATGTGAAATTAGTTCAAATTACCCAGATTATATTAATTTATAAAAATATTATCTAATTAGACATTCAAAAAAATTAAAATATATTTTATCCTTAAAAATAATTTAGACGAAAAAGCAGTTTTGAATTAAAATCCAGTATTTTTACTATTCATCTAAAAATGAGGTTTCACAAAAAAATCCCAAAAATTAACCATAAAATAATTTAGAAATTAAAAATTCAAAAATAAATTTTATTTTATCAAATTTAATTTCTAAATGTTTCTAAAATTAATTTTATTATTCATAGAAGGACATTAAAAGAAGTTTATTCGAGGAAATGATATTTTTAAACATATAACGACTTTACCAAAAATTATATCTTTCATTATAAATATGTTTTATTTATATAAAAAAATTTAAAAAAATTTGAAATGTAGTTATTACAATTAATATTTCTATTTTTAATGGCTAGGTTATAATAATCTCATTTAAATAATTATAAAAATAAAATGATGTTTTGTAGAAACATCAGTGTTGCGTGTAACACATGCCAAGTCGATGTTGCGTGTAACCTACACCGAGTATATGTTACATGTATCATATGCTGAGTTGGTGTCATTTAATGTAAATCATTACAGTGTTGTGTAAAATGAATGTTTGACTTAATTAATTGCATGAAATAAATGAAAATTTAATTTATTTGAAAAAAGCATCAGGAAAATTCAGGGTGTTACGGGATTAGCTCCCTCAGCTCCCTGGTCCATACCCTACATGACTTAAACCAAGTTCTCCCTGAGATGAACATATAACCATAGTGAAAAATCTACCATCTATTGTGTATTCCCTTACTTTATCAGATCATATACCAATGGATCCTGATTAAACCCAACATCAAGGGCCTTATCCTGACCCTCAGGGGCCTAATCCCGTGCACACTCTTGTAGTATGACACAACCACCCTCCTAACGCTCCAGCAAAATCTCTCTATGTGGCATCAAGATGAAGATGAAACACCATGGTCAAAATAGTAAGAACAATATATATATAGATATATAAATTTTAGATAGATAAATTTTTTATAGGAAGCATGTCTCAATACCCTTATTGTAGCACCCAAGGATTTTCTGAAATTTTTTTCGAATTAATTTAACCTTTTTGATATTTTTTCACACAACTCTAAAGATAGTTCATTTTATATCAAATAAATATGATTGGATTGTGTTATGTGCAACACCAAGTTAATTTTGAACAACACAGAACATAAACATTATCTTTCTCTACACAAAATGCCGAGGGTAGCATGTGTTACATGCAATAATGACTTTCCTTGATAGCTTATGTAACACACCAGATCGTGGTTGACCGTAAAATAATATAATATTAAAATATTAATATTTAAAAAAATAATATATAACCTTGACATTAAATTAGTGGTTGTTAATATTGTTAACTAATTTATGAAAATATATGGTTTTTAAAATATAATATGAATTCAAAGGTTATCAATTAATTATACATGAATATGAAAGATGATTGAATATAAAAGGAAATATTATTATGGTTATGAAGCTATTTTACCCAAATAAATAAAATTCAATACAAATTATTAAGATATATTAATGTAATATATATGTTCTAAATTCAATAATTTTTTTTGTTATTCAGCCAATAGATTGGATAGACATAAGATAAGAACAAACCTAATTTTATGCATAAAAACCTATTTTTTTATAAAGGCGGTTTTAACACCTTTTATTGGAGAACCCATTTTAAATACAAATTTTGGAACTTTTATATATTTAGTATTTCAAAATAATCTTTATATTTTTATGAGAAACATAAAAATTAGTTTAGGAGAATTTTTTAGTAATTTTATATAAGGTTTCATTTTTTAATGAATATCTAAAAATACTGTATTTTAAGTCAAAAATGATTTTTTATTAAAATTATTTATAAGGTTAAATGATATGAAAAATTGGTTTAAAAGTCTAATTAGATAATATTTTATCAATTAATACAATTTAGGCCATTGGAACTAATTACACATTGAAATTATATTTAAAAACATAGAAAACTTTTGATCATTTTTACATTAAAAACCCACTATGTCATCCCATTAGTGAGATTGATTTTAAATTAATTTATGCCACATATATGATTAATATTTTGAAAAATGGATTCCATATTTTGAATTTTAATAATTTATAATGTCTAATAAGTTCAACTTTATTTTTTACCAAAAAATACTAGTGAATGTATTTAAAATTAATTAGATCGATTATGGTTAAATTAAGATTAACAAGGGACTAAAAATTAATCTTAAGGCCCAAAATGACTAATAAACTTGTATATAATCCAATTTATAACAATATTTATACCCTAGAATTTCATTTTCTTATATTTGGATCATTTTTGGATCCTCTTTCAACATGAAAAATGAAGGTCGAATCCTCTCTTTAAATATTTACAAGAGTGTCACTCTTCCTTCCCTAGAAAAGGCCCCTAACTATCGATCTTATACACACCTCTAAAACCACTAAGGTTAGGAAAATATATAAACAATAAAATTATTAAAGTACCTACCTTCCTACTAGAATCATCTCTTTAGGAATAAAGGAATCCAATAAGGCTTTTGACATAGACAAAAAAGAGTTACCCGATAAAGATATGACATCTTCTCTCTAGCTCATTTCATTTATTGTCCTTCCCCCCCTCGACTCTCTTTATTCCATAATTTTATGAAAAAGTCATTATATTAAATATAATCAGTTTTTTTATGATATGCTTTCATCTATCATTTACTCAAATATCCATCTAATGGGTGACAAACATACTATTTTTGTGAACAGAGAACCACCACCTCACTAAACGATGATTGTTCATTTTTTCTTTACTGGATATCATGGGGGAAATTATGTTGGAAAATATATTTATATATTTATATATTTTATATTTATTTTAGATTATTTATTAATTTTAAAAAATATCTTTTTTACCTTCCATTTTGGGTTAATACTATAATTTAATTTGAGGAAGTGTGGACTACCACCCCTTCAAAGTGATATGATTCATTCGAAAACTACATAGATTGTATTAAGGATATATTTAGTGAATATATATGATATAATAATTCTAATATAACAATTATATATATATATAAATATATATACATATATTTTTTTACTTTTTTTTATACACAACAATTAAACGGAAATAGCGTTCATGTGTACTGCGACCTACCATCTGCATAAACGGTGTATTCCATTTCATACATATATATTTTATATATTATTATAATACAAATATAAAATATATAAATGATATTTATATCATCGTTTATGTCATGAACCGTCCCCCGGGGCTCGTGCTGTGACTACCCCAAGCCTGCCTTCCATAGGACATGGGCTGGCGACTAGCACCGAAAGGTGTATTCCCTAAAATAGAGAAGGCGTTGCTTTTATATCCTATAAAAACACCCAACCAAGCACACAAAAAGATACGAACACAAGTAAACTATATAGAAAATAGAGTGCTGCGAGTATGAGGGGACGGAATACAAGCCCAACAGTAAAGGTACATGTACAACTGAAATACAATACAACTGAAGAAAGAGAAAGAAAGATACTGGGTCATCCTTCGAGGTTCCTACCTGAAGAGTAGGTATAGATCTACTCCTCATCCCTCCACATCTGCCCATCTCTTCTGCGTACCAACACGCCATATGGTCCACCTCTTGGAACCGTCCAGTCCCAGTACCCTCATTCTTGATCAGCGTTGTCTGTCGTCTACACCAAACAAAAATAGGCACAGGCATAGCCTATGCAGGGGTGAGTATAACAATACTCAGTAGGGACCCCGAGACCCTCAAGGTCTCACAAAATCCACAAAGGATTAACCAAAAATCAAGAAATCTGCTAACAACCCTACTTATGTATATTACCAAACATATACCTAAGTTATCATGTATACCAATCTCAATCATGAATAAACACAGGGTCCAACCCAAAATCCCAAAGCTCAACTATTTCACAATGGAAGGAATACCACAAAGGTAAGTACGACACATGTATTCGAGATAGAAGAATACCACCACAGTATTACCATGAAGGAATGTACCACATAGGTACTAAATCATCTCACATTAGGTATAACTTAGGTACAATAGTTGAGATGATTAGATGTAACTACTAATTCATCTTACTCTGTTAAGAGGAAGACCCACAAAGGATCCTAAATTGCAGATCCACAAAGGATCCTAGTACATCGTCAGACCCACATAGGATCCTAGTACATCGTCAGACCCACACAGGATCCCAATACATTGTCAGACACACATAGGATCCTAGTACATCGTCAGTACATTGTCAGACCCAGCTACAGGGTTCCCGTACTAAGCTTGCTCATCTCCAGGAGGGTCCGATCTTCAAGACACTAGTTGATACTCCAACTGCCAAGAAGTCCCATGAAGAAGTACCCAATGGTCTGCCATGTCAAAGGGGGTCTCAATGCAACATAAGCTGCATCAATCAGACGCTCGATTAGTAAGTTATTAGCCATTTAGTTCCGAGGTCCCGGTTGGATTCGTGCTCGATCCAATCCAACCTTTCCCCAACTTTACTAGGATGGAAATTCCAATAGTGGGAAGAATGTAGTACCCACGATTTGAGTTATGTGACCATTGGTTCGGTTTGTTTATGCTTTTGAAGTGTTTGGTTGAATTTTGGACAAATTTTGGGAATTTTTTTTAAATTTGTGGAGGTTCTGCAGGGGCGCACAGTTTGTGTACGGTCTAAAAAAACCGTGCGGCCAGCCCAAGAAACCATGCACCCTTGACAGTGGACTCCGCATGGGTGGTGCATGGTTTCTCAGACCGTGCGGGAAATCCGTGCAAAGTCCCTAGGTGGGATATCGGCAACCGCACGGTTGGCGCACAATTTTCCAAACCATGTGGGGGAACCGTGTTGCCACTTAAAGTTTGGTGTTTTGAGTCATGGTCCACTCAGTATTTCCCATTTTCCCTCATTCTTCCTTCCACTCATGGCTCACGTGGGGGTTCTGGTTTTTCGAGGTTGGGGGAGCTCCTCAACTTGTTTTGGAGGACAATCGAAGGGGTTTCATGGTGGATCAAAGGTGGTTCTCCTAGGGTAAGTACCTCTTTTGGTGTAACAAGGAAGTACATGCCATGTTAGAGTAATCTACATGCCGTGTACTCCAAAATTTCCAAAGTATAGAAAACACGCCAAATCCCCGGCGTGTACTTTGGATAAAGGTTGAAAAGAAATACACGCTGTGTAAATATAAACTACCCGCCGTGTACTTTACAGAAATGGAATTTCACCATGTTTCCTTCAAAAGTAAAAATACCTGTAAAAGGAATATGGATGAGAAGAATCTCAAATAAATTCAGAAAGGAATATAAGATAAAAAATTGATTAATTATAAGATCATAATTAAATAATTTCAAGTGCAAATTATCTTAAATAATATAACGATTAAAAGAATTTGAAATATAAATATGCGTAAATGTCATTGCATGCTATGGATTATCATGAGGTAGACCAATGACCCTTTTTTATGTGTGTTTGGTTTCATTTAAATTTTTTTAATTTAAATTCATTGGCCTGCAAGCCTTCTTCCAATAGAATTTAGTGCTTGCGTGCCCATGGTTTCTTCAATGTAAACCCCATGTAATGGATGATCTCCCAAGATAGAGGAGACAGTTCGAAACCCAAAGCTGAGGCGAAACCAACCCAAGAAGATACAAAGGTGGACAAGTGGGGGCTGAAAAACACGAACCATCAGTTCAAGGTGTTTTTCCTAGGTCAGGGTTAGCATATCAAACCTCTAGATAATCTAACCAATAAAATATCATGATCATGCCATCTTATTTTATTTTTGTTTGATTTCATGGTTTATTTATTATGCATGTGTTGTCGTGATCACATATTTAATAAAACAAACAAGCATGAAAATATGGAATAAAATAAAAACCAGACTATGCGTAAACATTATCTGAACATGGTTAATCACTTAAGCAAGCGTCACTTAATATTAAAAAGCATGTGATAATGTGAAACTATGCATAAATGATTCAAATCCCTCAATAACATATTATGTCAGACCAAGCCTTCCATTACTTGATTAAGGACAAGACTCAATAAAACTACGTGTTTGACCAACCCTTGTTGGGACACTTAATTTTATAAAGGAAGCCCTTATGAAAGGTTTTGGGTTGACTTAACCATATTACATCAAGAGGAGTATCCCTTTCTAGACATGATGTAATATTGGAGGAAAGATTTGAGGAAATACAAGTTAGGATTTCAGGATTGGGGAGTCCACTCAAAAGATCACGGAACTGTAAACTCACAGCTGGAAAAGACCTGCCTACCTAAATACGTTCAAATAGTTTTCCAAACCCTTGTTGGGGTTTTTGAAAGGGGAATACGAATCCTTGCCACTGGAATGCCAAAGTAAAAAGAAAATTCAGATTTCAATGGTGAGGGTCATTGGGACTTGATAAAATAGTGGGAGACTTAATAAAATTTATTATTTCTCATAAAATGTAATCAACAAAGTACTGCTGAATCTTATTTTTTAATTTGTAGAATATTACAAACTCATCAACCACATTTCTCTACAATCAATTCTGGATAAAAACAACATCCTCACTAGCAGAAACCTTCAAGAATGGTTTAGGTGCCTTCGGGTTATCCTACGCCATGAACGAAAGTTTTATGTGATGGAATCCTCACTTCCTGATTCTCTTACCCCAGGGGCGAGTGATGAAGATTTCCTGGTCTATGATCAACATTTGAGCGATGCACTCGACATTCAATTTTTGATGCTGTCATATATGTCTAGTGAGATCATGAAGTATCATGAAGATGTGGATGCCTACAACATGCTCGAGAACCTCCATGGTCTATACCAGGAGAGAGAAAGAAAAGAATGTTCTGAGATCTCCAAGGCTATATTTTAGAGAAATCTTGGAGAGGGATCCCTAGCCGGGCCTCATGTAGTCAACCTCATTAGCTACATTGAGTGCTGGGATGTTCTAGGGTTTAAACTCCTCGAAGAACTGGGTACCGATCTCATTCTAGCATCACTCCCCTAGAGCTTCTCAAACATTGTTGTGAACTTTAACATGAACAACATTGAGAAGTCTCTCTATGATCTTCTTATCCTCATTCGCCAAGTGGACAATGACATGAAGCGTGAAAAGCCTTCTGTCCTCATGGTGAATAAAAGGAAAGTGAAGGTGAAGAGCTTTAAGTCCAAAGCTTCTTCAAGGACTTCCAAGAAAAGGAAGACCAAAGGGGAGGCAAGAGAACATGATGCTGCTGGTTTCGCATGTGGCAGGAAAGGCCACTGGAAGAAAAACTGCACCCAGCCAAGGAGGCAAGGGGAAGCATCAGGTGAATTTGTTATCGAATACAATCTATCTATTTCTACCAATGGAGTATTAGATACAGCTTGTGGTGCGCACATATGTATCCAAATACAGGAACCATGTAGATTTAGAAAGATTGACCAAGGTAAGGTGGATCTACGAGTAGCCAACGGAGCCACACACTCTGCTGTAGCTGTCGAAGACTACCATGTCACATTACCTACTAGGATGGTATTGGTTTTGAATGGTTGTTATTATGTACCCTCTATAACCAAAAACATCATTTCAGTATCCAGATTAGATACTATTGGATTCATCTTCAAGTTTGGAAGTGTATGTTTCTACTTTTATAAATATAGCATTTGTTTTGGTAGGGAAAATTTATATAACTCCCTTTATGTGGTAGAATACACAAAACAAGTAATGGAAATCGATGACAATGTTAATTCACATGACTCATACCACACCCAACTTTGGCATCACTGGCTAGGTCATGTCAATGAGAAACGTTTGACAAAATTACATCAAGATGGGTATTTATATTCTTTCAAACTAAAAACACTTGATGTATGTCATGCGTGTCTACAAGGAAAAATGACTAAAGCCCCATTTAGTGGGAAAGGGGAAAGGGATAAAGAGATTCTAGAATTAGTTCACCCAGATGTGTGTGGACCATTTCCCATTGAAGCAAGGGGTGGGTTCTCATACTTCATAACTTTTACTGATGATTTTAGTAGATATGGATATATTTACTTAATGAGGTATAAGTCAGATTATTTTAATCAGTTCAAAGAATAAAAGAATGAAGTTGAGAACCATCTTGGTAAGAAGATTAAGAAACTGCGCTCAGATAGAGGAGGATAATATCTTAATCAGGAATTCATTGATTTCTTACGGTAGTCTGGGAGTCTATATCAACTCACTCCTCCTAACACACCTCAAAGGAATGGTGTAAGTGAAATGAGGAACCACACCTTGTTGGATATGGTGAGATCAATGATGAGTCATGCGAGTCTTCCATTATCCTTTTGGGGATATACATTACAAACAGAAGCACACATACTAAAACAAGTACTACCTAAATCGATAAATGGTATTCCATATGAATTATGGAGTGGATTAAAAGCCATGTTATCGAATTTACATGTGTGGGGTAGCGAAGAATTTGTTAAGGACTCTTCAGGTAACAATCTTTCACCTCAAGGAACAAAGTGTATCTTTATAGGATATCCCATGGAAATAAGGGGATATTACCTATAAAACCCCTCAGATAAAAAGGTAACAGTGGGAAAACACTATATATTACTTGAGAGGGAGCACATATCCAAAAGAGATAGTGGGAGCGAGATAGACATCGATGAAGTCGAGGCTCAAGATATACAAGAGTTGGTACAAGAACAGGTTCCACAAAGCCCCGTGGAAGAACAATCTATTCTAGAGACACAAGAACTGCGTAGGAGCATGAGAGAGGTGAGAGAACCAGAACGATATGGTTTTCTTGTCACCGAGTAGGGTTACTAATTATTGGTTGAAAATGATGATCCTCTTACCTAAATGGAAGCAGTTGAAGGCACAGACGTTGCCAAGTGGCAAGAAGACATGAATTCTAAAATGGATTCCATGTACCAAAACACAGTCTGGATTTTGGTAGATCCTATAGTTAATGTAAAGACTATTGGTAATAAATGGGTATTTATGGAGAAACTATACATGGAGAGGCAAGTCATCACCTATAAGGCATGGATGGTTTCCAAAGGTTTTATGTAGGGTTAAAAAATTGACTATGATGAAACCTTTTCACCAGTTTCAATGATGAAATCTAGCAGAATCCTATTGGCCATTGCCACTTACCATGACTATGAAATTTGGAAAATGGATGTCAAAAAAAACATTCCATAACGGGAACCTCTAGGAATATGTCTACATGATGCAACCTGAAGGTTTTGTGACTCCAAAGGATGCCAACATGGTATGAAAGTTGCAGAAATCCATTTATGGATTAAAGAAAGCATCAAGGTCATGGAACATTCGTTTTGATGAAGCTGTAGCAGAATTTGGCTTTGTTAAGAATGAATGTGAGCCATGTGTCAACAAAGAGGTTTAGTGGAAGTGTAGTATTTTTCCTAATAGTATATGTTGATGACATATTACTAATTGGAAACGAAGTACCTATCTTACAGTTAGTTAAGGCATGGTTAGATAAATTCTTATCCATGAAAGACTTGGGTGAGGCAGCATATATTATTGGGATCAAGATCCATAAAGATAGATCCAAGAGAATGCTGGGTGTAAGTCAAAGTATATACATTGACATGATACTGAAGGGATTCAGTATGGAATAGTCCAAGAGGGGATTGTTGCCAGTGTCACATGGTATTCATCTTTCCAAGAAAATGTGTCCTCAGACACATGAGGAAAGAAAGAAAATGGAAAGGATACCTTACACATCCTCAATTGGGTCAGTCATGTATGCTATGTACATGGCTAGATGTTGCTTACGCATTAAGTGCGGTAGGAAGATATGAACCTGATCCAGGAGACCATAATTGGATGGCGGCCAAGACTATCCCTATATATCTGAGGTGTACTAAGGATATGTTCCTAGTTTATGGAGGAGATGAGGAACTAGTCATCAGAGAACATGTAGATACCAGTTTCTAGACTGATCAAGATGATAGGAAGTCGCAGACTGGATACATATTCAATTTTAATGGAGGTGCAATGAGCTGGAAGAGCTCAAAGTAATGTGTGGTGGAAAATTCTACAGCGGAGTTCGAGTAAATCGTAGCTTTTTAGGTAGCTAAAGAAGTAGTATGGATGCGTAGATTCATCAAAGAGTTAGATGTAGTACTTAATAGTAAAGATCATATCAAACTCTATTGTGATAATACTGCAACGGTGGCACTTGAAAAAGAGCCAAGGTCACATCAGCGGACAAAGCACATACTTCATAAGTATCATCTCTTGATAGATTTTTCTCAGATAGGTGAAGTTACAGTGAGCAGTATTTCCATGGAGGATAACGTGGCAGGCCCCTTGACTAAAGCCTTGACTCAGCAGAAACATGATCATCATGTGAGGTCTAGCGGACTAAAATTCGTAGGCAGTTGTCTCTAGTCCAAGTGGGATTTTTTTAGGGTTGGTGTCCTAAGAACCAGCTGTTTTGTACTTTTTTACATGAATGTTCACATATTATATATGGTTCATTGTTCTGCATGACTATAATATAATAATGTCCTAGAATATTTGTTGCATTAATAAGGTCATGGCAGATCCCCGCTATGATGAGAACCTTAAAATGCTATAACAATATTCTTAAATAATGTTCTGCGGTTGGATGACGTTCAATGATATGACACATAGTATACAGACCTTCATGTGCGAGTACTCATAAGAAGATGAGACTATCTCTCATGGAGTTCGCACATGGTAATCTCCAAGATGGGAGATTATGAGAATAGACCCACCATTAGTAATTCCGCATGTTTTGGTGTCATCAGATATTTCTATCTATGAGTGTGTGTAATGGTCCTTAGACTGAAAGATTATTAGTAACTCATGTAATGACTCGTGCACTTAGATTTTCTGACGAGAACCGTCACATAGACAGTTGGCGAGAAGTAGGGTACGTTGGGTGCGTCACGAATGACATGTTGTTAGTGGATAAGTCGAGGAAGGATTTTTACCTTCCATATTTATGGATGTAGATATCTTGGGCCCTTTGATTAAAATAGAACTATCGAATGAATTCCATGGTCATGGTGACACGATGAGTTTATTTCTGGAAGTCAAAGAATGACAGATCAAGCATATAGGTTTTTGACACTGCCATGAAACCTGATTGATGAGATATTGAGACAAAGGTATTAAATTACATATTAAGCAGTCTTATGAGGTGATACATCAATTCGGTGTCAAATTCTTTCTCTTGGGTGCCTTGAACCATTTCTAGATAGTAATCTTGGACTTTAGGCAATCCCTCCTAATTCCAACGAGAAAGAGGCCTAGAGGGTCACACAATAAGTGTATCCAAGTATCTCAGGTAGAATAAAGATTATTCTTGTACGTGGTTTAATAATTATTCAAGGAAGACCAAATATTTTTAATGATGGAAGAAGAAGGAAATGAAAAACAAGATATACACACCGTGTATTAATGATTACACGCCATGTAGTTTTTCATGGAAATCAAGTACACAATGTGTATTAATGATTACACGCCATGTAGTTTTATAGAAAACAGGTACATGCTGTGCATTCATGATTACACGTTGTGTAGTTTTCCAGTTTGGATTTTGAGGATATAATATTGTTTTATTAAATGATATTTAATATAATAAACGTGGGACATGTCAAGGAATTAATTATTCGACATGGGGTTTTCAATAAAAGTCAATGAAATAAATAAAACATGTAACACGTTTATTTATTGTCATAACTATAAAAACTCAAACCTGATTATAAATATCCTCACAACCCCAAATATTTTCCAATGAAAGAGAATCGTTGTGCACAATAATTCTACATAATTCTTTCAAGGCCGAAATAACCTCTTCCTCCATGAATGCTCTCAATACCGAGAGAGATCCTCTTCCATCAGATCAAGATGATATAAGACGGACAATGCAAGAAAATGTTTCTCCATGCTAGCACCCGAAAAATCCTTTGGAGACATTCAAATATATGTGGTGCACATGTGGATCACCAATAGAGGAAATCAACACTTGGATTCTATGACGCAACGACAAATCACATCGTAACGTGATCAAGAACATCAATGAAGAAAGAACACCCAAAAGGTAATTATTTTCAATTTATTAAATTAATAATAATCAACCAGTAACGATCCTACTTTTTTGGTTCTGGGAATTTCCTTTTATTTTTTGTATTTCTATGATTCGATCCATGGAGACTGGCATTTATCATCGTATTGATCCCTGATTGATCATTTTTAATGACAAAAAGCCATGTGGGCTCATTCACCCACGCACTTCCACTATGCCTGGAACCTTCACGTCCTCCATTGGTCATTATGACATAAGTCGCGGATCCTTGTTCACTGAGCGGCATGGACGCACACCACCTTCCTCATTGTGCGGCTGACCTCCATTTTCCATCTTCCTATATTGGAAAGATTTTATCCAAAAACACAAGGGTTTACTGAGAGGTCGGGCCATGTTTGTTTGGCCCATTCCCTCTGTGTTAGAGTGGTAGTAAGTGCTTCACAATTGTTTCTTGAATCATGAAGAATTTCCAAAAATGGGTAAAGGGGGAAATTCAAAAAACAATCCATAACTCGATGGTTCGTTGATATTGGAGCGAGAATGAAATTGAAGATATCAACGATTTTCACGGCCTCTAAACACCTCCGATCCCGTCTTGTGTGTCATCCACTTTCTTGACTCTGAAGAACATTATTTTATGAAGAAGGAGTTCATTGTTTGGTGGATAAGTCCTTTATTGGAGAAGAAGGGTCTGTTCTTCATTGGTAGAGAATGATCCTCCGAAATCCTCCCTTTCGCCAACGACTTCTCCCAACCAAAAACAAGTGAGGATCCAACCAGAATTAAATTCATTTTTCAAATTAAATATTTGACACATTTAATTGGCATAAATAATTAAGGGGTGTGGCAAAATTAATATAGAGGAAGTTCAAGAGACTTCTCCACATTAAAGAGGGAGTTTAACGGTTTCTCCCATTAGGAGGGTTCGGGTGGTCCCCACCTTTAGGAATTCAAATTGTGGAGTTTAATCTCAGGTGGTCCCCCCACCATAACCCTTATTGAGGGGTTTTAGATTAGGTGGTGCCCACCTTTTAAACATCCACATGGGAGGTTTCAAAAAAATAAAAATAAAAATGTTAAACATTTTTATTCTTTTTTATTCCTTCACGAAAAACACAAAAACTAACTTTTACCCTCATGCAACTTACATTGAGGTGAAAGTCTCTTTAATAAAAAACCAGTGCTGTGAGTTCAATGGTGTCCCCAGATTTAAATTCTGAGCACCGGTTCAAAAGTTATAAAAACCCACTCGCACATTTACTGAATGTACCTGAAAAAAAGTTTGGAAATATTTTAACAGTCACCCTCAACCCACACCGATAGAGGTTAGGATCTACCGAACTGAAAAAATACCCAAATAACCCAAAGGTAATCTCATATTTTCAATCCGAGTTATGATTTAAAATATATTTATTTTACAATAAAATAATTGTCACTTAATTATTTTATTTATGGCCAAAAAATAACTTTCACTGGTGGCCTACACTGGACAATGTTAGTATATTCTTAAGTAAAGAATACCCTCATGAGTTCAGCGGTGGTCTCAGATTTTCAATTAGAGATACCATTTGTGATTTATAAGCATTTAAAAAATAAAATAATTTATTTAATTATTTTATTTACAATTATGCCATTTTTTTGGGTTTTCTGATAGGAGGCCCGTGCCAACCAAACTTAAGTCATGCCTAGGGTAAAACTGACATTATGAATGCAACAGTGCCCTTATATTTTTGATCTGGGAAACCATTTAAGAGATATCTTACTTTTTCAGGAAAACTACTTACCCGTGCAAATTAAAGCGTAACAAAACATCGACGGATCATTCCGGGCACTCCAGGCCTCGGAATCGCGCACCGTCAGATTTAACAGTTTCGAAATAATTCCATATAATTAAAAAAAATTATACAAAAATTCTGGGGCATTACAGTTTACATGGAAATCATGATATAATTATAAGGCCCAATGATACAACAAATTAAGACACATATGAAAAACAAAGGGAATATTACTCAAAGCTTAACCTTTAAATGAAATTGATAGAAAGTGGGTAATATAAAGTCATAATAAATCCATATATGGTATTATATATAAGAATATAATTCTATAAATGATGTATAATAAATTTAGATTTATTATACAGGAGGTTTGAATGAGTATGACGAGAGTAAAGACACAAGGTAGATGGATTTCATCTCACGTTTTGTTTATGTGAGATACATCCTCTGTTTGATACTCTTTCATTTTGTGTGGAGTATGAACTGAATATGATTGTGTTATATGTATCTTATAAATAAATTTATGGGTATTCACATATCCATTTTATGATCGTTAAATCATGGATTTAGGTTTCAAAAGTTACCAAATCGGTAAAATAGTTGCATCTCAATTTGTGTTCTTTGAGACCAGTGTTTTTATGCACCTAAATTCTTTTTTGAGGTGTATATGAATCCATTATACACGTTATATCATAAAATTTATTATTTCAGGGATATTTTAAGCTTCATTTTATTTCATTTTCTTACATATAGAGTATGATCCCATGTTACCAAGTTATAAGAGTGTACTGAGACAATCTCATCACTTTTCAATATTGATCATCTTTATGCTTCCTTTGATGAAGTATAATCATCAATCTATCAAGAAAATTCATGTATTATCCTATGGTTATTTATGATATATTCACATATTGGTACCATTTTTACACTCTTTGGTAAAGAATATAGTTAATAATGTGTTTTTAAGGAAGTCTGAATTTACCTCTCTATTCTGTTATAAATCTTTGATCATTCGAAACTAGGTATTCTAAAATGGTTTTATAAGATTTTTGTTAAATTATCCTATAAAATTTAGGAATTTTTTACCATTTAATTCATTTATAAATATATTCAATTGAATATTCTAGTATTTTTTTGAACAATGCTTTTTTTAAACCTTTTTACCATGAAAAATGTAAAGACCTGGAAATTACATGTAATTTTGTTTAAATTATATGGGAATTTTATGATTCCCCGAAAATTGACGGCGTGTGATTTCGAGGCTCGGTAGAATGAATTTTGAACTTTTTTTGGGTACGTTCAGTAAACGTGTGAGCGGGTTTTTGTAACTTTTGAACTAGTGCTCGAAATTGAGATCCGAGTACACAGTTGAACCTGCATCGCCAGTATTCGCTTAAGGAAAATTTCAAATCGACGACAGTTGGTTGAGGGTGAAAGTGAGTTTTCATGTTTTTAATGGAATAAAAATAAAATATAAAATAACATTTATTTTATTTTTATCCTCCCAATTGAATGCTCGGTGGTGGGGACCACCTAAACTGAAACATCCCAGTTTGAATTCTTAAAGGTGGGGACCACCAGACTCTTAAACTCCCTCTTTAATGATGGAGGTGACTTTAGGATTCCCCTAAATTAATTATTCCAACTTATGTTGTGACAAAAATTAAATTGATAAAATATATTTTATTGAATCCTCATTTTTCTTGGGAAGAAATCATCGGAAAAGGTAGCGGCATGGGTGAACATGGTGAAACTCATATCCAACGAAGAACATCTCCTCCAAACAAAGAACACACCATCTCCATCAAAGAAAGTTCTTCGGAATCAATAAAGAGGACGACACATGGGCTGACTTTGGAAGCATGATTGTGGAAGTGATGATCGTTGGCCCCCTCCTTGCCTTCACCATTTTTCATCGTACGACACATCAACGAACCTTTGAGGTAGGGGTGTGTTTTCGATCGATCAACGTTAATTTTTCTCTCATGTCGAATCACATCCCTTGAGCTGCTTACTACCGATCAAACATGGAGGGTACTAGGCAATGGAATATGGCCCGACCACTCTGAAAATCTTGTGGTTCTTTTGTATTCTTCGCGATGGAGGAGGACGGAAAATGACACCGGTGGGGCTCAGGAACGGCGGTCGGCACCATGGATGGCCACGACAAAGGAGGAAGCGCGACCGTGCCTCTATAGAAGAGCTGCAGCCAATCGGCCCTGACGATGGAAAGTGGGCGGCCGACATTCAGCCAACCCTGGAGGGGCGGCGCACGACGCACCGTCGTCAGAGCGAGGGGCCACGGACCACCTAGCCGCGACAGATGGAGGACGGTAGCCTGTGTTCGGCCGACCACGGATAGGCAGTGTAAGACACGCCACCTGGAGGAGAAGTGGCTGGACGAGTTAGACAAAGTGGGACCTGCGGTGGATCCCGCGTTCTGTTGGCGACCAAACGGCAGAAACCGTTTGGTGTTCGGGGGGTGGGGGACTCCCCCCCCCCCCGCCTGCCGCCAAGCCGGGCTGCCCAATGCAGACTGGGTCACCACGGTGGGCCTGATTGGACCCAGTGTGCCAGGCCTAGTCGACCCGACCATGTCAGACCAGACCTAGACCTGTTTCGACCCTCTACGTTCTTTCGACCATAACTTTGGCACCATATGTCTGTTTGAAAAACCGTCTATGGTACCAAAAACCTTGGAGAGAGATGGTCCTTTTGGTATAACTCACTTGAGATTTGGATAATATTGGGGTAGGGTCAGGTTGGATCGAGCATGAATCCAACCAGGCCCTCAACATTAAAAGGATAATAGCTTACAGACCGTGCATCCAATTGATGTACCATCTATTGCATTGAGACCCCTTTTACATAGAAGTCCTTTTGGAATTCATTTCAGTTGGAGTATCAACTAGTAGATTGGGGATATGACTCTCTCGATGATGAGAAATCTTAGCCGCAGGTACCCTGTAGCTGGCTCTGACGATATACTAGGATCTTCTGTGGGTATGATGATGTACTAGGATCGTGTGTGGGTCTGATGATGTACTAGGATCCTGTGTGGGTCTGAAAATGTACTAGGATCCTATGTGGTTTTGGCGATGTACTGGGATCTTGTGTGGGTCTCATGATGTACTAGGATCCTGTGTGGGTCTATAATTTGGGATCCTTTGTTGGTCTGCCTCTTGACAGAGTAAGATGATTCAATAGTTACATCTAATCATCTCTACTGCTGTACCTAATATATTCCGGGTGTGAGATGATCCTGTACTTGTGTGGTAATTTTATTTATGGTAATATCTTGGTGGTATTATTATGTGTGGCGTACCTATGTGGTACTTACCTTCGTGGTATTTCTACCTTTTGTGGAATAGTTAAGCTTTGGGATTTTGGGTTGGACGCTGTGTTTCCTCACGATTGAGATGGGTATACTTGATAACTTTGGTATATGTATGAGCATTTACCTAAGTTGGGTTGTCAGTTGATTTCATTCTTTGTGGTTTATCCTTTTTGGATTTTGTGAGACCTTGAGGGTCTTAGGGTCCCTACTAAGTATCATTATACTCACCCCTGAATGGTCTAGGCCCACACTTTGTTGTTTTTGATGCAGATGATGAACATCACTGATCGAGGCTAAGGGTACCAGGACTGGATGGTTCCCAGTGGTGGACCATAAGGCATGTCAGTACGCAAAAGAGACGGGCAGACGTGGAGTTCTTAAGAGGTGATTTATACATACCCTTCATGTAGGAACCTCTGAGGATGACCTAGTTTTTTATTTCTCTTTCTTCAGTTGTATTTTATTTCAGTTGTACTTGTACCTTTACTATTGGGTTTTTATTCCGACCCCTCTTACTTTTAGCTGTCTTTTTTTTCTATACTGTTTACTTGTGTTTGTATCTTGCTCTGTACTTGGTTGAGTGTGTTTATAGGTTATAAAGGCAATTCCTTTCTGGTTTTAGGGGATACCCCTTTCGGTGCTAGTCTCTATCCCCTGACCTATAGAAGGAGGGATTGGGGTAGTCACGACATGGGCCCTGGGGGACGGGTCTTGAAAAATTGGTATCGAGGAGTCAGTTCTACCATAGAACATAGGACTCTGATCTTTTTTAAAGGAAATAGTGTTAAGTGTAGTGAGTGTGGTTATCAGTTTCGGTAATCTAGTGTTGGTGCGGAAGATAACGTATCCATACACCAGGACCCTGACTTCTGATTTCTGACTCAGTGCATGAAAACACAGATTTCATTTGTGTTTTTCAAGAGTTTTCTTTGTGATCTCTTTGAGTCAGCTCACTAGGTATAACTTATTGACCGTGGAGCACCTATTTCTTTTTAGGATTCCACCATGCAGACACCTAGCTGGGGTTCTGGGTATAGTACGCAGTGATAGCCACTAAGAGATGAGGCCTCACTGCATGGACCTCTTCCAGTTGAGGCACCAGCGGTACCATTTCCCATTGTGCCACTAATGTAACCAGCCCCAGAAGCAAAGGGTGAATGCTTGTTGAGTGTGTTTCATGAGTTCCAGTTCTAGAGGCCACCCAGGATCTGGGGAGAGATGAACCCACAGGCAACTGAGGATTGGTCGGAGGCCGCAGTGAGAGTCTTCCGACTGGTAGGGACACAAGTTGAACTCATGGTGATCCTTGCCCCCAGTCTTCTACAGGAAGAACCAGGGATATCGTGGATCTTGATGATCTAGGTTCACGATGAGGTGACGCTTCTCTGGGCAGGCTTTGAGATCCTATATCAGGAAGAGTTTTTTCTAACGACTCTTCCCACAGTGCACATACAGAAGCTTCTTCATCTGCTATAGGGCATCATGACTATGGCTCAGTACTCAGTAAGGTTCACCGACCTCTCACGCTACTCCAATGATATGATGCGGGGCCCATTCATCAGGGATCAGTCCTTTGAGAAGGGATTCAGGTGGGAGATCAGGGCTTCGATGATTTCACTCAGCATCCCCACGCAGGCGGTGGTTTTAGAACGATCCCTCTTAGTGGAGAGTTTTCTTGCTGAGCTGTCACCACCAGCGAGACCCCCCCACCTTTTGTCCTGTAGTGGAGTTTGCTGCAGCTGGAAATAGACAGATGTCACAAAGTTCCAAGAGGACCATACCCATAGGTGGACGACCGCAGAATTCAGGGTCAGTTGTGTGGGGTACTAGAGAAAGATCCAGTCATGTGAGGAATAGTTAGTGTTTCACATGCTGCGGGTAGGGTCACATGGCTCGTGACTATCTAACCCACCATACATATGATCAACAGATAGTTGAAGGACTGCCTAGACAGAGACAGTGGTTTGACCAAGGAGGTCCGCAGGGAGCAGGCAGACATGGAAGAGGAGCTGATCGGGCAGCTGGCGGTGGGCGATGGTTCGAGTTGTTACCGCCACCACCACCCAATGGTCTACCCCGACCACGGGGAGCAGGTGGACATGGGAGAGCATAGATCCAGGTAGCTGAGGCCTACGACCATGGCGCTCCAGAGATGATTCGAGGTACGATGTGAGTCTGCTCCACTTTAGCTATAGTTCATATAGATACAGCTACCGGTCATTCTTTTATTGCCACTACCCTCATTTGGATCTCGGAGATTTTTATGGAGCCGTTGGATCGATCCTTACAGATAGAGACTCTTATGGGAGTAGATTTAATGATTACATACTGTTACCAGTAGTGTGATCTTACTCTTGGAGCCGAGAGCTTTCCAGGGATCTCCTTGTAGCGGCGTCGAGGCCTTACGATGTCATCTTGGGTATGGACTGGTTATCTACATTCCATGATCAAATTGACTGTATTAGGTGAAAATTGCGGTGTTTCTGCATGAATGGGACCATATTTACCTTCAACAGAAATAAGGGAACCTTTACAGTATAGGATGGACTTACCCAAAGGAGCATGCAACCAATCACTCATCAGTTAGCTAGTCTTACCCTCAGAGCGGTTGATGTGGAGAGTCCGAGCTATCATGTTGTGGTGGAACAATATGCAGATGTTTTCCCTAATGATGTTCTGGGTCTACCTCCTCATAGAGAGGTGGACTATTACATTTACTTGTACCATGAGACGACACCGATATCTTCACCAGCATATCAGATGGCTCTCGTGGAGCTTTGTGAACTGCGGGTTCACTTAGAGGATTTATAGGGGAAGGGATTCATTCGGCCCACTGTTTCTCTTTGGGAAGACCCAATTTTGTTCACCAAGAAGGTGGATTTGAGTTTGAGGATTTTTTTGGCTATCGGTGCCTGAACCAGTTGGCCATGAAGAACATGTACCCACTCCCGAGGATTGATGACCTCTTTGATCAGCTGAAGGGAGCACGATGGTTCTGAAAGATAGAACATAGATTAGGCTATCACCAGCTCAGAGTGTGAGATGAGGATGTGCAGAAGACAAATTTCAAATGTTGGTATCACCATTATGAGTTCATGGTTATTCCTTTCGGTGTGACCAATTCCCATGCAGTGTTTATGGGACTCACGAACAGGATTTTTCAGCCATACCTTGATCGCTTTGTGGTGGTCTTTATTGATGACATTCTGATCTACTTGGCTACCGAGGAGGAGAATGTCTATCATTTGAAGGTAGTACTGGACACACTCTAAAAAAACCATCATTATGGTATGATCTCGAAGTTCCATTACTGGATCTGAGAGGTTCATTTTCTTGGACATGTCATCTCAGAGTCTAGATTTACGGTGAATCCAGTGAAGATTGAGGTTTTACTTGCTTGGGAGCCACCCAAGATTGTGGTAGAGGTACAAAGTTTATTGGGTTTGGCTAGATTCTACCCTAGTATTTTTCCATATTTCTCTAGAGTTTCATCACCGTTATCAATGTTGACGAAGAAGGGGCAACCCTTCATTTGGTGGGTGAGATGCTAGCAGAATTTTTAAGAGCCCAGGAAGAGGCTGACTTCTACCCCCCATCTTGAGTCTTCTGGAGGAGGGTGATGGGTATGTAGTCTACTAAAACGCATCAGGGATCGGGTTCAGATGTGTCCTGATGTAGGAGGGAGCATTGATCACATATGGTTCTCGACAGCTGAGACTTCATGAGGATAACTATGATACCCATGACCTGGAGTTAGTAGTAGTGGTCTTTGCCTTGAAGATGTGGCAACATTAATTGACGGGAGAACAATTTAAAATATTCTCGGAACAAAATAGTCTTAGGTATAACTTCTCGCAGAAGGACTTGAACCTATGATAATGAGGTTGGCTTGAGTTCCTCTAGGACTACGACTTCGAGATAGTTTATACTCCTTGAAAGGGGAATGTTGTAGCAGATGAACTCTACAATAGATCTAGTATACAGTTTCTAGCTGAGGTGATGGAGCATCTAGCCACTTTGAAGATATCCTTTTTGGATCAGGATGGCGCTACTTTTCTTTAGTCTATTACAGTAACTCCCCCACTTCTTCAGTGAGTCAGGGAGGTGCATCGTGGGGATACTGACTGCAAGACATGACATGCTCAGATATCCACAGGATATGCTAACCTAAATCATCGTTGAAGCTGGTGAATGTTTAAAATTTATAATCCTACTAACTACAGTATATGTGGCAAGCAGGGTCGAACCCACATAGAAGGCAATTTTGACCACTATTCTTCTAAAAAATCTACCAAAATACCCCATTGTTTTCAGTAGTGGGATTGAGTTTCTATTTTTCTATTTTTTTTAATTTTGTTATTTATAAGGTACAAATGAAACATCACAATTTTTTTGAGTTTTTTTCTAAACTATATCAAAGCAAGAATCAGGCTAAAAATAGTAATTGAGAAATAATATGCTGATAAGTGAACAATCTAGAGAAATATGTCCGGGGAAGATATCAACTCTACTGGTTTTGAAAATATTCCTTCTCACAATATTGATTAAAAATAATACCAATGAATATGAGTGATTTATTTCCCTTGCCAGAAGATAAATTACTCAAGACGACAAGTCCTGGAGATGACCACTCCTAGATTAATCAAATTGAGAATTCTAGTTTGAAATAGATTACAGAATAAACTCTCCATATGTTCTGTAGTCTTTTATTTCAATTTAAATGTAAAAGAAAATTAATCCAAAATAAATATCAATGATTTAATGTAGAATTTCAAGATTAAGTTCAAGTGGTAAGTTTCAAATGAATGCAACCAGATCTAATCTCACCTATCAATTCCAATCACATTAAAAATTATAGTGAGAAGAGATAAGGACAATAACCAATAAACTCGATTTTTACCTCGAACTGATGTATTTAGCATATCATTATCTCAATTACGTATACTAAAATCATTCAATTACAGAGGAAGAGAACTCAAAGAAAACAAAGGAAGAAAACTCCCTCTTCTAGCATGAATTGTTGCTTCTCCTGGCCCTCAAGTCTCTTGGGAAAGGTTCTCTCTGAAGTGCTCCTATATTTGCCTTTGGATCTCCCTCTACTTCGAAGTCAAAGGTTAGATGTATCGAATGAATTCACCCCTATCCCACATCTAGTGCATTCGGGGAATGAATGAGATTCTCCCATCCATTCACTGTTTTCTCTACTTCTAAATCCTGCTATCACCTACTGCATGTCACCATTAAATTTTCACAGACTTGGACTCATATTTTTCTATTTCACCGCACACATGTGTTTTTTCACGATAGGAATGTCACACTAATTTTTATCACATAACTAACTCCCACTGAGTTAGTTAAGTTAATCTGGACATTTTCTTGTCTCATAAATCAACCTGCACTTGTTAAAAATAAAATGAAACAATTAAAACATGAAGAAAGTTAAATAATATTTTATAGTTATTATTTTAAGTTTACTATTATAATACTTATTAAAAAGTAACTAAAGTTTATTAATAAATATCTTAAATTATAAATATTATTTTCTTTTATATATTTTTAAATTTAATTAATTATTAAAAATTATTAAGATATTACATTTTTTGAAAGGCTATAATTTAAATTAAATAAATTATTATGTTTATTTGTTTAATAAGTTAATGATTTAAAATAGAATATTATAATAAAAAATAGCTAATTAAGTAATTGAATATTTTATAAATTAAATTGAATTAATGAATTAATGAATTTTTAAATTTTAATTAGTATATTAATTAAAAAGTTAAATTATTATATTTATTAACATATATAAATTCATTAGTCAGTTTATTTTAAATAATAAGAATTAATATTTTATTTTTAAAATATGTATTCTTATAACCAGATTATTTTTAAGTTTATTTAATTTTTATTATTAGTTACTTATTTGTTAATTTATTAATTTTTTTTAAAGTTTGTTTTTTAAATTGATTAGGTTTTCACTTCCCCCCCAAATCTCGGAACAGAGGGGGGGGGGGGGTTGTCCTTCCTCCCAAAGTCAGCCGCAGTGTAAGGGTTCATCCTTGTGGCTTCAACACTCCACCGGTACCAGCGAATTCTTCCTCGGCTCAAGCAGTGGAAAACAAAGACTCGGAATCGGATCTGCGGTCAACGGTTCGGGCTCCTCCCCTTTTAAGAAATGGCTACACTGTTCTCCTCCTCAACTAAATCCAACGGAACTCGGCCTCATCTCAAGGTCTTCCCCTGAGGTGTGCTAGAATCAACTTCTTACTCGGCCTCCCTTTCTTGTAGGTCACAAAAACTTCATGTTAAAACCCCACAGAGGTGTGACCTCGGAATGTTGTGATCAACAGATTCTCCAGATCCAAAAACTAAGATTTCAGGTATTGGTTCAACTCATGGAAACACCCCGCTGCTGAACTGATCACCTCTTGAAGCTTCTGCATATTCATCCATACGACTTCATCCAACAAAATAATGGCGAGATCGTCCTTGAAGATGGCTCAAGCTTTAGGTGACACGGAACTAGTGATTCGAGGAGATTTTAGTTTTTTTTTATTATTATGGTGTTTGTGAAGGTAGATTGAGGAATTGATTGTGGTGTGGATGGAAATAAATTCACTCTTTTCTATTGATCCTCTATTTGCATATGGATTTTCGAGAGAATGGTGAGAACGAAATTTGGAAATTACAAAATGGAAAATGATGGAAGGAAAACCGGGTGCAGGGGTAATAGTGGATAGAACCGATGTGTGCAGTGGTGGTGGCACTGTGATTTGAAGAAACTGTGAGACTCTAATGGATAATTCTGTGTAGCTGTTTTAGAATTATGGTAGAAGGAATAGAAATAACTGCCGGGAAAAATAAGGAGGAACTGTGAAGGAAAATGGTGTGAGGAGGAACCAGAAAGAGCCGAAATGTTGAGATAGTAAAGGTAAGAAATAACATGGTGCCACCGTAAAGCGGTGAGATCGTGAAATAATGGGAAGTGATGTGTGGTGGCACCATGACAAGAAATGGTTGTTGTGGCACCGTGACACTGCAAAACAAACAGAAAAACAAAATAAATTAAAACTAAAATAAAACTGAATAAAATAATTAATAGCAACTAAAAATTAAGTAAAAAAATTAAAATAAAGATACTCAAAAATTTAAAGAAACATTTAAAACTAGATAAACATAAGTTAAACTATTATTAACATTAATTTATAAAATTGAAATAGTTACTAAACTAAAACTAAAAATTAAAAAGAAACTAAATTATTAATATTTAATATAAAATTTAAACACTCAAATATAAAAGTTAAATTATTGTTGCTATAAAAAACTTAATTAATTAAAATAAAAAATATATTATCATCGCATTGAATAATTTAATTGGATTAATACTTAAAATTGCAAAGTTTGAATAAATTTAGTTTGTTTCAAAACTCAATTCAGTAATTAATGTATTATTATAAATCATCTAATAATTATGTTTTACCAAATTTATTAATTTTTAATACATGAAATGTTAGATTAAGAGTAAAAAAAATACATGTGAAAAAAAACTAATTAATTGAATAATAAATGTTAAATCATTAAATATGAAGACAAAGATACCAAACTAAATAAAAAGTAATTATACTATAAAATTAAAGTAAGAACTAAATTAATTATTTTAGATATTATAAGAAATTATTAATTATAAAAATTGATTAATTGAAAAAATTAAGTATATAAACACAAAAATAAATTTATTTAGTATAAATTGCATAAATAATTAATTAAATCATTCAAAATTATGTAAAAGGATGTGGAAAAACAAAGCCAAAATAGAGCCACATCACAGGCACCTGATGGATTTTCTGAAGATGGGGAGCCCTTCATCCTCTTCAAAGGGAATACAATGGTACCTGTGTCACTTCAGGAGGATGTGATGTGGGAGTTACACACATTACCCCATGTGGTATATCCAGGAGTAGCGAAGTTGTACCGGGATCTCTGACGACAACAATGGTGGCCAAGAATTAAGAAAGTAGTAGCAGAGTTTGTCTCTCAGTGCCTCACTGGTCAACAAGTGAAGGTGGATCATCACGTACCAGTTGGCCTAGTTCGGCCTTTAGAGGTCCCAGAGTGAAAGTGGGACAGGATATCTATGGACTTCATGATGGGACTTCCGCGTACATCCAGGGTTCATCATTCAATCTGGGTGATCATTGACCAACTCACCAAGTCGGCTCACTTCCTACCGATCAGAGAGCAGGGTTCAGTAGAGTGCTTGAGACACCTCTATGTTCAGGACATTGTGCTGCTACATGGATTACCCTTGATGATTTTCTCCGATCGGGATGCACATTTTACTTCCCGGTTATGGAAGGGGTTGTAGGATGATTTCAAGACGCAACATCGTTTGACCCCGACCTTCCATCCTCAGACGGATGGCCAGACTTAGCAGACCATTCAGACCCTTGAGGACATGCTGCGTGCTTGCATCCTCGATTTAGGTCACATCTAGGAGGATAAATTGTCTTTGGTGGAGTTTTCAAACAATAACAGCTATCACTCCAACATTGGGATGACACCTTTTGAGGAGTTGTATGAGCGACCTTGCATATCACCTCTGTGCTGGACTGACCCAGGGGAGTCAGCACTCATGGGACCAGATTTGGTTTGGGATACCATGGAGAAGGTGCAGATCATCCAGGAGCGGATGAAGACTACACAGAGCAGATAGAAGTCTTATGCCGATAGGAGGCAGAGACCTCTCAAGTTCGAGGATGGTGACGACGTCATCCTACGGGTCTCACCCGAATGAGGTTTGCGAAGATTTAGAAAGGGTGTAAAGTTATCTCAAAGGTTCATTAGACCCTTTTAGGTCCTCAGAAGAGTTGGAGAGGTGGATTACCACAAAGCACTTCCACCTTAGTTGCACTGGGTGCACGACGTCATCCATGTATCCCAACTGAGGAGATACATGAATGATCCTACACACGTCATCGACCAGGGTGATCTGGACACCGACGATGGTGTGATGTTTACGGAGGTTCCATTAGAGATTGAGGATTGACAGGACTAGGTCCTTTGTGGGTGTTCGATACCTCCAGTTCACATTTTCTGGTAGCACAAGAACCTCCAGGAGAGCACATGGGAGCGAGAGGCTCAGATTTGTGCTCTGTACCCCCACTTGTTTCTTTATTTTGAGTTGTGGATTATGGGGACATAAAGCATTGAGCTGGGGAGAATGTAAATATTCGGAAATTCCATGTATTTTTTTAGTTATATGAAAATTTTAGAAGTCCGCAAAAATTGACAGTGCGTGATTACAAGTCCTGGTGTGCCTGAAATGAATTTATGACCTTTTTTCGGGTACATTCAGTAAAGGTATGAGCGTGTTTTCATAACTTTTGAACCAGTGCTCGGAATTAAAATTTGAGGACACTGTTGAACTCTTAGCACCAGTATTCACTTCAGGAGAATTTCACCTCGATGATAGTTGGTTGAGGGTGAATGTTAGTTTTTTTGTAATTCATGGAATAAAAATAAAATATAAAATAGCACTTATTCTATTTTTAGCCTCCCAATTGAATTCTCAGTGGTGGGGACCACCCGAACTAAAACCACCCAATTTGAATTCTTAAAGGTGGTGACCTCCGGACTCTTAATCTTCCTCATTAATGAGGGAGGTGACTTTTGGTTTCCCCTAAATTAATTATGCCAACTTAAGTTGTGCAACAATTGAATTGATAAAACAAATTTTATTGGCTCCTCATTTTTATTGGGAAGAGATTGTTGGTAAATGTAGTGGATTGAGAGAACATGGAGAAACTCATCTCCAACTAAGAACTTCTCCTCCAAATGAATAACATGCCATATCCATCAAAGAACGTTCTTCAGAATCAAGAAATAGGATGACACACGAGCCGACTTTGGAAGCATGATTGAAGAAGTAACGATCGTTGGAACCCTCTTCGCCTTCACCGTTTATCATCGTACGACACATCAACAAAACTTTAAGGTAGGGGTGTGTTTTCGATTGATCAACGTTATTTTTTCTCTCTCGTTGAATCACCTTCTTTGACCCACTTGCTACCGTTGTAATGCAGTGGGTATGGGCCAAACAAACATGGTCCAACCCCTCTGAAAATCTTATGGTTCTTTTGTATTCTTCACGATGGAGGAGGATGAAAACTGACACCGGTGGGGATCGGGAACTGTTGCTGGCACCATGGCCGACCGCGACGAAGGCGGCATCATGAATGCACCGCCAGAGAAGAGCTGCGAACCGTCAGCTACGGCAGAGGACAAAGGGATCCGACATTCGGCTAGCCACGGAGTGGCGGTGCACGACACACCGCTGTTGGAGCGAGGGGCTGCAGCCCACCTGGCCACGATGGATGGCGGAAGGAGGCGGACATTTGGCTGGCCAAGAAGGTGCAGCGCATGATGCGCCGCCAAGAGGAGAAGGGGCTGGCTATTTTGGCCGGCCGAGCTAGACCGTTCGGGACCCGTGTGATGCTGGCGACCGAAAGGATTCAGCCGTTCAGTGTCCGTGGGTGGGTGGCATGCGACTCCCCCCCCCCCGCATTTGGCCAAGCCGGGCCGCCCAACATGGGCAGGGCTGGACCCTATGGGCTGGGCCACTCTTGCGGGCCGAGTCGGACCCCATGGGCCAGGCCGGAACCAGCAGGCCGGGTTGACCCAAACTTGGTCGGGTCGGCCCAGGCTGGGTCAAGCTGAGTCGGTCCGACCGGGTCGGACATGAGCCAAACTAGTTGTGACCCAAACTTGGTCGGGTCGGCCCAGTCTGTACCTTTGTGGTACTTTCCTTCATGGTAATACCTTCGTGGTATTCTTCTGTGTGGCGTACCTGTGTGGTACTTACCTTATTTGTATTCCTACTTGTGTGGAACATTTGAGCTATGTGATTTTAGGTTGGAACCTGTGTTTCCTCATGATTGAGATGGGTATGGCCATATACCTAAGTAGGGTTTTCAGTTGATTTCATGCTTTGCCGTTTATCCTTTGTGGATTTTGTGAGACCTTGAGGGTCTCGGGGTCCATACTAAGTATCATTATACTCACACCTACATGGGCTGTGCCCGAACCTTGTTGTGTTTGGTGTAGACGACAGACAACACTGATCGAGGCTTAGGGTACCTGGACTAGACGGTGCCCGAAGGTGGACTATACGACATGTCGGTATGCAGAAGAGACTGTTGGATGTGGAGTGCTGAGGAGGCAATCTTTACCTACCCTTCAGGTAGGAACCCCAAAGGACGAGCTAGTAGCTGTCTTTCTCTTTCTTTAGTTGTATTGTATTTCAGTTGTACTTGTACCTTTACTGTTGGGCTTGTATTCGGACCCCTTTTACTTTCAGCTACCTTTTTTCTATATAGTTTACTTGTGTTCATATCTTGATGTGTGCTTGGTTGAGTGTGTTTAGAGGTTATAAAGGCAACACCTTCCCGATTTTAGGGGATATGCCTTTAGATGCTTATCGCTATCCCATGTCTAATAGAAGGCGGGAGTGGTGTAGTCACGGCACAGGCCTTGTGGTATGGGTCGCGACACAAAATGAATGTTCTTTTTTACCTCGTAAAAAATGTACAAACTTACAAACCATCATATATTTTAAGATTACTTTGAATTTTTAATAATTAAATTTTTAATAAAATGTTTATAAAATAAATTTTTAAGGAAAATTGTTTCAAAACTTTTTAAATCTTCTTTTATACGTTTTTAAGGATATTGGTTTTCAATTTTTTTTATGTTTTAATGATATTTTTTCAAAGAAGAAAGGATATTTACCATAAGAAATGTTTTCAAAATATCCTTACAAGTTATTTTACATCTACGATAACATCCATATATGTCCCTCATTCTCTTCTAGGAAATGATCCAAAGGTTCCTTATATATTATTTATTGAGTGGTTTATGTTTTGATGGAATGAAACATAAGACACCCATTTCCCTTCCATGTATTTTATGATTGTGAAAACAACCAATTTTCATGCGTTATGATTTCATGGAGTGATCACGAAACTTATCTCTTTTAATCGGTTATGTTGTGTTGAATTGTTAATGATACCCATTTCATTTCATAAAGTATGATTTTATGTTTCAAAAACATATTTTTTTTTTGGTTTATGATATGATGAATGTTTTATTATATTGTGGCAAATGTATGAATGATTTTTTTTATGAGATGGGTGGGAACTATATCTCCCTAAAAATCATTGGTTAAT
Source organism: Viscum album (assembly GCA_963277665.1). NCBI lineage: Eukaryota > Viridiplantae > Streptophyta > Magnoliopsida > Santalales > Viscaceae > Viscum > Viscum album. The sequence goes on from OY728122.1 coordinate 1,512,105,531, forward strand.
GATATGTTGTATATGAGATCAAAGGGTACTCATGTTTTAACCCAAGTCCAAAAAAAATAATGTACATGGGTTGTAGCCCTTGCTTAAAATAAATAGGGAACACAGGTTGTAGCCTAAGCCGGAAGACAAGAAGGAATATGGGTTGTAGCCTAGGAATAAAATAAAAAGGGTACATGGGTTGTATTTAAGGCCCAAAAACAAGAAGGTAAATGGGTTGTTTCCCAAGTTGAAAGAAATAGGGTACAAGGGTTATTGTCCAAGCCCGAAAATAAGAAGGTACATGGGTTGCAGCCTAATGATAAAGGAAAGAATGTAAACGGGTTGTAGCCCAATCCCAAGAATAAGAAGGTACATGGGTTGTAGCCCAATCCTAAAAGTAAGAGGGTACAAGGGTTGTTATGCTAAGACTGAAGGAGGTACATGGGTCATAGTCCAATCCTAACATTTTATAAGGTCTTGTTCGGTATCCTTGGCATAAAATTTTCTATTCTTATATGTATGCCACAAATCCTATATATTATTCCTCCATTATGATTTTATAGATGATGATGGTTATTTTATTATGATTAATGTATTATGAACTGCCTGGATTTATCCCACAACTCATGATTTTGATCTTTGATATGCAAGGTATGACCTCCTAGTGTTACGATCACATTATCATACCCCTATGTTGATATTTTTTCTTACATGTCTCTCTTGTTTACCCTTACTGATCATCTAAGCTCACCCATTTTTTCCCTAGGTTATGATGAAAGGTTCTTTGTAGAAGTAATAATGGTGGAGATATTTATGGGAGACATTTATGATCTTTCACTTGGATAGAAGAATTTGTTTTCCATGTTTCCAAAGACATTAAAAAATTACAGTCCATGATAATTTATTTTTGTAATATACTGAATATTCAACTAAAATGATTTAATATCCATATATGTTAATCCATGGTCAATATAGTTGGTATCAAAGGAATGGTTTAGTTAACTTTAGAAAAATAGGATGTGAAAAACATAGTGAGATCCCAAGGTATATTTCTATGGATATGTCTAGGGATGTCTATAAGGAAAAGTATAATGATGAGTTAATGCTTAAAAAAATGTCTTGGATTTTTTTTAAAGGATCGAGTAAGTTGTTTTCAAGTTATAAATACCTATCTGGATATTAAAAATGGATGTGGATTTGGAACATTTGTACATGGAGGTAACAACTTTAACAAGATGTTTCAGTCCAGACTTAGGGAAATATGGTAAATGATAACAGACCTTACTGCACACCTAGTTTGAAAATCCTGATGGATATGCTTTGGAAATTAAAAAACTCTTCACGAACCATCATTAAGGATTTTAATATAAGTGGTAAATGAATAAATTAATATAAAGCTATGTTTTTATAGATTAAATAAGTATGGGCCATGATTTAGTCACCATATAATTAAATTTTCATGATTACATGGTATCCCAATATGATAAATGTTTCTCACAATATGCATTATATTTTTAGTCAATAGAGAGGACTAGAAGGAACATGGTTAACATTTAATGTTTTATATGTGTAAATTATAGACTTTTTAAAATCAAATTCTCAAGTGGAAATATCATAAAGAGAATTAGGAGGGTTGTATGAGAATTGGTTATACATCTGAAAAAAAGAGACTACAAACCACACACGAAAGTTATGTGATGTTCTTCCAATATTGTTTACATTTATCCTAAGAAGCATGATTATATTGAGGTTGAGGAAAATTAATAAATTATTCATATTTCATATTCAAGGAAAGTGGTAGTAAGGAATAAGTTGATGAAGCATGAGTAATGGTTTAAGAATAATGTTTGATAAATTAAGTATTTATGTTTTGGAGTTCAAAGAATATATTAGATAAAAATAAGTAAATTTGAAGATATGGATTAACCTAGAAATGATTATTAAAAAAATGGTCTCTGACATCAAGGATGACGTTTATCACTTCTTGGATTTAAATAATATATCTAGTAATCATTAGAGTTATGTATAATTCATGTTTTCCAAATGGATTTATGGTAATTAAGGTTATTTCCATGTTTCAAGGGAATATACGATGAGGTTGTTCACATGTTTGGAATGTGATAAAAAAGTGGTACTTTTTGATATATGGGGTACCAAAATTAACTTGATCTAAACATAACACTGAGGTTGTCTAGTGTTACATACAACAATAACATTCCATGATGGCTTGTGTAACACCTAAGACCGAGGTTTACCAAACAATAATATATTATTAAAATATGATTATTTAATATAATAACATAAAAACTAGACATTAAATTAGAGGTTATTAATACTATTTACTAATTTATGTAAATAAATGGTTTACGGAAAATAATATGAATTTATAGGTTACTAATTAATTATAAATGAATATGAAAGCCAATTGAATATAAAAATAAATATTATTATGGTTAGAAAGCTGTTTTACCATAATAAAATAAATTAAATACAATTAGTGAGAGATATTAATGTAATATATATTTTATATATTAAATAAATTATTTTTGTTATTCATCCAATATATTGGATAGATATAATATAAGAACAAACTTAATTTTATGCATAAAAACTAATATTTTTTATAATGGTAGTTTAAACACCTTTTAATGGAAAACCCATTTTAAATGAATTTTTTGGAACTTTTATAGATTTAATATTTCAAAATAAAATTTATATTTTGGTGAAAAACAAATAAATTATTTTATGATAATTGTTTGGTATTTTTATGTATGGTTTCATTCTTTTAATGAATAGTTAAAAATACTGGATTTTATGTCAAAACTGATTTTTCATTTAAATTATTTATAATTTTAAATTATATTAAATTTTTTTAAAAGTTTAATCAGATAATAATTATATAAATTAATAAAGTTTAGGTCATTATAAACAATTTCATTTTGAAATTGGATATAAAAACATAGCAAACTTTTGATCATTTTTACTTTAAAAACCCGTAGTGTCATCTCGTCAACGAGATTAGTTTTAAATTAATTTATTCCACATATGTGAATGGAATTTGGAAAAATGGATTCCATTTTTTGAATTATAATAATTTATAATTTCTATTAAGGTCAAATTATTTTTTTACCAAAAATATTAGTGAATGTGATCGAAATTAATTACATAGATTAAGGTTAAATTATGCTTAATAATGGACTAAACCATAAACTTATTGCCCAAAATGACCTATATACATGTCAAAAATCTATTTTATAGAAATAGTTATACCCCATACTTAAATTATCTCAGATATTTATCATTATTATACACACTTTCATCATGAAATACATGGGTAGAATTCTATCTTCAAATATTTACAGGAGTGACACTGCTTCTTCCTTATAAAAGGCTACCAGCTCTCCCTCTTATACACACCCCTCAAACCCATTAGGGCCAACCAAGATCTACCCAAAAAACTTCTCAAAATCCATACCTTAATTCTATATTCTTATCTTTTGTATGAATGGAATCCAAGGATGTCTTTTCATACAAACCAAAAGGAGTTTCTTGATTAAGAGGTAAGGTCTTCTCTCTCGATCCTTTCATTTACTTTTATTATCCACCCCTACATAATATTTATTCCATTATTTTATAACAAGACCAGTATATTTGATATAATAGGATGTTTTTATTCTATAGTTTTGGAAACAACAAGCACCCACATCCATCTATTGGGTAACAAACATACTGATTATGTGTACGGTGAACTACCACCTCACTAAATAACGATTGTTCATGTTTCCTTTACCACAAGTCATGTTGGAAATTATGATACAAAATTTGTTAATAAATGTTATATATTATATTTATTATTTATTTAATCTTATTTATTCTATTTACAATATGTGACTTTTTTACTTTCCATTTTGTGTTAACACAATAATTTTGATTGAGGAAGTGTGGAATACCGCCCCCTCAAAGCGATATGATTCTTTTATACACTACATGGATTGAATTAAGGATGATTTTAGTGAATATATATTATATATATATTATATCCTATGTTTATTTTAATAATTATATTTATATATAAATATATATATTCATATTTCATTTTCTTTCTTTCTTTCAACAGGACAATTAAATAGAAATGGCATTCATATGTACATAAGACCTACCATCACCATGAACAGTGTATTACATTTCATAAAAATATATTATATAGATTATAATAATATGGATATAATATATATAAATTATATTTATATGATGGTTTAAATTTTTGAAATAATGATATAATTATAAGGTCCAAAGATATAACAAATTAAGACACATGTGAGAAAACAAGAAAATATTACCCGAAACTTAACATTAACATAGAATTGCTAACAAGATGGTAATATTAAGTCATAATAAATTCATATATGGTAATTTATATTAGAAAATAATTCTGTAAAATATGAAACATTAATTAATATTTATTATACAAGAGGTTTGAATGTGTACAACGAGAGTAAAGACATAAGGTAAGGGGATTTCATCTCACTTTTTATTTCCCTGAGATACATGCTATGTTCACCACTCTTTAATTTTGTGTAGTGTATATAATTATCAAAATTTTATTATTTTTAAATTATAAATAAATTTATGTGTATTCACATATCTATTTTTTTATCTTTCTTTCATGGGGTTTAGTTTCAAGAAGTTACCAAATTGGTAAAATAATTGTGTCTCAATTTTCCTTCTTTGAGACTCATGTTTTCTTATGCACTTAAATTCTTTTTATAGGGGTATATAATTACATTTTACATGTTATGCCACGAAATTTATTCTTTTTATGGCATTTTAATGTCCATTTAATTTTATTTTATAACATGGAGAGTATGATCCCATGTTAAAATGTTATAAGAGTTTATTGAGACAATCTCATCGCTTTTTGAGTCTGTTTATGTTTATGCTTCCCTTGAAGAAATATTATGATCCATCACTCAAGAACATTAATGAAATTTTTTAACCTATAGTTATTCATGAAATATTCACATATTGGTAGAATTTTTATGGTTTTTGGTATATAAGATTGTTAAGAAAGTGTTTTGAATAAGTCTGAATTTACCTTTCTCTTTTGTCGAAATTCTATGTTCTTTCAAAAATATGTTTTATAAAAAGGGTTTGAAAGAATATTGTAACATTATACTATAATATTTAGAATAATGTTTAACCATATTTTTCTTTTAAAAGTCTCTTCAATGGAATATTCTGGTCTCTTTCCATACAAGGCATGTTGATATCAATTTTACTATGCAAAAGGAATGCTCTTTTTTCCTCATACGACATGTACTAATTTACCCGCCATCATATCTCTGAATATTATTTGAAAATTTAAAAGTTTAATTTTTGAGAATTTTTTTTAAATTTAACTTTCAAGGAATATTTTTTAAATATTTTTTTAATTTTATTTTATAAGTTTTTAAGGAAAATGTTTTTCAAAAGGTTTTATCATTTACAGAGCCATATCAAAGAAGAAAGGATATTTACCTGAAGAAATTTTTTCAAAATATCCTTAAAAGTTATTTTACAACAATGATAACATCCATTTATGTAACTCATTATATTCTAGGATATGATCCAATGTTTTCATTAATATTTTTTCCCGAGTGGATTATGTTTTGATGGAATGATGCTTAAGACACCCATTTCACTTCCACGAGTTTAATAATTTTTAAACCCACTTATTTTAATTGGTTATGATTTCATGAATTTATTGTGAAACCTATATCTTTTCATAGGTTACAATATTATAAAGTGTTAATAATACCCTTTTGATTTCATGGGTTATGATTTGATGTTTAAAAAACTTATGTCTTCCTATGGGTCATGATATGAAGAATGTTTTAATATCTTGTGGCACATATATGAATGATTTTATAGTGATATGGGTGTGAAACATATCACCCTATAATGAATTGGGTAATGATAAGTTGCATTTGTTCTCAGAGGGTACACATATTGTCTCCCAAGGTCTAAAACAAGAAGGTACATGGGTTGTAGCCCAGGAATAAAAATATAGGATACACAGGTTGTAGCCCCAAAACAAAAAACAAAAAGGTACATGAGTTTTTGCCCATGAATAAAAGAAAAATGTTTCATGGGTTATAGCCCAAGCCCAAAAATAAGAAGTTACATAGGTTTTAACAGAATCCTAAAAGAAATAGGGTACATTGGTTATATCCAAAGCCCGAAAAGAACAGGGTACATGGGTTATAGCCCAAGCCTAAAAGAAAGAGGGAACATATGTTGTATCCTAGAAAAAAAAAGTTACATGGATTTTACCCCAATCCTAAAAGTAATAGGTTACACGTGTTTTTATCCCAAGCCCATAGTAGCTACATGGGTCATATCCAATTCCTAACATGTTATAATTGTCTTGGTATGTAACCTTGACCTAAAATTTTCTATTCTAATATATATGCCACAAATCCTATGTATTATTCCTTTATCATGATTTAATAGATCTTATTGTTTATTTTCTTATGATTCATGCATTATGAACTTCCATTCTTTATCCAATAAATCATGTTTATGATCATTAATATTCAACCGATGTCCACCTACTGTTACGATCACGTTCTCATACCCCTATGTTCATGTTTATGATTACATGTCTCCTTTGTTTACTCTTACTGAGCATATGAGCTCACCCCTTTTTTATGTCTTCTTTCCCTAGGTTATGAAGATAGTTTTTAGGTAGAATTTATAAAGGTATAGATATTTTTGGGAGATGATGAAGATCTTTCACCTAGATAGAGGATTATTCTCTCCATGTTTCCAAAGGCACTAAACTATTATAGTCCTTGGGCATGTATTTTTGTAATGTACTTAATATTCATATAAAATGATGTAATATCCATGCATGGTAATCTTGGGTCACTAATGTTGGTATCAAAGGAAGGGTTTAATGATACTTTGGAAACTAGGATGTGAAAAATTAGTGAGATCCCTAGGTATATTTATAAGGATATGTCTAGGTATTTCTATAAGGATAAGTATAAGGATGAGTTAACAATTATAAAAATATCCTAGAATTTTGGTAAAGGATATAATAGGTGGTTTTGTAGAAATACATCCTTGTATTTATAGTACAAGTTGATGTGGGTCTGACACAGATATATGTAGGGTTAATAAATCTTAAAATATGTTTTGGGCCAGACTCAGGGTAATCTAGTACATGAAAACAGGCCTTGATTAACATCTGGTTTGACACTCCTATGGGATATGCTTTAGAAATTAACAAACCCTTTACAAACCATCATAGAGGATTTGAATATAACATGGTTATGAAAAAACTAGGATAAATTTATGTTGTCATATATTAAAGAAGTATAAGAGACGATTTTTTCACGCTATAAGTATTTTTTCATGATAATATGGGATCCCAATATGAAAAATGTTTCTCACACTATTATTTTTCGTTTTAGTAAACAGAGAGGACAAGAGGGAACATGATTAACATTTAAACTTTTATATGTGGAATTTATGGACATTTTTCAAATCTATTTCCTAATTTGAAATCTCATAAAGAGAATAAGGAAAGTGGTATGAGTATTGTTTGTACTTCTGAAGATAAAGAGATAGAAAATGACATGTTAAAGTTATGTTATGTTCTTCCATCATTATTTACATTGATCATATTAATAATGATTATATTGAGGTTGAGGAACCTTAATACATGATTCATATTTCATATTACAGGAAATAGGTTTTAAGGAATAAGTTTATGTATCATGAGTAATGGTTTATGAATAACGTTGGATTAATGAAGTATTTATGTTTTTCAATTCAAATATAATGTTATATGAATCATGAAATGTATATGTATTTTCAATATAAGTTTTCATTAAGGATTGAAAAGGATATATTGAATGTTAATGAAGACATAGAATAGTGTTTTCATGGAAAGTTTATATTTTGATTAATGCAAGGTTACCCTTAATTGATTATAGAAATTGAGATAATGATATTTTAGAAAATGATATCTTGGATATGAATAAGTAAATTAGATGGTACAACTTACCGTGGAACTGATTATTGAAATTTTTTTTATCAAGGATGATCTTTACAAGTTGTTCAATTTAAAGAATTTATCTAGTAATCATTGGAACTAGGAAGAATGCATGTTTTCCAAAAGGATTTATGGTAATTAATATTATTAACATGTTTCAAGGGAAAATATGATGAGGTTATTCACATGTTTGGAACGAGATAAGGAAGTGCTACTTTGGGATATATGTGAGATCAATATTATGCTACTTTCAAGATTTTATTTATAAATATTTGAATTTTAATCTATCATAAGGGTTATAAGGATAAGAAATTATAGTGATATTACATTAAACTTTGGATGAAGGTTGTGAGAATAAAGTATTATCATTCTATATGAGAATTTATGCATATTAGACAACCTGTTATAAAAAAATGGTGTTGATGATAAATTATGATTGATGGGATGGAATATCATGGGTGTCATGATCTAGTAGTTCTTCAGAAATAAATAAATCACCATCCTTTTTGGATAAAGAGGTGAAGTGGATCAAGGAACAAAAAAGGGTGAAGTTTTCCTAAAATAATGAAAGTATATCATTTCATGAAAATTATACGACTTTAGAATAAAGGACCATGAAACCAAAAATATCATCCTAGTACCTTTATTTTTGATGAATCATATGGTCCCTTAGTTCATCACAAATTTATAGCTTTCTAATTGTGTAATTTATCCTGAAAGTTTTCTCTATCACTCTTTATCAGAACATGATATTTAGATTTTTTTTATTTCTAGGTATTGACTTCCAACACATGTTCCCCTATGTGGAAACCTAGTTATATATTTCTTTGGGTAACCGTTATGGTTCCAACATTAACTTTGAGTGGATGTTTTAATATTCATTTTTAAGATATAGGCTTCTATGAATAAAACTTTAAATTATTAACCCTTTGATAACCTAGAGGAATTTCAAGGGAGAAATTCATTTTAATGTGGGTAGAATGTTACACCCTAAGATTTTGTGAAATATATTTTTTCAAATTAATTTAAACTTTTCGATATTTTTCATTTTACACATTAATGGAGATAGATTATTTTATATTAAATAACTATGATTGGATTGAGTTATTTGAAACACCATGTAAATTGTGAACAACACACAACATTAACATTATCTTACTCTACACAGAATACTGAGTTTATCTTGCATTACATGCAATAATGACTTTCCTGTTTGGATTGCGTAACACACAAGAGTGAGGTTTACCGAACAATAATACATTATTAAAATATGATTATTTAATATAATAAGATATAACCTAGAAATTAAATTAGATGTTCTGAATACTACTAAATATTTTATCAAAATATATGGTTTACACAATATAATATGAATTTGTAGGTTACTAATTAATTATAAATGAATATGAAAAATTATTGAATATAAAATGAAATATTACCATGGTCAAAATGATATTTTACCCTAATAAATTAAATTAAATGCAATTAGTGAGAGATATTAATGTAATATATATTTTATAAATTAAATTAAATAATTTTGTTTTTTATCAAATGTATTAAATAGAAATATGATAAGAAAAAACCTAATTTTATGAAAAAAACATATTTTTTATAAAGGTAGTTTTATGAAAAAAAACCTAATCGCTCCATTGATGTTATTAGGTTCAAGCTGAGATAAGAAAGCTTCATGTTCAACCTGGTTTCTAACTGAAGAACTAGTTTGGGTTCCTCTATATAGATATCCTACAACAACATTTAATGGATGGTTCTTGAGAGTTTTAATACTTATAGAGAAGGTTGGACTGTTCAATTTTGGATTTTTGGGTGGAAGTTTTGGAAATTTTTCTGAAATAAATGATTCTTATACTTATTTTACAGTGAAATATAATGGTTTGGAATTTATGTTTAGAGAAGATAAATCATCCTATAGGTTTTAGGAAGAAGTACTAGGCTCATGTAGTTTAGTTTAATAAAATTTTACATGGGTGTATTCTTCCATAGTTTTGGTATTCTTTTTTGAATACACTATTGGATTTAGTAGAAACTGAGTGACCAAGGAAAAATCCTTCATCACTTTTTGAGGAAAATTTTTCAGGATTATCCTTAGTTTTAAGAATAAAGACTTTATAACCAAAAATAATAAATTAATGAACCTTAGGTTTCCAATTAATTCACAACTCATAAGGGGTATTCTTAAGGATATGTCTAATCATGACTCTATTGATGATATAATAGGTTATATTGGTATCTTCTATTCAAAGAATAGAAAGGTAGGTCCTACTTATTTATCATAGTCTAGGAAATATGTTGTAAGGTTTAATTTATTCTTTGAATAACTACATTATACTAAAGGGTACTAGGAATGAAGAATGTATGAGTGTATCCATTTTGTGGGAAAAATGATTCAATGTCTTGATTTTCAAACTCATGATCATGGTAACTTCTTATGTTTTTAATCCTAAGTCCACTAAGAATTTGTACAGATATAGCATACTTGGTGAATTAAGGGAAGGATTCACCTTTTTGTGTTAGAAAATATACCCATGTGTACCTATAATAGAAATCAACCAAAATATAGTCATTATGCTTTCTATTATGACTAGAAAATCTAGTCGGCCGAAATAAATCTGTGTGAACCTACTCAAGAGGTTGAGAAGTTGACACATCTTTATTTAGTTTTAAAGGAACATTATGCTATTTCCCTTTTTGATAGATGTTTCATACTTTATCAGTTGGGAACTCATGTTTAGGTAGACCCCTAACTAACCCTTTATTAGTAAGCTTTCTAAGAGATTGAATGTTGAAATGTATTTGTCTCCTACTAAAAATCCATGATTCTTTAATAAGGGAACTCAAGAATAACATTCTGAGAAGATAATGAATTTAAATCTATAACATAAACATTATCCATTCACAGAGCAATAAAAACAATAAATTTTTGAAATAAAAAACATTAGAAAAAACATTCTTAAATACAACATAAAAAAGATCGTCACAAAATTGAGATATGATAAGAAGTTTATATTTTAAATCATTAACATATAAAACATTAGAAATGAAAACTGGTTTTTTGATTCAAATATAGCCTAGTCAAATGATTTTTTATTTCTAATTATCACAAAAGGTAACATGGAACCAATAAATCTTGATAAGAATATTGATGCAAAAATATTCTTATATCATATTTCTTGAAAACTCACTATCCAATTACTATATACTTTTGTAAGAGGTCTTTATGAATTTTCTAGAAAAACCATTTTGAAAAATAGAAATGATTTTTGTACCCAAATCTGTTTAGGTCAAAAAATGTTAGGAAAAAATGCTTTGGAAACCCATGTTTTCCTAATGGGTTTCATATATATAGATTAAATACTATTATAAATAAAAAAATTGTTTTTTCCCTTTGAAAATTTTTTAGCAGTAGAGCTTTCAGTTCTGGATTTATGAAAAAAAGTAATTATAGTTATTCTTCATTTTCTGGAATCATATCCAATTCTAGAAACATATTTAGGAGAACCTTTATTTCCCAATAAATATGTTAACATCTCTCTATCATTTATAAAATTTTTAGGGTCTTTCTTTAATTTATCATTTTAAAGTTTAAGTTTTTTTGAGGACTCATTTTATATAAACATCACGAATTTATTGTTTATAGTTAGAGAATGCTATCTTTTCAAAAATTTGTATTTCTATTTTAACTAATTAAAGTTATATTCATGAATATTGCAGTAGTTAAATAATTATTCATTTGAAATATTCTCATCATCATGGTTTTCATTTTCAGACTTATCAGATTCATCACACTCCTATACATGAAGAAAATCAGAAATAATAGGTAAAGGAGATACCTCACTATCTTTGGTCATAAAGAACATATTTTCTCTATTATACATTTTTTCAAGTGAATATTTTGAATCACTATATATGTCCTTAAATGAACTCCATGATGATTTCATGGACTTATTGTATCATATATATTTATATACGTATTTCTCTTTTGTACTTCATATTAGAACAATAAGATTTTATGTGACCTTTTATTTTGTATTCCTAACATACACCTTCCTTTGGATAATCATCCTTTTATTAAAATTCCCTATATTGTCATATTTTCCTTTATATATTGGTTTTCTAAAAAAAATTATTCTTGTAGAAATTATTAATACTTCTAGCTAGTTGAGCCATTTCCTCATCTTGGTCAGAATTAGATCCACTATCACTCAAATATACACCTTGTATATTATCTTTTTATTTTTTTCCTTCTATTTTATAGGGAAAATAGTCTTTAAATATACTAAATTTATCTTAGTATCCTCATCTTCCTCATAGTTTACCTTTAATTTTTCTTCATAAATTGTAAGTTTACCTATAATATTCTTGTATGGTAATTTAATTATATTGCAGGACTCTCCAATTGACACTAAAGTGCCTCTCCATCTTTCAATTAGACATCTTAGCAATCTCATTATCTATTCCTTGTTTATTATTAGATTTCCTAGTGATCTCATGATATTGAAAATATAATTAAACCCTAGATATATATTAGAAATAACCTCATCATGCTCCATCTGAAAATTATCATATTTAATAGTGTAAGTGTTAATCTTTATTTCTTTAACATTTATAGTTCATTCATGTGAGACAGCTAGAGTATCCCATAGATCATTGGAAGTTTTACATGTATAAATTCTATTAAAATATTCATCACAATGGGCACAATATAAGTAATTCATGGATTTACAATTATTATTATATGTAACCTTTTCTTGATCATCCCATGTATTTCTAGAAGAATTAGGTATTTTATTCTCATCTACAACGGAAGACCAAATTTCAAAACCCATAATTTCAATATAAATTTTCATTTTTATTTTCCATTGGGAATAATTAGTCCCATTGACTTAAGGAGGTATATTGGTAGTATAGCCTTCTTGAAGATTATCCATATTAAAAAACTAAATATAGAACTGATAGAAATTTAATATATTTATTGTGAAACAAAAAATCATAGTTAAAAAGGATTTCAAAAGATTCCAAAACCATTGATACCAAATGTTTTTGGGAGTGAGTATCTCAAGAGGGGGTGGGGGGGGGGTGAATTGAGTAATGAATAATTTTTTTTGTTAAATATGGATTATTTTGAAATCCCACAAATATTTAAAAATATCCCAAATTTTCAAAATAAGTTGTATGATATTGATTTAAGTCTTTCTAAATATTTCTCTAAAGATTGATTAGGTTTCAGATGAATAATATACAATATTAATTGATCCTTTGTAATTAGTTTACTTGATCAAGATACCATATGAACATGAATTAAGATAAAATATCGAAGTATATATATATATTGTTTATAGATAAATCATTTTTTAGATTTAAAGAAGAAATTAAGTAGAAGAAAATTTAAACACACATCAGAACGAATGAATAAAAGAGGTTTAGTATCAAGTCGATACTTAATCTTCTTAAGTTGATGATCTTCCACCACCAAGAAGTTTATACAAAGAATAACTAGATGATCCACAACCTATATTGGGTTTTATAACAAATAAAACTTTATAGGTCATATATGACCTCTTCTATAGTTATCCATTAGAGTAATGATATATAGACCACATAATGACCTCTACCACTCTAATCCATAGAAGATACAAATAACAAGAGAGTTTGAGAAGATATCATAAATCTTCCAGTTTTGATGTGGAGATAATGTTCATATATAAAATAGAATATATAACACACTAATAAAATGTAACAAATATAAATAGAAAAGAGAAATCTAGGAGTATAGAGTTTTGGGAAGCTTGGTCTTTTATAAAGAAGATTGTGACTCTTTATCTGATTCAGCAATAAATATTGAGTTGAGTTGTCTTGAAATCTTTAGGAAAATAGATGGGTGAAAAATCTTGATTTCTGGATAGAGGATAACTATGAATGAGATTATATTGTTTGGATTCCTCAAGGAGGTTCATAGAAGGTGAGATATTCAGGTTTTTAATAGGTTCATCTTGATATATTTAGGTATTTCAAGCTTCTCTACTATTTATTTCATATGTTATATGTTTTTTTCATGATGGAGAGTGCTCTAAGGAGAATATTCATAGCTGATTCATCATAATACACATTCTAACAAGATTTCTATTGTAAATTTATGTAATAATCATTAAAATAGTAAATAGAATTAATTTCAATAAATATATCTGTTACAATGATGTAATTCAAAAAGAAAGTAAATTAATAAAAATAGGGATAGTGTTTTAAGCTCTGATGGCATCTCATGTTCTACTGGTATGATTCTGGTGGTATAGCATTGATGGTACATTACTCTAGAATTATGTTGTTCTAGAGGTGTCGCAAATAGCAGTGTATGGTATGAAGGTGTCTCAGACTTAGGAAATTTTTCAGTATTGGCAGTATGACTCTGACAGTGCCTCATATGGCGGCATGAAATCCTGGCGGTATGTCTATCAATGGTGTATGATACTTTGTCAATTGTTTAGTCCAACAGTATGAAAGTTTATTTGTGTTATGTCTTTATGGAATATCAGATAAGGTTTTTGTGCTGGCTGTGTTTCATGACCAATGGTGTCTAACTTAGCAGTGTCTTATTGTATCATCCTGTTATTTTTTCATGTATTCCTAATCCCTCTTGTGCTAATTATTAATATTTTATGTTCGAAGAAAAAAAAAGTTTTCTCAGCAAAAACATGATGAATGTGTTAATGTACTTAAATGTCTATTAAAGTCTTAAAATGTTCAATTAAATATTCTTACAGTTCGACACTGAGTAAGGTTGAGATTTTGATGCCCTCAAAGCCTCGACGATGACTGAATAAAAACTGTTGATTTTTATTATTTTAAGAATGCACATTTTTTTTTCAAAAATATTTAAATATCTCATAAACGGTACATCATATTCAAAATACGAGACCATCGTTGTGTCCAAAATGGGGTGTTTTACATAGACAATGTATAATTTTTATGTGCAATGAACGTTTGATATTATTTAATATTTATATTAAATAATTAATTTAATTTTATAATTAAATCCATTTTTTGAATATTAAATAATTAATATCTCGTAAACGATACGTCGTATTGAAAATATGAGACCACCTTTAGGTCCGGAATGGGGTGTCTTACCTAGACAAGGTATAATTTTTATGCGCAATGAACGTTTGATATTATTTAATCTTTATATTAAATAATTAATTTACTTTAATAATTAAATCCATTTTTTGAATATTAAATAATTAATATCTCATAAACGGTACGTTGTATTGAAAATCCAAGACCACTGTTGGGTCCAGAATGGGATGTTTTACCTAGAAAAGGTATAATGTTTGTGCACAATCAATGTTTGATGATTATTTAATTTTTATATTAGATAAATAATTTTTTTTCTTTTTAAAACATTAAATATTCCCGTATTTACTATTCACCATCTCCCCCCTTAGGTGTTTCCTCCATTTTTGGATGCATGGGTTTTCTAAGAACATGATTTTGAAGCGGTTTTGGCCAGAAGGTCTTATAAACTCACTAAACGTCTGAAATTAATGAATCCTCAATCAAGATTCAAGTAAAACAGTGGATTAATTGGTAGTTTCGGGTTTTCCAATGGATTACACGTTTTGGGGTTTTAAATCATTCAAACCAATCAATCCTTCCTGGTATATTTTGTCATCGAGTTTTAGTACCATTTCCATTCATTTTTCACGTGTTGGAGGGATCAATTCAAGCCATTTGCAAATCCTAGCATGGAACGGTTCTTCCCATCTTCTCTATGAAAAATGCCTATTCCGATTATTTTACCTCGTTTATCTTTTATTTGTATTTTTTCCCTTTTTAAGTAATTCCTTCATCCCTTCTTATTTTATTCAAATGAATAAAATAAATAGTTTAAAATAAAATAAAATGAAAAAGCAAATCTATCTAGGAATAATTGGTAATTCATAATATATATACATATATATGTATATTATCACAAATAATTGTTTGGTATCGTCCAGCGATGGTCACATCGTTTTATCAATGGATAATTTATACATATTGTCATAAGATAATTTTCAATAGATAATTTTTTTTTGAAATTACAACAATGCAAATATTGAAATGGATAATTGTTTAAAATTATCAAATGATAATTATTTGAACTTTCAAAAGGATTATCAAAAGATATATATATATATATATATATCTCTGTGTGTGTGTTTATATATATATATAATTATTTAAATTCACATTGGAGATTTTTTATTAAAATTATCACATAGAAATTGCTTAAAATTATTGAATGTGTAATTATGTGAAATTGTCGAATTTTAGATATGAAGAATTATCGAATGATAATATCATCAAATTATTGGAAGGAAATTATTGAAAGGATAATTGTTTAAAAATTATCAAAATGATAATTATTTGGATCATCAAAAGATAAATATTATCGCATGTGATAATTATCAACACATGTGATAATTTAAATGATAAGTGGAAAATTTATCAAGAAAGATAAATATCATCGCATGTAATAATTATATTCGAATGTGATAATTTAAAACGATAATCCAGAGATTATTCAGGAGAGAGAAAATGTAATCACATGTAATATTTTACTTCCTTATGAAATATAATAGATGTTTTGGTTCTTGGAACCATTGTCGAGCATCGATCATTGGTGTGTTGATGCTTGCGATAAAAACATCACGAGGAGGTGTTTTGAGCCACACTGTGTGGATTATCGTTGACACTTATATCAGCGACCTAGAGGTAGGTGGTTCCATTCCGATTATCCAAATGTATTATCCTTGTATTGCTTGATTTATTTCAATTGTTTATTCATATTCAATTGCTTAAATTTTCTATCAATTAAATTGATAAAAACCCGATTCCATTGAATTGGGTGTGTTTATGGAAATTGGCTGATTTAAATTGTTTAATTTAAATTGTGGATTTTAAGGAAATGATTTCAATTAAAATTTTGAATTTAATTGTGGGAATAAAATGTGTAATGATTAAATTCGTTTTGAATGGATTTCAAACTTGTTAAAATGGCTTATAAATGTTTTTATAGAAACCATGTGGTTTTATCTTGTGAAAAAGGCATGTTTTTGAATAAAACCTATTTGGTTTTAAATGGAAAGAAATTGGTACTTTAGAAATGGACGAATGTAATTGATTGTATTTTCATGCAGTCTTAAAATAATTCACCCATCATGTAAGGGAACATTCAAGCCTTAGGTAGTTAGTAAGTTATTTGGATACACACTACGCTACGACAACGTTCTAAAACATACTTGCAGCAGGTTACATCCACGATGGGTTAGCGATGAGTCTCCTTTGGCCACAGTCATAGGGACGTGAGTACACACACTTTTCTGAGTCCACATAGAGAGTGCTAAATCCTATAACTAGTTAATACTATCGTTCCTTTTGGCTGATGACCATGTTTCTCGCTTGTTTATTTATATTTGAGATATAAATGCATGCTAATACTTTTGAACAGCTTTACATGCCTACATAATTTATATAAACTATTTTATATAAACTGTTTTATTTAAGTAATTCTTTTAGAAATATTCCATCATTTGTAAAATCATTACTTAAAATATTTATTTCCATCATTTGAAAATGTTTAGCAATGTTTGTTAAAATATGCTTTTGAATTTCCAAACCTGGTTATTTGAAAATTAAAAGTTTTTCTTTGGATAATCTATATTTGGCATCTGTTACATAATCTTTGGAGGTATCCTATTGGGCTTAGGCTCACACCCTACTTTTGCCTTCGGGTGTTTTTAGATTTTCTTCTTCCTGGTTCGATCAATGGGAAGGGATCACTTGGAGGTGGATCCAGCTGTTGATCTTTGGTCTTGGTGAGTTGTGTCCTTAGGGACCGTGGGCTGTTTTCCTCTTTTTTAGTACTTGGGTTGTAGTACTTTGGACTTTTTATGCCTCTTTGTATTCTGGTACATTACTCCTAGTGGAGTTTCTTTTTTTTATGCATATTGTCTTGTTTCTTTCTTCTACATTGTTGGTGGAAAAATCATTCCCACTTGCCTGTTGTGTGATGCCAGGAGATAGTCGCTGACCCGTGGGGATAGGGAACGCCCTTTAGGATATGTCAGGGCCGGCTCGGTTATCGGGTTACCAGGGTACCTGGGTTTGTTCGTGACACCCATACTTAGAAAAATTTACCACCTATGCTCAGAATAAAGAATACATACATAGAAACATGAAATTTATCAGTAATATTAAAAACATGGTTTTGTGATCATTAAAACTAAGAGTTCAATACCCACCATACCACATAGACAACATTACATTAGAGTCTTCATGAGAAATATACTAAGATTTTCCTTCCATCTATAATTGTAGAACCTTCAAGAACATCTTTCTGGATAGGTAATTGAAGAAACCTCAATCCACTCTTCCTATCTGCCACTCTATTATACCTTCTAATCCATCCTATTCCTAATATTGGATGAAGAACTCATTTTATCATAAGGATATATCATCATCAAATTTTAATATGGAAGAAAATATGAAAACCTATTCTTCTATAGCACTTTTCAAAATTCCAAGCCTTACGGAGTACCTCTATATATGAATTCATTTAAAATATTTTATCTTGATGACTTATGATATGAAATAAGTACAATATAAAAATTGATACACCTCTATGACTAATTTTTATAAAAAAAAGTGGAGTAAATCATAGAAAATATGCAATAATTGAGCTCTATAAACTATTATGTTTAGTTAAGAATCTATGTGTTAGGAATGAAATATTGAAATAATATCTAGTTGAAGACCTACCAGGTATATCCCACACATTTGACTACGTATCCTATAATATCCCACCACCTATTGGTGGGTCCCTAAAGAATAAATTAATACACATTCACTCTTTTTTACTTAGGAGTCCCAATTTGATCAATGATTCCATTAATAATATCAATATTGTCCTCAGCAACATGAGGACTGCTAGTGACTTAGAAGGTTGAATGATTCTTGTATTAGAAATATAGATCATATTGATCAGTACTCTTCTACAACACTCTTCCCTGAGTAGGTATAGATAGATGGAATCCTAGACGGGGAGGGTTTTCCTCTTGTAATACTAAGGTTAGTGCGAGAACATGCTCATGTGCATCATCCTCTAGATTATATGGTGGAACGAGTGTGTCGTCCCTAGTGGGAGAATTATTTCTTACTTTTGTAGATGGAACCATTATGTATCTACATGGTGGAAGCTTTATAAAATTACAAATGAACATTTAGAACACTGAAATTAACATCATTGAATGTCATTAAAATTAATTATTTATAAAACCTATTTAAATATTAGTGTAATGGCATGTAGGGATCAAACCTAAGAGTAAGAAAGTTGTGTGACCAAAATGAAAAGGAAACAAAAATAAGAAAAAATAGTGAGTGAAATGATGATGATGAATATGGTGGAATAAAATTTGGGAACTGTGAGAGAGGCTAGGTCAGATAATGAGAAATAAGGAAAAAGAAGTGGAAATACCTTAATGAATAAAGAAGGGGAAATCTGTTGGATAATAGGATTATTTTGAGGTGTGTTTCTTTTTATTTTATTTTTTATCACCCATGGCCAATCCTTATGGGACCAGGAGAGTTTTCTGGAAAACATTAATAAGTGTCCAATATATATGTGAAATGAGTCTTTTATTTTTAATTAAGGACCAATCTTACCACACATTGAAGCTCCCTGGTATCACATCCCTGTATGATCTCTCGTCTTCCCATTTGGAGTTAAAAAAGAAATTTATTTATTAATAAAAAAACTAAAATATCAATCAATGAGATTGGAAAGTTTATGTTCATAAATTCTTGTTCAATGATAAAATGATTGACCCCCACAACTCCCAATAACAAAGAGATGTAAAAATTCCCACTAAATAAAGTTCATTACCCACAATTGATCAAGAAACCCATATCTATAAGGCCCCAGCCTTAAACTTTACTTAATATTGAGTTATTAAAAGATTACACATTGAGGATCTTTTCAGGTTTAGAGTTTTATAGAATTAGATCATGAAACTTGCATTACATTCCACATTTAAAAAAAGTGGTTACATAAAAGACAATATTCCATCTTCCCATCAACGGAAACATATTTAAAATATAACACAGATTCTTTCTTGACACATCCTTGACACTATCATCACATCATGTACCTTTCCCTTGACCTGTGAAAAACATTTCATAAACTTGGGATGAGCATAAAAAGCTCAGTAAGAGTTATAAAAAATATGGAAAGGAAACATGAGTTCATATATACATTATAATGAAATCACACTTTACCCATAAAACATAAGCATAACAAATCATGAATGAATCATAGAAAACATATGACATAAAGGTAACTTGAGGCATTCATAACAATCTTACGTAGGGAGTATCCCTCTTGGTTACATTTGGAATACCCATCACAGTATATTCCCTAAATCTCTTCAGAGAAACCTTAATGTTTCACTCCTTCGCGTTACCCAATGCATTGGAGAGCTATATCGGGCTCACCCGCCCTTAGTTTATCACGGAACCACCCGTTTTCATAACAATTCCCAAGAACCATAACATAAATGTATCACATAAAACATGAATAAAGGAAACATAACATTTCCACATTTCAATCACAATATAACATTTTAGTATATTGAAATAATGAATCCATTCAAAAAGAAACCATTTCCAAAACCATTTAAAAAATTTAATAAAGAGATTTTTGAATCAAAGTGTCCCATACCACCTTGAAGATTAAAATTTTAAACCATTAATATCCATATAAATAAATCCTTAAACCCATTTTGAAAACCTGGATATTAATAAGAACAAATAATTAAAACATTTAAAGCGATATTTTGGTCAAAGGGGTTTTACCAAAATTAGAGACACTTGAATACAATAATTGTGGAATAACATTTAGTCAGAACTTTATAATATCATGAGAATAAATGGATTCATGATATAATACTCCAAAGGATAGTATATACACCATATAAGAGTGAATTGGTGCATAACAACAATGAACTCTCAATAGAAATGTCAAATGTGATGAAACCCCTTATAAAGAAGGTATCCTTAAATTAAGGACAAATCAATCTCAAAAATCTGTGTGAAAAATATAAATACACCCAATATAAGTGGATATTATGTGTAAAAAAATAAAATGTCATTCACACATATTCAATGGATGACATATTCAATGACTACATGTTGAACCCAAAGAAATCGAAATTGGGTTAAAAAGTTCCCTTGACAGCCTAACGGCATCACATCAAAATGAGTTGATGAGAGATAAAAAAGTGTATCTCATCACTTGGACATAAAATTTAAATCAATAAGGATTTATGAGAACATATCCCAACATAAAAATATGTAAATTAAAAGACCCAACAAAAGAAGTCTTTTAAAAAAGAGGAGGGTGAAAGGTTCCCTTACCGACTTGGGTATCTTTCAAAACATACACCCCATGAAAGAAGAACAATAAATCATTGATGTAAATACTCATAAATGAAATTATATTACACAAATAGTAGAATAATGGAAGTTCATACACCACTCAAAGGAAATTGTGGCAAATGTAGCATAAATCTCACGGGAATAAATGTGAGATGAAAAATCCCTTACGAATACTCGGCAGCCTAACGGCGCCACATAAAACATCCAAAAATGGATTGATGAGATCAAATAGGGTATCTCATCACATTACAAAAAAATGTAAATCAAGAGGAATATGAAAGAACATCCCCCATCATAACAAATAGGAGCTTAAAAGAAGTGACATAAAGGAGAGTACTTAAAAAGAAAGAGAGAGGTTAGATCTCTTACGAAAGTTCGGCAGCCTAACAGCGCCACTCAAAACTTCCAAAATGGATTGATGAGAGAGAATATGGTCTCTCATCACATGAACATAAAAATTACAGTAGGAGTAATATAAAAGAACATCCCAATCATAAGAAATATGAGCTTAAAATAAATGACATAAAAGAGTGTACTTATAAAGAAAGAGAGTTGTAGGATCCCTTACCTCGGGTCCGACTTGACTCGATCGTTCTTTAACATCCTGAATAATAAACATGAGTTAATTTCTACTTGCTTAAGAACCTTTTCGAAGGTCATTATTCCTTTTATATCAATTATTGACAAGTTATAAACATTATTTAATCATTTAATCTAATAATGTTTGTTTTGTCGATATTTGGTTCTTAAGTCGAAAGTGGACTTCTTACAATTACATGTTGTTCGTGTGGTCAAAGGTTCTTTATATCCAGAATTACATTCCTGATTTGGATATCATATATATCATATATATCAATCATAAAAATGTATTTATAATATTACATAATCATTTAGAGGTAATAAATGAAATGCAACGTTCATGGAGACGGTAAGCCGTACGTACGCATGAACGCTACTTTCATTTCTTTGTCATATTAATGGAATTAAAACTAAACGAGAGGTATGTATATTTTAATTCCAGAATTATATTCATCATTTAGATGTATCATTCATCATATATATCCATTATATACATGTACTTATAATATTACATTACATTTGGGGATAAGAAATGAAATGCACCGTTCATGGAGACGATAAGCCGTACGTACGCATGAACGCTACTTTAATTTCTATCTCATACTTTAATTGAAAGAAATAATAATGATATAGAGGTATATAATACTTCCAGTATAACATCATATATAATAACATTAAATCCATCCTTTATACTTCCCACGTATGGCATTAACGAATCACATCACTTTGAGGGGGCGGTAGTCCGCACTTCCTAAAATGAAGATATCGCTTATACCCATAATGGAAGCAATAAAAGTAAGCCACAAATGAAAAATACAGAAGACTAAGTAAAACATAAACATATTATGTATCATATATAAAAATAGTGACATCATAATGGCCACCATTTAAGGTGTTAAATGAGTATTGAACAATCATCGTTTCGGGAGGCAGAATTTCGCCATCCACGGAAACCGTATGTTCATTAACCATTTGATGTATTTGTGTGAGAGTTTATCTTGAATAAATCTTATAAAAACATCCTAGTATATTGAAGATACTGTTTTTGTTACAAAAGAAGTAAATAAAAAGAGTTTAGGGGGTTGGAGAAGAAAAATAAAACAAATGAACATGAGAGAATGAATTACCATTAAAAGTGTAACTCCCTTTTGATTTGAGCCTAGAGGCTTCCTTTGAAAGGATTCTGCCCAATGGGAATCCTATAGGATGAGGAGAGGGATGTAGAGAGAGTAAATGGGCAGGGTATGGCCGAGCCAAAGGCTTGAGGAGTGTGTGAAATAAGGTAGAGGTGGGGGACTTTTATAAGAGGAGAGGAGGGGCACTTTTGGAAAGTAAGAAATATTAATTTATTTTAAAATGTGTTTCGGTTTTAAAAGGTCCCACATTGATATAATTCGTGGATAAGGTGTTAAGGGTTCGAAATCCACCCATCCAATAAGTTTTGGACATGTTTAGTTCATAGATTTTACATTATCTTTCCATTTTATTTTAATCGTTAAATAATGATGTCATCGCTGCATCATTATGATGTCATAAATAATTTAATTTATTTAATGTCTACAAATTATAAAAAAATTACTATGATGTAGGAAATCTTTTTATATTTCTAATTACTATTTATAATAAAAATTCTGACTTGTATAACCACACTTAAAAATTGTTTTAGTAAAACATATCATGTTTGTGTCATTTTTACTTTTACATTAAATAAAAAGTTATTTATGTCATTTCCCAACCAAAGTGGCTCCATGGGGTCCCCAAGTTGACCCCATGGCTTGTCTTGGTCGGCCATTACACATACAATGAGGTTAGGACATGTTTCAAGTTCATTTCATATTATTAAAACATTATTTTTACCTTAAACTACACTAATTACCTCTAATCGCGATTAAAAAATTAATAAGTTACTATTCACCAAAAAAATTATTTTCATCCCATTGAACCACATTTTACATACTAATGACAACCATGTATGTCGGATTTTCAAAATTCAATACACATAGATGGAAAAATTTCATTTAAACGGAAAAATCAGTTTTTATAAGTACCACTTAGTGGTTTCACTATTCATCAAAAAATGAAGTTTTTCAGAAAAATCCCAAAAATTCACCCTAAGCTATATTTGATATTCCTAATTCAAAAATGAAGTCTATTTTACAAAATTGAAAACATATAAGTCACATTAATTAATTTAATAATTAATTCCCGCTGTCAGATCAAATAGCGTGTTTTTATGAAACAATAAGCATCAAAAGATTGACACTGGTTTAAGTCAGATTTCAAAGTGAAATTTATTCCAATGACCACTATTGGATTTAATGGTAAAAATATATTATAATTTCACTTTAAAACCAATTCAAAAGATAATCTAATCATATAAATAAATTAGATTAAAAAGAGGTTTTGAATTAAAATACAACATTTTACACTATTCATTTAAAATGAACTTTATCGGAAAAATACCAAAAAATTACACAAAGTAAAATTTGATGTCCCGATTATAAAGGAGAGTTTTCTTTGGTCCAAAATAATGTATAAGAGAGATCAAAGCTATATTTAATGATAGTTCTCCATCAAAAGGCGATAAGTGAACCTTTAGTGAAAATTAGGGTATAAAAGCCTAAAATTGAATTATTTTCGTATTTTAAGCCTTTACCTTTTATTGTAAAAACATTTAAAAACATATATAATCATATTTTAGTTATTTCTATCTATTCCCATCAATACAACGGCTACATGTTAACTACCATTTAAAATAATATTATTTTATTATTAGAGTGCAACGTAAGATTCCCAAGAAACTCGTTGTTGCGTGTTGGGTACGCCATCGACCATAGCGTCCCCTTTTAAGTGATATTAATATTTTCTTCACAAATATGGACAAATATGAAAATTTCATATTCTTTATTTACCTGGGGTGTTACATCCTTCCCCCCTTTTGGGAATTGCGTCCTCGCAATTTTAAAATTGCGCTTGGAAACATCCTTGAAAGTCCCACATCGGAACAAGAGTCGGTAAAACAATCACTTTAAAATAAAGAAAGATAAGCACAGAGGTCACCCGAGTTAACGCATACTAGGATTCCAAGTATGAAAATATGGACATGGAGGAAAAAACAAAGGGTCATGTTCTGATGGAGAGTGATAGAAAACATGTTTAAGAGAAAGTTAACCACAAGAAAATCACAAACTTGTGATGGGTTAAACGGTATTCGATTCCCCAGTAGGAAAAGCTAATAGACAACATTTTTGTTTTAAGTTACTTTTTATTGAGGTATTTATTCATAAGGAAACATAATCACTTATCATGTTGACTTTCAAATTTTACTAGATTCCTTAATCAAACTCATATTTTTTCCAAAAGACGAGTATTTAGGGAGACTTGTTCACATTAAGAGTACTATAATCAACTTCTAGAGAGTCACCTAATCCAAAAAAGAGAAATATATACTTCCCATGTCTTTAGACTTTGACCAAAACCAAAACCAAAAAGGTTAGTACAAGGTCAGATAATCCATAAAAGGATAACCCTTTATAATCTATTCTTAATCTCCAAAATTTATCCAACAAAACCCAAAGTTCAACGAGGACCATTCTATAATCAATTTGTCCATAAAATTCTTCAAAGTAAACCAAACTAAGATTGAAACCCAAATATTTGAAGGATTTAGTCACATAGTCTTCCAAGTTAAATCGTAACATTTATCTCCAAACAACATCAGTTGCACCTAAAGTCTCATATTGAAAAGTAATTAACCTAATCACATATCTTCCATGATAGGTTAATCATTTTCATAAATAACCCAAAATAAACTTACTCTTAATTGATAAAAACATATAACTAGAAAGAATCAGTCAAACTAACCGGGGACTTCACGTAGTCCAGTGGTAGGAGATAAATACCCGTTGCACTTTGGTTGTGGGTTGGATTCCCGCAGCTTTGTCCGACGAGACGGGTAGTCACACGGTCTGCGTGTTTTCCTTTTTCCAAAACTATATAATTCTTAAAACATTCCCCAAAATGAGATAAAATCTTTAAAGATGATCATAACATATGTTAACCTCAAGTTTATCACATGCCTTTAATTTTCCATCATAACATATAATAACCCATAATTACCTCAAAAGTAAGGATCATATAAACCCAAATGGTTCTTTATAACTATGTGCACATAAGAAAAGATAACTATTCCCTGAATAAAATTTGCCTATATTAAACATCAGGGTTACACATAATATAAAAAGTCTTCTAATGTAACCCCATCAAAAGAGACTTAATACTCTTAAGAATTTCACTATAACTCTTGAAGCCCTTATATTTTGACATCTTACTCATTCAACATTCTTCATGATCCATTAACCATTCCTTTCCAACTTATTCCGAAATACCTCTTTCATATAAACAAAATCATGAATCATATCCTAAGAGTCCAAAATAGGAAAACAATAGTCATGAAATAGTACATACCTTTGATTGGTCATTGTCAGTTTCTTCATCCTCAATCGGAATGGCATTAGGTATTGGTAAAAGAATATTGGTATGCTCTTGGTGACCCCATTCACGAAACTTCTTCATAGGAAATGTGTTTTCATAATGACCATGCACACCACATTTAAAACATTCAATTGATCCCTCAGAAAGAACTTCTTTCCCTTTCCTCAAGTCAAATGGATTCTTCCTTTTTCCATGGTAGGTTCTTGCTTTATGACCTTCATTTCCACATCTATAGCATATTTCTGTCCCTTTGAAACATTTTCCTAGGTTTTTCTTTCCACATCTTTGACACATAGGTTTTTGAACACACCTACCTTTATGATTATTACCTGTACATTTGTAGTGATTTGTTTCTTGCATATATGTTGCCTTAGAGAAATCTCCAAGGTTTAGGTGGTCAATCATGACTCCAGATAGTTGGTTGAGGATAATCACAAGAGGTCTCATTGCAGCTCCCATATCATTCAGTTTCTTGCTCAAAAAACTGTCACATTTTCCTTCACATCCACTGTTACTTTGGTGCCTGCTAGATCCAGTCATTTACTAAAACCAAAAAGGTCAGTGTGATTATATCAACAAATCCATCATGTACAAATGAGTAAGATAAACACTAAGATATACTTACTCATTCACTTTATCTAAAACTAGGACTCTTTCTGAAATCCTAACCATTATGGTAATGTCACTTATGCTTAAAGAATACCCTAACCTCTAAAGTTATCTAAATCGACCTTTGATACCAACTATAAGGCCCCAGCCTTAAACCTTACTTAATATTGAGTTATTACAAGATTAAACATTGAGGATCTTTTCATGTTTAGAGTTTTAGAGAATTAGATCATGAAACATGCATTACATTCCACATTTAAACAAAGTGGTTACATAAAAGACAGTATTCATTCTTCCCATCAACAGAAACATATTTAAAATATTACACGGATTCTTTCTTAACACATCCTTAACACTATCATCACATCATGTAACTTTCCCTTGACCTATGAAAAACATTTCAAAAACATGGGATGAGCATAAAAAGCTCAGTAAGAGTTATAAAAAATATGGAAAGGAAACATGAGTTCATATATACATTATAATGAAATCACACTTTACCCATAAAACATAGGCATATCAAATCATGAATAAATCATAGAAAACATAAGACATAAAGGTAACTTGAGGCATTCATAACATTCTTACGTAGGGATTAACCCTCTTTGTTACGTTTGGAATACCCATCACAATATATTCCCTAAATCTCTTCGGAGAAACCTTAACGTTTCACTCCTTCGCGTTACCCAATGCATTGGAGAGCTATATCGGGCTCACCCGCCCTTAGTTTATCACGGAACCACCCGTTTTCATAACAATGCCCAAGAACCATAACCTAAATGTATCACATAAAACATGCATAAAAGAAACATAACATTTCCACATTTCAATCACAATATAACATTTTAGTATATTGAAATAATGAATCCATTCAAAAAGAAACCATTTCCAAAACCATTTAAAACATTTAATAAAGAGAATTTTGAATCAAAGTGTCCCATACCACCTTGAAGCTTAAAATTTTAAACCATTAATATCCATATAAATAAATACTTAAAACCATTTTGAAAACAAGGATATTAATAAGAACAAATAATTAAAACATTTAAAGAGATAATTTTGTTAAAGGGGTTTTACCAAAATTAGAGACACTTGAATACAATAATTGAGGAATAACATTTAGTCAGAACTTTATAATATCATGAGAATAAATGGATTTATGATATAATACTCCAAAGGACAGTATATACACCATATAAGAGTGAATTGGTGCATAACAACAATGAACTCTCAATAGAAATGTCAAATGTGATGAAACCCCTTATAAAGAAGGTATCCTTAAATTAAGGACCAATCAATCTCAAAAATATGTGTGAAAAATATAAATACACCCAATATAAGTGGATATTATGTGTAAAACAATAAAATGTCATTCACACATATTCAATGGATGACATATTCAATGACTACATGTTGAACCCAAAGAAATCGGAATTGGGTTAACAAGTTCCCTTGACAGCCTAACGACATCACATCAAAATGAGTTGATGAGAGATAAAAATGTGTATCTCATCACTTGGACATAAAATTTACATCAATAAGGATATATGAGAACATATCCCAACATAACAATATGTAAATTAAAATACCCAACAAAAGATGTCTTTTAAAAAAGCGGAGGGTGAAAGGTTCCATTACCGACTTGGGTATCTTTCAAAACATACACCCCATGGAAGAAGAACAATAAATCATTGATGTAAATACTCATAAAGGAAATTATATTACACAAATAGTAGAATAATGGAAGTAAATACACCACTCAAAGGAAATTGTGGCAAATGTAGCATAAATATCACGTGAATAAATGTGAGATGAAAAATCCCTTACGAAAACACGACAGCCTAACGACGCCACATAAAACATCCAAAAATGGATTGATGAGATCAAATAGGGTATCTCATCACCTTACAACAAAATGTACAGAAAGAGGAATATTAAAGAACATCCCCCATCATAACAAATAGGAGCTTAAAAGAAGTGACATAAAGGAGAGTACTTAAAAAGAAAGAGAGAGGTTAGATCTCTTACGAAAGTTCGGCAGCCTAACGGCGCCACTCAAAACTTCCAAAATGGATTGATGAGAGAGAATAGGGTCTCTCATCACATGAAAATAAAAATTACAGTAGGAGTAATTTAAAAGAACATCCCAATCATAAGAAATATGAGCTTAAAAGAAATGACATAAAAGAGTGTACTTATAAAGAAAGAGAGTTGTAGGATCCCTTACCTCGGGTCCGACTTGACTCGATCGTTCTTTAACGTCCTGAGTAATAAACTTGAGTTAATTTATACTTTATTAAGAACCTTTTCCAAGTTCATTATTCCTTTTATATCAATTATTGACATGTTATAAACATTATGTAATCATTTACGTTAATAATGTTTGTTTTGTCGATATTTGGTTCTTAAGTCGAAAGTGGACTTCTTACAATTACATGTTGTTCGTGTGGTAAAAGGTTCTTTATATCCAGAATTACATTTCTTATTTGGATATCATATATATCATATATATCCAGAATATACATGTATTTATAATATTACATAATCATTTAGAGGTAAGAAATGAAATGCACCGTTCATGGAGACGGTAAGCCGTACGTACGCATGAACGCTACTTTCATTTCTTTGTCTTATTACTAGAATTAAAACTAAATGAGAGGTATGTATATTTTAATTCCATAATTATATTCATCATTTAGATGTATCATTCATCATATATATCCATTATATACATGTACTTATAATAGTACATTACATTTGGGGATAAGAAATGAAATGCACCGTTCATGGAGACGGTAAGCCGTACGTACGCATGAACGCTACTTTCATTTCTATATCATACTTTAATGGAAAGAAATAATAATGATATATAGGTATATAATAATTACAGTATAAAATCATATATAATAACATTAAATCCATCCTTATACTTCCCACATATGGCATTAACGAATCACATCACTTTGAGGGGGCGGTAGTCCGCACTTCCTAAAATGAAGATATCGCTTATACCCATAATGGAAGCCATAAAAGTAAGACACAAATGAAAAATACAGAAGAATAAGTAAAACATAAACATATTATGTATCATATATAAAAATAGTGACATCATAATGGCCACCTTTGAAGGTGTTAAATGAGTATTGAACAATCATCGTTTCGGGACGCAGAATTTCGCCATCCATAGAAACCGTATGTTCTTTAACCATTTGATGTAGTTGTGTGAGAGTGTAGCTCGAATAAATCTTATAAAAACATCCTAGTATATTGAATATACTTGTGTTGTTACAAAAGAAGTAAATAAAAAGAGATTAGGGGGTTGGGGAAGCAAAATAAAACAAATGAACATGAGAGAATGAATTACCTTTAAAAGTGTAACTCCCTTTTGATTTGAGCCTAGAGGCTTCCTTTGAAAGGATTCTGACCAAAGGGAATCTTATAGGATGAGTAGAGGGATTTAGAGAGAGTAAATGGTCAGGGGATTTCCGTGACAAAGGCTTGAGGAGTGTGTGAAATAAGGTAGAGGTGGAGGCCTTTTATAAGTGGAGAGGAGGGGCACTTTTGGAATGTAAGAAATATTACTTTATTTGAAACTGTGTTTCGGTTTTAAAAGGTCCCAAATTGATATAATTCGTGGATATGGTGATAAGGGTTCTAAATCCACCAATCCAATAAGTTTTGGACATGTGTAGTTAATAGATTTTACATTATCTTTCCATTTTATTTTAATCGTTAAATAATGATGTCATCGCTGCATCATTATGATGTCATAAATAATTTAATTTATTTAATGTCTAAAAATTATAAAAAAATTACTATGATGTATTAAATCTTTTTATCTTTCCAATTAATATTTATAATAAAAATTCTGACTTGTATAACCCCACTTAAAAATTGTTTTAGTAAAACATATCATGTTTGTGTCATTTTTACTTTTACATTAAATAAAAAGTTATTTATGTCATTTCCCAACCAAAGTGGATCCATGGGGTCCCCAAGTTGACCCATGGCTTGTCCTGGTCGTCCATTAAACATCCAATGAGGTTAGGACATGTTTCAAGTTCATTTCATATAATTAAAACATTATTTTTACCTTAAACTACACTAATTACCTCTAATCGCGATTAAAAACATAATAAGTTACTATTCACCAAAAAAATTATTTTCATCCCATTGAACCACATTTTATATACTAATGAAAACCATGTATGTCGGATTTTCAAAATTCAATACACATATATGGAAAAATTTCATTTAAACGGAAAAAATCAGTTTTTATAAGTACCACTTAGTGGTTTCACTATTCATCAAAAAATTGAAGTTTTTCAGAAAAATCCCAAAAATCCACCCTAAGCTAATTTGATATTCCGAATTCAAAAATGAAGTATATTTTACAAAAGTCAAAACATATAAGTCAAATTAATTAATTTAATTATTAATTCCCGCTGTCAGATCAAATAGCGTGTTTTTATGGAACAATATGTATCAAAAGATTGACATTGGTTTAAGTCTGATTTCAAAGTGAAATTTATTCCAACGACCACTATGGGATTTAATTGTAAAAATATATTATAATTTCAGTTTAAGAACAATTCAAAAGATAATATAATCATATAAATAAATTAGATTAAAAAGAGGTTTTGAATTAAAATACAACATTTTACACTATTCATTTAAAAATGAACTTTATCGGAAAAATACCAAAAAATTGCACAAAGTAAAATTTGATGTCCCGATTTTAAAGGAGAGTTTTATTTGGTCCAAAAGAATGTATAAG
Source organism: Viscum album (assembly GCA_963277665.1). Lineage (NCBI taxonomy): Eukaryota > Viridiplantae > Streptophyta > Magnoliopsida > Santalales > Viscaceae > Viscum > Viscum album. The sequence goes on from OY728122.1 coordinate 1,512,137,495, forward strand.
AGTGATCAAAACTATATTTAATGACAGTTCTCTATCAAAAGGCGACAAGTGAACCTTTAGTGAAAATTAGTGTATAAAAGCCTAAAATTGAATTCTTTCCGTATTTTAAGCCTTTACCTTTTATTGTAAAAACATTTAAAACATATATAATCATATTTTAGTTATTTCTATCCATTCCCATCAATACAACGGCTACATGTTAACTGCCATTTAAAATAATATTATTTTATTATTAGAGTGCAACGTAAGATTCCCAAGTAACTCGTTGTTGCGTGTTGGGTATGCCATCGAGCATAGCGTCCCCTTTAAAGTCATATTAATATTTTATTCACAAATTTGGATAAATATGAAAATGTCATATTCTTTATTTACCTTGGGTGTTACAATATCATGAAAGGTATTCGTTAAATTTAACATATTTATTTCATAGTAAGATAATAATAATGTCAATAAAATGATTTCCCACATAGGGGATTCAAGATGAAAAACAAATTCTGCTCAGTTTGGCTCCTAATTACTTCATTCCACCCTCATATATCTAATATGTGTTCTAATCTAATTCTATATTCTCTATCTTTAATTTACTATATTGACCTATAGGGTATATATTTTTCTTTTTTTAAATATAAGATGATAAATTCCACTATAAAATCACTCAACAACCCCCTCCCACTTTCTTAAAACTGTTGTTGGCCACCTCACATGAGTTCTAATGGAAATTGTACTATATATCCAGCAACCGAATCATTCATCTTTATGTACAACCTCTTCTGTGGTCCATGCATCAATTCTTATCAACATAGTATTTTTTTCTATGCATATGTTTTCATCAACATATGCGATTTCTCATTCAACCATTTTCCATGTATCTGTTCTGGTTGACGTAGATAATTATTTATATAGACAGTTGTGAATGATGTTTCCAAATGGTCCATGTATCTAATTAATCCAAGTATTTGAATGGATAACATATAAAAATGGTCCTCCTAGTCAATTCAGTATATATATATTTTACTTCATGTAGTAGTTTCCCAACATAGTTTATTGGTCAACATAAGGGGATGTGGCACTTTGGTGGATCATTATTCTTTAAAGCACAATTGAATGTAGTTTTTGGTGTCATAAAAATTTCAAATTATTTTAGATGGGGATAATAGAGTTGATAAAGGATTCACCCTCATCAACGTTGAATAGGTATTCTGTAATAGTCTAGGTAGTATACATCAGAAATTATGGATCATAAAGGAATGGTTGGACGAGAATCTTTCTATTGTAAATTCCATTATGGGTAGTTCTTCTTCAATGTATTTCTAGAATCATTCCAATGTATGGAAGATCAGGATGATAGAGCTTATGATAATAGAAATTATTCTCTTATTTTATTTTATTCTATAATTATTGTACAAATATTTTGATTTTAATTTAGTTTTAATCCAAGAAATTTTTTTATGCACTATAGTCTCAGTGAAATTCCTTTGCAGCATCCATGGACAATTAAGCAAAAAAAAACAAGAATTTTTTTTACAAATGTAAAAGAAGAGAAAATAGTATTATATTTGTTCCCAATATAACAACTCTACATTAGAATCCTAATTTTACACTAAAAACAACTTGAATTAATTAAAATAGGTGTGATAAAGTGTACAAGAATGGTTTTAGATCAAAATCTTTCAAACATAAAGAATTATAGTCAAATGGTTTTTTTAATTTAAATGGTTCACTAACAATGTATTTAAGGTTAACACACATAAAACTATATGGTTAAGCACCAAATAACCCATTAAAATATATTATCATTCCTTATACATGAATTCATCACACTTTCCAACTTCCATATAAACTGAAATCCCAGTTTTAAGAAAATATACAAGAAAGACAAAATTGGAATTAGATCTATTATAAAAGGAACAAAACCTTTTTCTTTCCCCTAGGTTCCTCAAACCAATATTTTAATTCCCAAATTATTGATACAAATAATAATATATTCTTAAAAATCAATTTCCCCTTTTCTCATTTGGGTTCAACAATACACTCACTTTCATGAGCTCATTTTTAGTAAGGGAACTTTATTTCATTTTTTCCTATCCATAAATGTGTGTGAATCACTATGTATAAAACATATTGATTTTGATTAATTTATAGAAACAAACCCTATATCCTTTTTCTAAATACTCATCATGAGATCCAAATATCCCATTTTACTCTAGATTCAATGGATTTATAATACTTATTAGTTGGTTTTCTCCCCATGGTGTTTCATGTCACCTAGACTAAGTAGCTAAGATAAAATTCAAGTGCAATATTCCTCATGTTATAACTCCAATTGAAAATGTATCTAACCTATCAGGATTAATTTTCCTTACTTTTAGTAATATTTCCATAAAATTGTAGAAAAAAACTCATCAATCACTCAATCGCTGCAATTTTAGTTTAAATGGAATCCCCCTAAATAGGTCCAGACACTTTCCTATTATCCAACATGGTGAGTTATTATTGGTAGAAACAAGAAAACTCTAAAATTATTATTTACACAGACCAAAACATGTTAAATTTCTCAAAAAAGGAGGAATTTGTGTTTAAAAAAATTTCAATCATGGGATGTTTTTTATATGGAAGAACTAAATTAAAACTGAAGGACCGCACAAATTCGCCTCTCCCACACACTTAAAACCCAACACTGTCCCCAATGTTGGATCTTAATGGGGAAAATATTAAAAAATAAAAGTGATATAACAATTTAGTAGTTAATATAATTGAGATAGGGTTTCATGGGAGTATAAAACAACACTATTACCATAGTCCTTTTTAATCGCAAAAATAACATTAGAATTGAAAGTTAAATATTTTTATTGGTATAGGAAAAATAAAAGGATTTATTATGTAATTAAATTTATAGAATGACATAGAATAAAGTATAAGAAAATGTTTCATTAAAAACAGCAAGGAACCCCCAAACAAAATTTCCATCATTAATAAAAAATTAATGGATATAATTAGTAATAAAACATCCTTGAAAAAGAGTTAGATTATAAGAGATCATCTAAGAATGCATCTAGCATAACTGAGAAAGAGAACCATTGGGATCAAAGACATATCACTGAAAAAGTAGGTGGTATAAGGCTATCGAAATCAACATAAAAAATTAGAAATAAAAAACCCAAAAGCAAATAAAAATACAAAACAAGAAACCATGGTTTGGCACACATGAAGAACTAAGTCTACAATATTTAGTTGGACAACAAAAGGAACTCATTATTTAAAAGAGATGATGGAAACCACACCTATGGGGTGTAGCTTAAAAAATGTTTTACACTTTAAGAATTGACCATAAATTGCTAGTTTTCATGTCAAAATATTTTCACTAATCCACTAACCAGTGATTTTGATATCTTTAAGGGGCTTGACCGAATGTAATTAATAATACCAAGAAATAATTTCAATCTTTAATAAAAAATATATACACTTTTAATAACTTTAAATTTCCAATTTTGAATTATGTTCTAATGAAATGCCTTTGCTATTTTATTATAAATTTCATCATTATCATAAGAATCTCTTTGAATTTATTCCACCTCACGTAATTCTAATAAATTCTTTTCTACAACAGATTTGATATCAATTTTAATGCCTTAAACACAAAAAAATATTTATTATGAATCTCTATAGGAAAATGACATGACTTAACAAAAATAATTATATAAGGAAGCATCCTGAGGGGAGTTTTATAAGCTATACTATAGACCCATAATGCCTCATTTTACTTCAAATACTAGTAATTCCATGAATTTCCCAAATTTTCTCCATAATTTGTATCAAATCTCTATTTTATACCACTTCCTTACCATTTTAAAATGGATGATAGGTAGTATTAGTTTGATAAAATCACTTATAATATTCCATTAATTATTCTAATTTAATGTTCATAAAATGGATACCATTATCTATGATAAAAGCTTTTGACACACCAAACCGAGAGAAAATATTCTTTTGGATGAAATTCCTCACACTACCAGAAATATTATTAGGAATCTGAACTACCACAACCCACTATGATACATAGTCCATAGAGATAAGGATGTAATCATTACCATATGAATATGGAAATTGAACCATGGAATATAATCCCAAAACATAAAAAATTTCAACTTCTAGAATCCTTTAAAAAAATAATATTTTCTACCCACATTTCATAAACATTGACATTCATCAGATCTTACGACTTGACTTCACACATCCATAAATACATTAAGTCACTGAAAACCACATTGGAGAATATTTTAGGAAGTCCTCCCTCAACTATGGTGTCCACCCCATAGATAATAGTTACAAATTTCTATGATAGAAATCATTTCTTCATCATGAACACAACTCTTTAGTATCCCATTATCTCACCTCCAAAAAAGAAATGGATCATCACAAAAGTAAAAATTGTGCTCAGAAATGAAAATTTTTCATTTAAAATGTGAAATGTATTTTTTTATGACCCTAAAAACTAAAAATTTATCATAATATGAAACGAATAATGATTTATTCATTGATGAAACAAAAAACTATTCATTTAGAAATGAAGTATTGATCTCTGTGAGTACAGCTGATGGAATTGTGGTTATTGGTAACCTATACAAGGGGCCATCTACCACATTTTCAACACCTATTTTATAATTAATAACTAAATAAAACTCTTAAAACATCAAATTCAATCAACTAAGTATCAATTTTGATTCGTTTTTATCCAAGAGACTTGTAAGAGCCGATTGATTAGGGGATATTGTGAATTTTGAACCAAATAGATATTACATAACCTTATCCAAGGAAAACATAAAATCAGTAAGCTATTTTGATGTGGTAGAATGACATTTATGGGAATCATCTAGCACCCTAATGGCATAATAAATCTTTTATAATAGCTTCTTTTTTATTTTGACCAAAATATCCCTAATTTCTCAATCACTTTCATCACACATAACCTTGAATGACAGTTTATAATTAGGGAAAGTGATGATTCATGAGGATGTGAGATTTTCCTTAAATAAATTAAAGGATTTCTAATAGTTCTCAAAAAACAAAAAAGAAATATAATTGAATAATGAAAAAAGTGTCCTAACAGTTTTATTAATTTCCTAGTAAAATATTCATTAAAATACAACATGACCTAAGAAAATTATAATGACTTTGACATTTTTAGGAGGTGGAATATTTTGAATAACTTCAATCTTGGGAGTTTTTACATTAATCACCCTTTTATAAACATTATGTCCTATAAAAATTCCTTTTATAACCATGAATTGAAATTTATGCCAATTTAAGACCACTTTTGTGTCCTCATATCTCTATAGAGGAGTTTCCAAATTTTCCAAATAGCTCCCAAAATCAAAACTGATAATACAAATGTCATATATAAACACCTAAATACTCTAAATAATTTCAGATAATATATCCTTAATAAAACTCTAAAAAGTGTTAGGAGAAGCATATATATACCCTAGTTTGACGTACATAGACATTACATTTCTTTTGTGGAATATTTAATACATGACACAAACAGAATCCCGAAAAAGTATTAGTTTAGTATCTTTGGAAACTTAGAACATAATCTTCTAATAGTGGTGAACTATCTTTAAAATATCCAATAAATATCTTCCCCCTTTTTTTATACCTAAAAACATTCTTTATATCCTGGGGAAATGAAAAATTAAAATGGTGAACTCAAATTCTCAGTAAGGGTAAACATGAAGAACATCAAATAAAACATAAACATAAGAATTTCAAAACATGAACATAAATTTTGAATATCAAAACCGTGAGTCAGGAAATAAATCCTGAAAGTACGTAAGGCATAGATCATAATGTAACATTAACCATGATAGAATAACATTGGAATAAAACATTTAATTGTGGAAAACTAATAATCACATAATATTATTTCCATAGTAGCCAGGGTATTGCTTCTAAGACCATCATAGCGGAAAAAGTCCATTAATGAACTGTGTTTACATTCCATTCCAACCATGAATTACTACAATAGATTTAATTTCCATTCAATTCATGTCAATATAATGAGATATAAATCTTTAACCAATTCATTGGAGGGAGATATAGGTCCCACCCACATCATAATGAAATCAATCTTACATGTGCCACAAAACATAAATCATTCATCATAGCATAACCCATGGAATAAAATGGGTTTCTTAAATTTGATTTCATCATAACATAATCCATATAAAATATCATTCCATCATTAATTAAATAAAATAATAGTAATAATAGGGATATAAACATAACCCTATTTAAGAGCGTCATCTTAGATGGAAAATAATTTTGATAAAACAATTGAGTTAGTTATTGAGAAAAATATATTTTTTATTAAAATTTTTTTTCTTTTCTCAAAATTACGTTCAATTTTAAAATAAAATAATTTAGTTGAAAATAAAATTGAATCAGTGCAGAGGAATATTCTTATAAATAAAGCATCATGAAACCATAAAAATCCATTCATCCCATATTAGCTAAACAAAAACATTCTCCTCGTTCTTTTACCAAAAAAGTCAAAAAAGTACCTCATATGGTAATCAAAAGAAATATTCCTTCCATACCATGTTGTAAAATTAAAAAATTGGTAAAAATGACTTTAAAAGTACATGGAATAATAGTAAACATTTTTTTTATTTTTTTAAAAACATGGACGTAGATGATAAATATAACCCCAGTAAATACTCACATAGAAACAATATTAGATAAAAATGAGATTGAGAAATTATACCTTAACTTAAGTCAGATTTCTTCCATATGTGTCTGAAACTTTTGTATAGTAGGTCTAAACATATTATTAACTTGTAACAGAACTATAATAATATTTATGATATCATATACGGTTCACTTACGAATTTATATTACCCATTCATTTGTCAATTCCATGTTAGGAAATCCTTTTTCTTTTTAATTACTATTTATATACATATATATTAGTTATATAACCCTATATTAAAATCCATTTGGTAAAAGATATATGTTTAGGTTACAATTATTTTTACTTCAAATTAATTCTTATAAAATGTCATTTCTCACATCCAAGTGAATCCATGTGGTCCCAAAATCGACCCAAGGAATTCCACGGTCAGAAATATATAATCCAATAGGATTAGGATTTGTGTTAGGGTAGTTTAATATAATTATAATATTATTTTTTACCCTTATTTATTATATTTACCCTTTAACCGTGGTAAATAAAATAATTACTGAAGTTACTATTCATAATGTCAAAAAATGTTACCTACTTAAACATTTTGAACGTTATGATTAAAAATATGGAATCCATTATTCCAAATTCCAAACACATAAATTTCAGTAATTAATTTAAAATTAATTCTCGTTGTCAAAACCAAAAAGCGGGTTTTTAAGAAGTAATAACAATCAAATGATTGACATGTGTTTATGTCAAATTTAATAGTGAAATTACTTCCAAGTACCAAAATTGAATTAAATGATAAATATATATTTCATTTACACTTTAAAACTAATTAAAAATAGAATATAACAATATAAATAAATTAGATAAAAAGGTAGTTTCATATTAAAATGCAGTATTTTTCACTATTCATTAAAATTTAAATTTTATTAGAAAAAAATTCAAAAAAAGTAAATTTTTATGTCCTAATTAAAAAGAATAAGTTTATTTTGTCAAATTTAACTTATAAAAGTGTCAAAACTAGATTTAAAATGGGTTCTCCATCAAAAGGTGATAAAACTACATTTTTTTTAAAATACTTATTTTATCCAAAAAATTGATTTATTTCCCATACTATGTTCTAGAAAATGTGTAAGATGAATGATAATATTATATAAAATTAAAAATGTGGTTAATTATATTCATAAAATCTAGTTTTTATCCCATTAAATAATAATATTTGTGAAACTCGGTTTTGCGTACAACGCAAGCTATGGAGGAAGGTTGATCTTGCGTGTAAACGCAATCCAAGTCAGTGTTTCATGTAGTTCAAGATCCCTTTGGTGTTGTGCATAACATAATAAATACATAGTTAATTTTTATATTGAACAAAATCTATACTCAGCGTTATGTGAAATTAAATGTATCAAAAGAACTTGAAATTTTGTGTAACACAACTCAAGAATGGTGTTGTATATACTTCAAGCTAATACGGTGTTGCGTATTATGCAAGATATTCTTGGTGTAGAATTCAACATAGGTTATAAAAGAAATTAAAATAATCTATTTCATTAAATCTCGGGGTGTTACATTCTACCACCCATGAAATGAATTTCTCCCTCAAAATTCATTGGGGGTTATAAATGGTTTACTACTTGAGTGTTTATTTTATGGAAACCCACTTTGTAAAATGGGATACATAAACATAGTTTTAAAATGTAAACTTAGATACATAATGGTAACCAAAATTAACTCATCACAATGTTTCCACATAGGGGGACTTAGGTGGGAAGTGAAAACATGGACATGGAAGAGAAATCTAACCATCATGTTGTGATAGACAGTGGTAGAGAATAAGGTTTTGGAGAAATTTAACAACAAGAAATCCAAAAATTTGCAATGATTTAAGGGACCATCTGATTCATCAGATAAGAAGGTACCAGAATAAAATTTTTTGTTTTCAAGATCTATTTTCTATAGTTAAAGAATTTTTCATGAGAATAAATACCTACTTGATTTTTTCACAATCTCACCATTGTTCATGCCTTGAAAAATTTCCACATCATCTCTTATTTAAATAAATGAAGTTGAATTTTTCATTATTGAAGTGTTAGTAGATCATGCGATAGAATGATAGGTCATTCCATCTATCTTAACAAAAAGGTTAGCATAGGTAATCAAATATGCATACAGCTCCCTATAGTGAGATAATACAGACGTCAGCCAGAATATAGCTTATACTATCCATAAATGGATAACATTTAAATCCTTAAATAACTAAAAATATAAAACATTTGAAATAGGTAAACTAAATAGACTTAACATTTGTCTCCCAAATCTCATTTGGCAGTTATTGGTTTTCACATTCCAAACATGTGAATACCTTAATCACTTATTCTCTTGAAACATGATAATGACATGAATTATCATTGAACCTTAGTGAAAACATGTATTCAATCAAAATTAATTCCTTCCACACACCAAAAATACCAAAAATTCTATATAGTCAAACCATGATATCACTTCTTCCTTTTATCAGTCATGAGTTCATTAATACAATCAAATTTCTCATTATCTCATTGTCCCTTCATTTTTCTCATATCATCTGCTTTCTAAAATATCTGAATAACCATTCAGGGTTACTAGTACCATTAAACATATACTTTCAAATACTTTAGTAAAAAACAATAGTGTAAAAATCCTTATATGTTTCCTATTCCATAGTACCATTAAAATATTTATATAACATTATTATTGATAAAAATGAAATAATTTTAATACCCTCTTAAACTATTGACCGAGCTCCATCATTTTATTCGTTAACACTTCTCTCATCTCACAAATCATGTGTAGTCTATTCATCTTCATCAACGTAAATACTACCCATATGACCATGATGATTCTCTTCATGGGGTTTTCCCTTAGGGAATCGATTTGCATAATTCCCATACATTCCACATTTAAATCATTTAATCATTGTTAAGGATATTGTAATACCATTATATTTGTCGATTGTGTTAACATAACCTTTTCCTTTTCAATTTTTGACTTTGTGTCCTTCATTACCACACCCAAATAATCTTCTAGTTACATTGAAACATTCTCCTTGGTACATATTCCAACATGATTTACATGAGGAAAATTGAACTTTCTTTCCTATATGATCTCAAGAAACTCCATCTCTATATTATTAGTTGCTTCAGGAAACCTACAAAAGTTGTTATTATTGATCATATTATGCGATCACTGATTAGGAATAATAATGATATTTCTACTTCCAGCTCCCATTTCATTTGGTTTCTCATGAACAATATCTTTCCATTATCCATCATATTCTTAATTAACTTGAATCCTCCTATTTACGGTGATTTTATAAAACCCAAAAAGAATAGTGTGATAGGAAAAAATAATACTAGGAAAATAAAACTATCATGTAGGATTAATTTAAATCTTTAACATCTTAGGATTAATCCTAGGTTATTCATGATCGTTATCATAATTCTAGGACTCTAACCTATAGTTATACGTAACCTTAGGGAAATCCTTAGATACCTTAGATATATCTCTATGGGTTTCACTATAGTTTTCACTTCCTAGTTTTCAATGGTTGACTAAACCTTTATTCTGATACCAACATTTGAGATCCTAGATTGAAGTACATGGATATTACATTTCATTTTTGGAATAATTAATAAAAGACACAAAAACACACCCCAAGACTGTATTATTTTATTGAATTTGAATATTCGGAAGATAATCTTCTAATCATGATGAAAGATCTTCAACATATCTCATAAAGATATTCCCTTTATTTTCCTACCTAAAACCTTTCATTATATCCTGGGGAAAAGAAAACATAAAAAGCGTGAGATGAAATTCTCATTAAGGGTAGGCATGAAGAACATAAAACAAATACATAAACATAAGAATTTGAAAACAAGAACATATGTTTTGAATATCAAATTCGTGAGTCATGATATAAATTTTGGAAGTGTGTAAGGCATAAACCATAAAGTAACATTAACCTTGATATAATAACATTGGAATAAATTTTGTAATTGTAGAAAACTAATTGGTATATAATTTGATTCCCATAGTAGCCAAGGCATTGCTTCCAAGACCATCATAGTGGAAAATGTCCATTACTGAACTGAGTTTACATGCCATACTAGCTATGCATTACTGAACCAGATTTACATTCCATTCCTGTCATGTTTATCTCATAAGATATAATATTTACCCAATGCACTGGAGGGAGATATAGGTCCCACCCATCTCATAATGAAATCATTCTTACTTGTTCCACAAAACATAAATCATTCATCATAGCATAAACCAAGAAATAATGTTGGCTTTTAAATTTCACTTCATCATAGAATAATCCATATAAAATATCATTCAATTCTTAATTAAATCAAATAATAGTAATATTTGGGGTATTATCATAACACTATTTAAGAGAGTCATCTTAGATGGAAAATAATTTTGATAAAACACTTGATCTTAGTTCTTGAAGAAAATATCCTTTATTCTTCAAAAAGGTTTTCTTTTCCCAAAATTCCGCTCAATTTTAAAAGAAAAGAATTTATTTGAAAATAAAATTGAAATAGTGTAGAGGAATATTCATGGAAATAAGTCATTGTGAAACTTTAAAAATCCATTCATGTTGTATAAGTTTTAAAAAAACATTATCTACGTACTTTTTCCAGAAAAGTTAAAAAAATACTGCATATAGTAAACAAAAGAAAGATTCCTTTCATACAAGATAGTAAAATTAAAAAATGGGTAAAAATGACTTTAAACATACAAGGAATAGTAGTAAAAATTTTGTGATTTTTTTTAGAAATCATGGAAATTGATGATAAATATAACCCCAGTAAATACATACGTATAAACAATCTCGGATAAATATGAGATTGCAAATTTATCCACTACCTTAGGTTCTCTTTCTTCCATATGTGTCCGAAACTCCAATATAGTGGGTTTAAACATATTATTAGCTTTTAAAATAACCATAATAAAATTTATGATATCATATATGATTCACTTATGACTTTATATATTCGTTCATTTGAAAATTCCAGGTTAAAGCAATGTTTTGGTTAATAATCGTTTTATTTATCATACATGTTTTGAATTATTATTCTTGATATTATTATTTATATACTGATTTAATTAGTTAAATAATGTAAAACGTGATTTATATTTTATATATATTCAGTATAAAAATATATATAATAGATATATAAAAGAAATGGAACACACCATTCATGGAGATGGTAGGCCGTACATATGCATGAATGCTATTTTCATTTCCTTATTAAATTGAATTGAAGTAAGTAAATGAAATATATATATATATACATAATTACAGTATAATTATTATGTCTTATATTTCATGATTATTTATTATATATAATTTATAATCATTCTTGAATGGTTAACGTGGAGATTGAATCTCGTCGCGTCATGTTATTATAATAATCCTATATAGTTATTATTTTCACCATTATACCCATCCATGTAAGGTGGTGGTGAAAAATAGATTACACAATGGCTTTGAGAAGGTATATTATTTGTATTCATGCGCGGTGATTTAGTTTTTCGTTGGATGGATACAAGGTGATATAGAGTTGTATAATTTTTTTAATAACATATCCGTATATGATTTATACTTATGTTATTAATTTATAATGAAACAACGAATGACGAGAAAGTAGAAGAAGACAGAAATTTGAAATAATCAGTAGAATAGATTACCTCTTCTTTGACGTTCCTCCTTAAAAGTTCCTCTTAGGGAACTAGTGTTTGTATTTTCAGAAGACCAGAATCTCTATAGTGTAACTATGGAAGTTTTGAAGAGAAATGGGCGGGTTATGGCCAATCTTTGAGGCCCAATATCAATTGAAGAGTAGTTGGAGGAGGTTCCCTTTTATAAGAGAGGAGAGGGGAATTTTAGGAAACTCTCAAAATATTAATTTAATACCAAATGATTTTTGGTTTCAAAATATACACAACTCCTTTAATTACAATTTTTGATGAGGATTTTTTGAAAACCTCTAAATCAATAGATTTTAGACAAGTTTAGGTCTCAAATTTAACTTTATTTATTTGGTGCCTAAAAACTACAAATAAAATATCATGGTGTATGAAATGTTTTTTTTATTTCTAATTACTATTTATATAAATATATATCAGTTACATAACCCAATATTAAAATCTCTTTGGTAAAAGATATATGTTTAGGTTATAATTATCTTTACTTCAAATTAATAAAATGTCATTTTCACATCCATGTGAATCCATGGGGTCCCAAAATCTTCCCAAGTATTCCAATGGTCCGAAATATCTAATACTATAGGATTAGGAATTGTGTTAGGGTAGTTTAAGATCATTATAATATTAATTTTACCCCTATTTACTAGATTTACCCTTTAACCATGGTAAATACAATAATTACTGATGTTACTATTCATAGTGTCCAAAAATAAAAGTTTCATATTTAAACAATTTGAAACATATGATTAAAAATATTCAATCCATTTTTTCAAATAAAAACATAGAACTTGTAGTAATAAAATTAAAATTAATTCCCATTATCATAACCAAAAAATGGGTTTTTAAGAATTAATAACTATAAAAATATTAACATGTGTTTATGTCCAATTTAAAAGTGAAATAACTTACAATGAACAAAATTAGATTAAATGATAAAAATATAATCCAATTAAATATTAAAATCAATTAAACATGAAATCTATCTATATAAATAAATTAGATAAAAATGTAGTTTCAAATTAAAATGTAGTATTTTTCACTATTAATTAAGATTTTAATTTTATTAGAAAAATACCAAAAAATTCAACAAAAGTAATATTTTAGGTCCCAATTCCAATGAAGAGGTTTATTTTGTCAAATGTTTCTTATAAAATTGTCAAAAACTAAATTTAAAATCGATGCATCTTCAAAATGCCGTAACATTACATTTTTTAAAAAATACTTCTTTTATTCGAAAAATTGGTTTTATTCTCATACCATGTTCTAGAAAATGGGTAATTTGAATTATAATGTTATATAAAATTAAAAATATGGTTAATAATATTCATAATGGATAGTTTTTAAGCCATTAAATAATAGTATTCTAATAATATATCATTGTTTAGTGAAACTCGGTATTGCGTACAATGAAAGTTATTGAGGATGGTTGCTCTTATATGTAATGCAAGCTAAGTCAGTGTTGTGTGTAGTGAAAGCTTCATTTGGTGTTGTGTATCACATAATCAAAGATTAATGAATTTATACATTGGACAAAATCTATACTCAGTGTTGTGTGAAATGAATTCTATCAAAAGAACTTGAAATTGTGTGTAATACAATCCAAGAATAGTGTTGTATATACTATAAGCTAATAGAGTGTTGCATATACGGCAAGATAATCATGATGTATCATTGAAATGAAGTCATCAAATAAATTAAAAGAATATATCTTATAAAATATCGGGGTGTTACACACCAGATTGGACAAAGGGAATATTACTATAGGTAAATGTACCAAAAGGATTGGTAAAGGTGGTTTTTTCCTAGTCATATGGAGCTATTGGAATCTGATTGTAACATGAATAACCATCTATAAAATGGAAAAATTCATTTACAGAAAACCATTCATGATTTTGGTCTAGGAATGAAATTGAGAAGTGATCCTTGATGGTGACTGAGTTCATATTTTGATAATAAATAATGACCCTCCACTTGGTATCCTTCATGACTTGCATTTTTTCATTCTTCTCATTTGTTACGACTAAAAAACACTTTTTTTGAAAAACTTTTCACTAGAATCACCAGGGGACTATCAAAGATACAAAAAAAGTACTAGAATCAAATATCATGATGAATTAATCTCTAACAAGCACATTAATGATTGGATTTAATCTTATTTATGGTTTTACTCCCGGATTATGGGCATGTTCCATTTTTATTTTTTTCATTAAAAAATATTGACATATACCATAAATATCCCTAATATACCAACTAATAACTGATTAAAATTTCCTTATATGAGTAAGAAATATATCCTCGTTAAATTTATCTAATTTTATAGAAATGGTGATAGGTAAAGTAAAGTTGTACCCAAGAAAAGAATATTTAACATGAACTAGTAGCGGTTTTACCTCCATGGTTAGAGGGACTTAACATGAAGGTTAAAACATAGGCCTGGGGTATCTAAAGGCCCTCATGTTGTCTCTTAAAAAATAAGGTGTAAACATAATCTTCTATATCACTGTTAATGTCAGAAAAAACTATATTGATGAAGGTTCCTCCCATGAGGTAAAAATATGATCTTTAGTAAACTCATCCAAGTTACCTAGGAACTCCCCTTCAAATTCATTTGGGGGATCCTTATCCTTGGATGTATTTCATACCATATAGGTTTTTGTAAGAAAATCAAGATTATCTTTTAATTCTTAAATCATCTTTAAAAATATGCTTCATCCCCATCTTTAAATTTATCAAAATTTTGGAACTCATCTCCAGCTATAACAAGGTTCTAGAGTATCTCTTTTGGATTTTTGAAAACTTTGAGTTATTCCCTCTAGATAGAAAGGTAGAAAATTATTTTCCTTATAAAAAATCAATAATAGATTCCCATGTGGAAAGAAAAATTTATCCAATAATAATAGGGGATTGTTGATCAAATTCCATGTACAAAATTTGAAAATCATCAGGTTGAAAGAGTTTACCCACTCCCACAAGTAAGTCCTCAAACCTTCATAGTTCATGAGTAATATATATATCTGCGATATTCAAGATATCTATTGTGGGTTTTGGAACTCCATTCCTAAAATACTAGAAAAAAAATAAGAGAATCAGAATGATACATTATCTAAGATCACCCAGACAATTTAACTTAGCAACCATATCTCCAAAAGTGAATGGCATACAAAAAATCCCTGGATCTTGTTTATTTAGAGGTTTCATATTCTGAAAGAGTGAACTACAATCCTATATGAGATTATAGGTAGAAAATTCCTCCAATGTATTATTACATTAACAAATTTACTTAAGATATTTCATATAGGATAATCTCTAAATAACTTCTTCATGAATAGGGATATCAACTTTTAGCTTTTTAACAACTTTCAAAATCAAAAAAAAATCAGAATCCCGATTTTCTTTTTTTATTCTTTGAATTAAATAAATATTTAGGGGAAAAGTCCTCACTACTAGAGGAAAATTATAATATTCCCCTATAATTGGATTATTTCCTTTAAGGTTTTTTCTTTTCAGAACAACCCATTCGATTTTTCAGTAGGGATGTAACTAAAGCATATCCTGGATATCCAAATTTCCATATTGGGAAGATTACATAGTGGGTTTATTGGGTTAATAATAATTATCATGGTAATATACTTCGGGATCTGTTGGGACTTCCTGATGAGTGCGGTGCCCAAATCTAGTGGTTACTAAAATGAAATTTTCATTTCGATTCGACTTAGTGGCACTAGGGAACTTACCCTTATATATATACCCTGCATTTATAACTAATTATAACACATTAAAAACTAGGTTTTAGAATATATGATCATACTATGTCTAATAAAATTTACTATTATGATTTTCCCATCAAACTAGCCAATAAGTTTTTGGAACTTTCCATTGACTTTATCTTGTAATCTTGATGGCTCATCCATCTGTTAAGGCTGGAACTGCTGAGATTACTATCTATGTTGTTGAAAATAAAGGGGAAGAGAAGGTATTAACACTCCTTTATCATCCAAGATAGGTTAGGATGGTTTTTATAACCATGGTTGTAATTATTTATGAACAAACCTTCTCATGGTATCATCCTAGGACCATACCCAATAAAGTAATAATTTTTAAGATATTGGGTAGTAATATCTATATTTGAGTAGTAGAACTCTGAATGGATGAACTTTTAAAATTAAAGGAAATTTTCTTTGGGATTATGTTGAGAATTTTCATTGTAAAAACATGTAGATTGTTCTTTATATTGATATTTGGGTGTGGTTTATTTTCTAATAAGAGTTCTCCTTCTAGAGAAATATCCTCTAGTTGATTGATTAATTAACATTCTATGGTATAGTTAAATACTATTTTAAAAGGTATCCTTAAGAAACTGGGTTGTACAATGATGGTTGGTGAACTGTCGAAAAATTCCTTTGAATCATTCCCAATATCCATTGACAATTCACTTTCCTCTTATAAAAACCCATTAATCTTTTGAGTGATTTTTTAAATAATAATTCTTGGAAAAATATTCATAAAAAATCAACTGTAAATATGGTACCATTTATCAGAAAAATACTAATCGAATTGTTGTTACTATACTTTCTCATTTCCTGTCAAGCATAGTGAAAACATTCTCAACTTTAATTCTTCCTCACTTAGGCCTTGAAGTGGTAGCTGATGGAATGTTCCATAAAAATATCTTATTAAATCATGAGAATATTCATTGGGTAGTCCATGATAACATGGCAGTATAGAATTGAGGGATTTCTTGAATTCATATTTTTTGGATTTCAGGGTCTTCTTAAAACAAGATGGGTTATTTGATACTATCACCTCCTGAAACTCCCTAATACTTACTCTATCAATGACCACATTTAACATTGGTTATGGGTTGACTTTATCCTCTGGTTTTAGATTATAATTTTGTTTTTTGACCAGGTATTCCTTATGATTTTCTATTTTATACTTCTTCTACATTTCAAAGAACTCAAATTTTTGTTAATTTCTGGTATAAAATCCTCAAGGTCATCAGATGATGACTAAGTTTTCATTCAATCCCTTTAAAAAACAATAAAAAATGGAAAAAAGTTTTTTACTTTGGGTCAGACATGAATTTCCCTAAAACAAATTTCAATATTTTATGTGAACATCATTTAACATCAAGAAAATAAATTGTTTATAAAAATAACTCACCAATTAGTTTATTGGAAATTAGGGATCAAACCCAAGAAAAATGAAACTTGTGTGAGAAAATGAAAAGAAAAAAATAATAAAAAATAAAAATGAGTGTAATTATGATGATCAATTTTGTGGAATAAAATTTGGAATAGATAGACCGGTGGGTTCATATAATGGGAAAGAAGGGAAAACAAGTGGAAATAACTTAAGGAATAAATCAGGGGAGATTGATTGTACAGATGGGTTATTTTGAGGGGTGGTTCTTTTTTATTTTATTTTTTCTCACTCAGGGCTAGTCACCTCCTGACTAAGATAATTGTCTGGAAAAATTTCTTATATCTATATTCTTAAGTGAAAGTAGTATTTTAGCTTCTCAACTAAAGACCTCTCTTCCCACACATTGAGTCTCTAAAATAAACCATCATTTTATGGTCAGTCCAATTGTATTTTGGACTTCAAAAAATAAATTTATTTATTAAAAAAACAAATATAATATATCGCACTATGTTGGTATTGTTAATGTTCATAAATTCTTGGCCAATGAGAAAAGGGTTGACTCCCACAACTCCCAATACTTAAGCAATTGAAAAAATACTACCAACTTCACTTCATTCCCCCATGATTTATTTATCCAACCATCTTAAAAATGGTATTAATTAAATTAAATAGTTGTTTATATAGATTAATAGAAGAATACTCTCAATAAAAAATTTCCAAAACTGGGGCTTCAAAATAATACAAAGGAATTCTATTTAGTCCACCTTCTCCTTACAACCCCAGGCCCTTAGATCTTGCATATATGTTCCGATATCCATCTAGTTTTTCCAAATTTCCTTTCCAATATTGGACTCCATGTTATATATTTTCCTTATTTTTCATTATATAATGATAACAAAATCCTAGAAGTCACTCAAAAAATCCCATAAGCATCCTTGAAATTTCGTCTAGCACCCCAGAAGTGTTTGAATGGAAAGTGTATCAACTATCCAAAAATAGGATAGTCCACCTATATGTATGATGTAGAGGTTGGGAAATGTATCAATTTATATCAACATAGGTTTTTTAGTTTATATATCCATTTTCATCAACATACGATATTTCCAATTTTTCCATTTTCTACATATCCATTCTGGATGATGCATCTGATACTTCACATAGATGACTATGAATGACATAACTGAATGGGACATGTAGACAATTGATCCTTATAGCTGAATGGACCACATATCTAAATTTTCCATGTAGTCAATTCACCACGTAGGAATTTTAGTTCACATATCCATTTCACAATTTAGTTTATTGGACAATGAAAGTGTCTTTGATAAAGCTGAATCCTTTTACGTAGCTTGTTTGTATTGCATAGATATTTCCCGATGTATGTGTTTGAGGTTCACATAGCCAATGATGATCATATCCCTTGTTAATATAGGATTTAGGGATGACATAATTGATTCTCTATGTAGCTGACTATACATGTATTCTATTTGACCATTCTTCTCCAATTCCATTGTATAATTAGAAACATTGTGCACTAGAGAACTACAGTCCAAACCTGGTATCTTCTCAATCAGATAAGATTAAATCTTCAATGAAAATTCATGCATTATACAATCATTATTTTAAATGGAATCCTCCCTCCTTCTTCAATGGTATCCCGTGAAAATGGGTGGTACAACATCAACCAGCAGTAGAGGATGTGGGATCCTCAGCTACTCAGTACACTTTTTAGCACAAGTGAATGCATTTCTCTATAAAACCCAAATTTTAGCTTATTTTAGATGGGGATCATGGAGGTTCTAGATGATTCAACAATTTCAGTTCTGACTAGATCTTTAAAAATATCCTAGAGTGTGTGGATTAGAATGTTAGAACCAATAAGGAATGGATTCTTCAGTATCTGTCAGCTATAAATTCTGATCTTGGGAGCTCAACTTTAATGTACTTATAGGATCCTTTAGTGTGTATATGATCCAAATGATAAATCTTGAAATAATAGAAATTATTCTATGATTTTTTTCCTTATTTAATTTACATATAAATATCTTCACATGATTTGAGTTTTTATCCATGAAATCAATTATTTTTATCTATAGCTACAGTTAAATTCCATTACAGCAATCAAGAACAATTAAGCACCCCAAAACAAGAATTTTCATTATAAAAATCACCTAAACGAAATTAGTAACTGATTTGTTCCAAAATTAACAACTATCCATTGTAAGACTAATTCTGCATTAAAAACACATTGTGTTAATTAAAATAGATTTGAAAAGATGTACAATAATGGCTTCACATCAAACACCTATTAATAATTTATTATGATCAAATCTTATGTATTTATAAGGAACACACATGGTATTTCTATAGGAAGGCCTATCCTAGGAGATACCCACACATAAGGCATAAACCTCATAATTTTATACAAGTCTCAAGACTAGGTCTCTATTTCAATATGTTTGTAATAAACACACACACACACAGATATATATATATATATATATATATATATATATAGACACACACACACACACACACACACATAATCATGGCATGAAAAATTTTCACTAAAAATTTCAACATAAATATATCACAAAAGAAGAGAACAAATGTACCACTAAATAGTTATCACATATCAAGTCATTTAATTAAAGAAGTACTATACAAAAAATAGGTATACATATAAAATTTGATCCTATGTGCCTATTCATGATTGACGAACAGAACCAAATTCCTTAAATAATAATGAGACAACGTACAAAAGATCAATATTGAACTGTAAGTCCATGACTGTAACAATAATTCTATTATAGTAACTTAGAGTTTTGATACACATGAGTTGTCCAGGCAGAAAGAAACACCTCTACCAAAATTAAATGAAACCAATATCCTTTCTACCATGTCTCAAAAATAGATAAGAAGGAAACAAAGAAAACTAAGGCTATGATACTATTATTTTAACACCTTTATTTGATACATCAGGTCTAAGTTGTAGTTCCACATGACCTCATACATACCTCACTATATGTAAGATGATTCCAACTAGTGTAGAAGGTATATAGATGTTATGGGTAGAATATAGACATGGTAATACTATCCATAAACCAGAATATAATAATACATACAAAATTCAACAAAAAATTATAGAATAAAATAACATAAACAATATGGTATAAGAGATATTATGTCAGATTATATGATACCAAACCAAAGAACCCCTAGTGTGGTATGAAAAAAAGTATAAGTAGTACAACTAGAAATAAATAATTATATCATAGTGGTGTAGATATTCATAGTCTATTCTAGTACCACTTCTTTCTCCAAACTGTAAGCTCCAAATTTTGATTTTTCTATGCCCTTTCCCTTCTTTAGATTGCTAATCATGAAGTCTGTATGTGCACTGAGATGCACATGTAGGCTGTGTGTATAACCCAATAGGAAAGCACGAATACGACCTTAATAGATTTTTAGATATATATAGAGTATAATTTCATTATTTAATGGTAAATTCACATACAATAATAACACCAATCATATAATAAGTGATCATGATCTAACTATGCTCCACAAACCCTAGCTATTCCTGCCATAGTTCCATGCTAGATGAATGTCATAAGTGGTAATCATGTGAAATAATTCATGATATATGAATCTATAAACCTTTAGTTAAGAAAAAAATTATACCTTTAAGGAATAAATCCATAATAACCTTTAAGGTAAATGCATGCCCATGACTCATGGTTACCTTCTTTCCTCTGATGGCACTCATTCTTGGAATACCCGGATCAATGTACCTATACTCATGCTCAAGGACTTTCCTAATCAACACATAATATAGGAATATAGACCATATTTAAATTTAATTTGAAATTCTCCCCACATCGGATAATCACATTCCATGATTTAGTGCTATCCATCCTATATCTAGATGTACAATCTATGAGTCATGTCATCCAAGCTCTCCCTTTATGGGACTGAATAAATCCTTCAGGGACACCTATTAACCTAAACACTAAAATTGAGGTTCCAAAAACTCTAAATAAAATCCACATGTGCTGTATAAAATATAATGTAAAAATATATAACAAGAAATCTTCTAAATACTATGGAATTATACTTAACTAATTTACAGCATAACAAGGAACAATCATGGAAGATTAAATATTCTAAAATTATGAAAAAACTAGATATCTAGTGAGACAAAGAGAGGAAAACATAAGACATATCATGGAATAGTTTCACATACTAACCATGCATTCCAACGTACTTTATCATGAAATATTCTTTACACTAGGCTTATACACACAAGCCAAGTACGTCAAATGGGACCATACAAAGGCCCAAAATGGTAATGACTTTATACCTTAAGCATATTGATGATAATTTACAAGATCTCTTATAGGATGGATGAAAAATAATTCCCACACACCAAAGGTCAATTTAACAATACCCAATTCTTCATAATAAAAAATATACAATTTATATTGATGGAAGAGATCATGATAAGATATGGAATCCACATCATCATACTATAAGAGACCCATTACTAATAAAACTTCTTGAATATATCAAGGAGAGTTCACCAATTCTCATAACCCAACACTAATGTAGAAATAAATCATGAACTAATCATTATATTCAGGTATATATTAACATATCTAGACAACATGGATTGGATCCATGATAAATTCCATATAAAGAAGAATAATTATGGTCAGAATGGATAAATATTACCAAGATGGACACTAATATATCGATAGAGTCTTTAAGCACCCTAGTGAAGAAGAAATGTATGCATAGAGCACCAAGGGAGAGATCCCCAAGAGGTTCTAGTCGTATTAGGGTTGGATTAGGGTGAGAGTTAGTATATTAATATTATTTGGGTAAAATGACAATAATACATTAATTAGAAAATTATATGAGAACAACTAAGGGGTTGATTGGATTTTCAGAATTATAGGTCCCACAACCAACACTACTAGATAGTTGGTGCACCTCACTATCTAGTAAGTGGTATTTATTCCACAAACATGCATCTTGCTAAGCCTCCATCCACTAAAAAACTAACTTCAAGACTATTTTACCAAGATTACACATCTCAAAGGGAGAAAAAATGACAAGATACATCGTAATCTAGAAATAAACATACCATGATAGTCAAGGACATTACGTGCTTAATGGATAGTGGAAAAAAATGTATAATATTTATGGGATGCTACGGTGACCCTACACATTTTCACTCAAAATTCGGGTTAACTGTGAATCCTAAATGGTGTTGAGCTTGAGATAAATTTTAATGGGACCCAAAAGAGGATGTCCGACTCCAAGTGATGACTCTAATGACCTAGGAAGGTCCTAGGAAATGGTTTATAATGATTTTTATAGACAGATGAGTTATGGGTATATCAAGTAATATATATATTTAAAAAAATTATAGTATTTTAGTTATAAAATAGGTGTAACATGTATGGTTAAAGTAGGATTATCATGAGTAATTGTCACAAACTAAGAAGGGGTGGCATCCATCCCAACACCCGATCCATCCAGAGACATTTCCTGAAGGGAATTCCAGATCCCCACTAAATGGAAAAAACTTCTTGGGTATAAGAAATGCACATTGTGGGAATGATTTCACTCATGATAAACAACCATAAGTAATTATCAATAATTAAATGTAACACCAATATCAATATCCAAAACCAAAGGAAACATTTAATTTAATGTTTAACATTTTACAACATTAACCAAAAACCCAAAACACCACAATGGAAGGGGATGAAACTAAACCACAACTCAAAAACCTCAATGAAATGAGAGGAACATAACCCTCAAGCCCCCCCACCAACACCTTCAAGAAGTCTAACGCTAGAAAATAGATCCACAATCACCATCACATACCATCGTTCCTTTACCCGGGTCATACATAATAAGGCTACATACAACCAAGGTTGTATATAGTTTGTGATCCAATGCCCTATAGGATTCCACCCAAATAAATATTTCATGTTGTAACATTGTAAGATAAATCATCATGCACATTTTTATAATATCTTTGGAAACATTTCTAAGTAATCATTTTTATGAATATTATTAAAGGGAAACCATTCTCAAAGAATCTTTATTCTAAATTAAAATATACATAATGTCCACTACATACCATCAGTAAGCACCACATCAATAAGAATCACATCACAAAATATAGCCATGGAAAATACCTATTGGTACTAGCACTATTGGGACAATGGGAACCTCATACCTTAGTGATAAGCTCCTCCAAACAAAACCCACAACATCTGCATGCATGAGACACTAGAAAGGAACACATCCCAAGGTCTAGTGGTCTCCAAATATAATACAAACCCCTTAGAGTCCTCATGTACAAGCCAATAGATGTGATAACATCAAATGGTCTAGTGGTAGATGATCATATCACATGTTTAGTTAGTATTGTAGCATCAATCCTGCAAGAATAAACCAGGCCTCAACCCAACTGAATTAACAAGCATAGTATTTCTAGTTCTTCTACCCAGATACAAAGGATTCCATTTGTGCTCAAATTCATTTCACATTTCCCATAAATAACCACTTTCACATACCAAAAATGAGAAATATGATTATATATGAAAAACTATCTCTTTCACTACTACATTCCTTCGAAATCAAATATCCCAAATAAACAACCATTTTCCATAATCAAACTGCTTCAAAATCCTTACGCACACAAAATCCATTTGGTAACACATTTTTTCAGTTTTTTACATTTCAAAAAAACACATTCAAGGTGAAAGAAAAGGAATTTCACATTAAACAAAACAAATTACCTTTTTAATACCATTAATTTTCATAGAAAAAAACCATTTCAAATCCTTTTCAAAAAAATATCACACCACTTACACAATTCATTGAACACAATGAGAGAATACAACAATAAATCAAACATGAAACCCATCCATTTTCCTTTGAAAAACTATCTTTTAAACATGAGAGCATTAAAACCCCTTGTTTTTTTATAACTTTAAAACAATCAAAAGGACATGTTTACTAAAAAATAGGAATACCAAAATCATCTAATAAATTAAATGCATGGAACCACCTACCAATAGCATAGAAACTTTTAGAATGTGGTGGAAAACCATAACAACACATCAAACAGACCCTATAAAGGAAAGATAGATCCACAATAACCAATATTTAACCCAAAAACTGATGGTCTAAACCATATTATGTAAAACAACCCACTAGAACAGAATAAAAAAGGGATAGGGAGAGAAACCATTGAAGAAGGAAGAAAAAATAGAAAAGTGATTTACTTTATGATTCCTTTAAGTTCCAACAAAAAATCCTCCCAAAAAGTAGATTTAAAGAGTATAGAGAAGGAGAATGGAGGCTCCTATGGATGAAAATCTTTTATGGCTCATATTAGGGGTGATTTGGGTTTAAATTCAGAGAAGGGTATCATGTGAAATTCCAAATATTAATGACTTGGACATGGCTCATTGTAAGATTTCATAGTTTTCCAAACCATGTGGAAAACATGAATCCATATATGACAGAGAGTAAAGAAGCCACATAGTTTCCTTGGAAAAGTTCCACGGTCGTGTGGTAAGCCATGTATCTAGGATAGTGCCACTATACCTTGGTTCATAGTTTTCCATGGATAGCGCACACTTTCTCCTAACTGTAGTCCAAATGTGTGCCACCTGTTGTAGGGACAGAAAACAAATATTTTCTCCAAACAATCATGGGGAAAACTGGGGATAAATATGATACAAAAAATAAACAAAGGAGTACCTAAAAAAATCATGAATGTGATAATTATTCTCAAAATTAAAATATTCTTCCTTCATAAAGTCTCTCCAAGGTATGATTAGAGATAAAAAATGCATACCCGCCCTCAAACCCAGACTTCTACACCCATGTATTGTTTTCATAATTACAATGATTCCAAAGAACTTAGACCAACAGTGTGGATTTAACAGGAAGCACTTTATTATGAGAATCTATAATCTACCCTGGTCACTTGAATATAGACAGATTAGACTCTAAGTCCAACTCCTCCCAATTCAACACATGGGAAAGTTCCAAAATGTACCTTTTATTCTATGAGACATGGAATATTTCAAGAATTGAGGTCAAATGATATGTAAAAGACAACCTGTATTCCACATTACCATTCTTCTCTGTAATCTCAAAAAGCCTCCACATACCTTCGAATTAGCATCCCTTGCATTCCAAGATGATGATGAACCAATCCAGGTGCCAATATCATGAACACCCGATCACCCACAGAAAACTCCAAAGCTCAGAATCGTTGAGCCAGATAAGACTTATGGAATATATGAACTATCAATAAATGATAACTAAATATATTTACTTCATTATAAGTTTCCTGCTTATCTCTTGGTACCAAATATTTGGTCTCCCCCACCTCAGCCCAATACAAAGTGGATTGACATGACTGACCCTAAAGAACCTCAAAAGGATCCCTTAAAATCAAAGATTGGTTACTATTATTACATGAAAACTCCGATAACCCCAAATGGATATCATAATAGACTTCTAAATCTAATACACATGGCTGGATCATGTCTTCCAAAATATATTTTTTCTGCTCTACCTGACCATCTATTTGATGGTGTCTTGCTGTACTCAAATTTTCCTATGACCCCGTCATCTTCTAAATGAATTCCCAAAACAATGAGGTAAAATGGGTGTCCCAGTATGAAATGGTTGTTGATGGAATTCAATGAAGCATCACTATATCCTGAACATACAACTATCCCATATCATTCGATTAATATGATTATCTAAACAAAATGAAATGCGATGATTTGGTCAAACTATTAATCATTACCCATATGGAATTTCATCCCCAAGGTGTATGAGCCATTCCAACAATAAATTTCATGGAATTATCATCCCACTTATAGTTAGGAATTGGTAGTGGTTAAGGAAATATAGAATTCCTTTAGTTGTATGATTTAAACAGCGAACATATATAACATCAGGTTACAAAGTCACCTATATCTTGCTTTATACCTATCCACCAGAACTACCATTGCATGTCATAAAACAATTTGGTGGTGCCAGTGTGAATGAACCAATGATATTGGTGGCTATCCCACATCGTCACCTTTTATAATGACAACGAACAACATAAAGTGAACCATGAAGGCCAAAACTCCCTTAGGAGATAACGACCAATCACTAGGAACCTCCTAACCATTGAGAAACTATATAGAATGAAGAAAGAAATCATCATTTAGCCACTCATGGTGAATGAACTCCAGTAGGGAAGGTGTTTGATGAACACTATCCAATAAAAAACCTCCACTGTGGACCTTAGTCTCAATATGAAATTGGGAAAAAGACCCATAAGATTCCACTCATCACTAAACTCTTTCAATTATTTTAATGGAGATTTCTTACTCAAGGAATTTTCATCCACATTTCACTTACCTGGGCTATAGATGATATCAAAATTGAACCTCTAAAGGTAGTAAACCGTGTGGCACTACCTAAAATTCACGTCCTTCTAGGAGAAAATGTAGGTCAAGATATAATGATCCGAATAAACTAAATACTTCTCCTTGAAAAGATAATTACGCCACATATTTAAGGCATACATCATCTCCACTAAATCTAGGTCATGGTTGGGTAATTATTTTCATGTGGTCAGAGTTGAGATGAACCATAGTCCCACACATGGTCATCCTGCATCAGTACACACCCAAGACCCATACCAAAAGTATCTCAGTAGACCACATATCCATTTATAGTTTTTAGAAAACTATAGATAGATAGGATGATCTCGAAGGGATCCTAGAACAATCCTAAAATGTCAATCATGATCCAATCCATTCTTGTAATAAATGAGGATTTCATCTAAAAACAACACAATAAACATGTTGAGATACTGATTGAACACCCTATTTATGAGAACCATAAAGACTATCAGATAATTCATTAACCTGAAAGTTATGAAAAACTACTGAAAATGGTTATACAAACATAGAATGGATATTTTCAGAATATCTAGCTCTCTAAGTAAAACATGGTGATTCCTAGAACAAGAATTGATCTTGAATAACCACATTTCCCCATTAAACAGATTAAATATTTCATCAATATGGGAAAAATGGTACATTTTATTAATCATTACCTTATTTTTCATCTGGTAATCGATACAAAATTGGAGAGATCCATCAGCCTTTTTCACAAAAGAAACTGGGTAAACCTAAAGTGATATGGTAGGGAAAATGAATCCTTTAGAATTCAAATCATCAAACTATACCTTTAATTCCCATAACTCGGTGGTGGAAATATAGTACAAGGGAATTGGGAAGAGATATCAGTTGTGTTCTAGATGCCAAGTCGATGGTGAACTCCACATCCTACTCCAAAGGCAAACCCGAGAAGTAATCTTTAAAGACCTCTAGGAACTCATCCACCATAAGAGGTAATACATTTTTAGGACCAATATCACCATCCTCCAACATGAGTGACGAGATCTAATAAACAAGATATTCTAATTCCATAAGTGTAAGTGCAACACATCCTGGACAAGGATCCTATTCACATTAAAAAACCTTGGAAGTTCCATCAGTTCCAAAAAAACTCACTCACTACTGATAACAATTGATGTGAAACTAAATGTTCTAAATATAATCCATATGAAGAATCACATCAAATAAGTCCATCTCCAAAACATGGAAATACCATTCTAGATTGACCTCTGACATAGTAAGTTCCCATGATGGACACAGGAAAAACTGCTTTCACTTTTTACCAAGTGGCATTACTAACTCCATGAAGTAAGGCATAAGTTCTTCTGAAAACATTACACATCCACAAGATGGATATAAATGAATGGAATAGAGGAACTAGTATCAAACATAAAAATAGATAATTATGATGGAATAAGGATGATACCTTGAACTATCATAAGATCTGAATCTGATTCCATCAACACTCAATCCACAACAATGAGATGCATCATCTCTATATAAGCCTAAGAATGACTACTAACCAATGAATTTTAATTGTAAAAAATATTCCTAGAAGTGGATCTATCCCCACCTCCATGAACTATGAACCAAGAAACCATTTTCCCAGACAGTTCTGACTGAGTTAACATCCCATTGAAAGGTTCAAATCCAACCCTAAACTGGTATAGACGTTCCACCTTGAAAAATAATTTCATGTCCCACATAGCTTCACATTGATTGAAATGTATGGGTGGAGATAAATAATCCAATCACATGAACCCAACATTCCCACACTGATGGAACATGACAGATCAAATATCGGAATCCCCATGCAAAGATAGTCGGGAAGGATGGCCGAAACAACCACCTCCCAAATTCTCTTGCTCGTACTGTCCCTTATTCTTCTTAGATAGGTTTCTACTACCATGGACTACTTCTGGAATCGATTTAGAGAAATTAGGATTACCTATATGATCAATCTCTATCATAAAATCTTGATCAACCACCTCGATATAAGTATTCAACTTGAATAATAAAACAGGGGAACAGATCTTTGGTCGCATCCCCATATTGAAATTTTAATCATTCAACTTCTCATTGGAAACTACCTCATTTGTGAAACAAACCAATTTTGAGAAGTGGTTAGCATACTCCATTATAGTCCAGTCACCCTGGTGAAGATCCATAAGTTCTCGGGACTTGGAGAAGGAGAGGGTATTCAGGAAATACTACTCATTGAACATGACCAGGAAATCCTTCCAACCCATCTAAAAGTTCATCCCAGCTTTCACCAATAAGTCCCACCACTATCAACCAAGACCTTCATACATGAATGAATCACACATAACCTAAACTACCTCAACCATATCAAGAAACTAAAAAATCTATTCAATTTTCTCAATATAATCCTCAACTTATCAGGGATCCGTGCTACCACAGAATGAAGGAAGATTTTTCTTGACGGACTCATGAGCTTTGTTCTTTTTAGGACATAATTTTCCTTCTCTGACATGAGAAATACCAGAGCCTACTCCCTATCCAAAATCTTGTATATCCCATAACATGGATTCCATTAGTCTCTGATCATCTAGAGAGGTAGGGATTTCTTTGTCCTCATCCCATGGTTTCACATGAAGTCTTCTGGGAGGCATCCTTTAACACAATAAATAAAAAAAAGACAACCATTGATATGATCACCAACACAACACAATATAAATTTTCATCAAATAAAAAATATTACCAATTAATTACATAAATAAAAAAACTATATCCAACACAATAATAAGACAGAAAACTTTACCCCACCAAGTTTCCCTTTATAATCTTCAGCCTATATGGCTAAACTGGAGGATAAGTCAACCAATTCCCAAAATCCCATGGAAAATAAAGTCCTGTCACAATGTATGTGGTCTAGACACCCTACTTGTAACTAGAACCTAAATATAAGTAATCTTATCTCTGGTATATCTATACTACTCCCAAATAACTTGAACCAAAAAGATTAGAACCATGATTTGATAAATGTTTTTCCCAAACCAAGCCGGGGTGCTATCCAGCATAACACCCGATATGACCGATGACATGGATCAAAGGGTGTTTCTGATCCCCATGGGATAGAAACTAGTGCCTGGGTATAATCAATGAACTTTGGAAACATTTTCACCCAAGATAAACAACTATAAATGACTCTCAATAATAAAACATCACACCGAGATCAATATTCAAAACCAAATGAGACCTAAAAATTCCTGTTTAACATTTTACAACTTTAACCAAAACCCCAATATAAATCTACAGAAATGTAAACAAAAAAAACAAAAACTAAAAAACATCTATGCAATGAGAGGGCCATCACCTTCAATCCACCACCACCAATACCTTAAAGAAGTGGAATACAAGAAACCATATCCACCATCATCACCCCAAAACATGTTGCCTTTAACTAAGTCATACATAAAAAAGTATACATGCACCCAAGGGTTTGAGAAAAATCCCAGTTTGATGCCACAAAACAAAATATTCAATGATATAACATTATAATATAAATCATTAATTACATTTTTATAATAACTTTTAAAAAAATTGTAAGAAAATTATGTTATGCTTTTTTAAGGGAAACCTTTCTCCAAAGAATCATTCATTGAAATTAAAATATACACAAGGTCCACTGTATACCAGTGTTTAACACCACATCAAAAAAATATCATCATAAGAGAGTACCAAGGGAAATCCCTATATGCACTAACACTATTGGAACCCTAATAACCTCGTACCTTAGTGAAAATCTCCTCCAACTAAAACAAATATTGTCCTCATGCATGATCCATTGGAGGGTAACACATCCCATGGAATAATGGTCTCAAAATATAAGACAAAACCCACAAAACCTTCACTACAATACACTATATGGGAACATATCCCAAGGTCTAGTGGTATCTAATCATATAACATGTTTTTTAGTTTTGTAGAGTCAATCCTTCTTGAATAAATTGTTCCTCAGCCTAATTGAATTAACTAGAATACTAGTTATAGTTTATCAAAACTGATTCCCAGGATTACCTTTATTCTCAAATTCAGTTCACATGTCAAATAAATCACTAATTTCATGTACACAAAACAATCAATATGAATGCACCTATAAACCACCACTTTCACAAGCACATTCCTTCAAAATAAAATCCCATACGGAAACCACCATTTTACATCATACAAACTGATTTCAAATCTATACTCACACCAAATCCATTTTCAAACACATTTCACACCATTTTTCACATTTTAGAAAGACACATTTAAGGTACACAATAAGGAATTTAATATTAAACACAACCAATTCCCTTGTTAAAACAACACTTCTCATAGGAAAAAATAATATCAAATCCATTTTAAAAAATTGTTCACACAACCTGCATAATTAAAATAACACATTTAGAAAAAACAACAATAAATCACACATGAAACCGAAAATTTTTCCTTCGAAAAAATTTCTTTCACAAATGTTAACTTTAAAACCCCTTGGAAACACATTTCACACCTTTCAAACAACCCAAAAAACACATTTAATAAAACAATAAAGCATACCAAAAATAATATAATTATTTAAAATCATGGAACCACCTACCTTAATCTTGGAAACATATAGAATCTAGTGGAAAACCCCAGCAACACCTCAAAGAAATCCTATAAGAATGACCAAACCACAAATATCAATATTTCAACCAACAACTCAAGATGATACCCTTATTAGGTCAAACAAACCTCTTGAAATGAAGAATCCAATGAGGGAGGGAGAGAAACCCTATAAGAACAAAGAAAACATGAGAAAAGAGGCTAACTGTATGAATCTTGGAAGTTATTACACTAAATCCACCAAAATATTAGAGTTCAAGGGGTCTAATAAGGAGAAGAGGAGGCTAATAAGGTTTCAAATCCCTTATGATTTGGATTTGGGGTGATTTGAGGTTAGAATTATTGAAGGGTAGAATAATAAATTCCCACTTTTAATGACTTGGATAGGTCGAATGTTTATCCCACAAAATTTTACAACAATTTAGAAACCTTTCATCCCTCAATTTGCAATAGGAAATAGGTCTCACGATTTATTGGGAAATGGTGAATGATCATACAATATGTTGTGAATTCTAGATAGTTCTATTGTCCCTAGGTGCATGGTTTTCCCTAGTTAGAACATAATTTCCCATAACCATGCACCAACTGTGGACCACCTACCATATTTAACTAAAAATCTATTTTCACTAAAACATATCAAGGAATACAATGGATAATTATGAGACCAAAAATAAAAAAATTGTTTACCTCAAAAAAATCACATATGTGATAATAACCAAGTATGGCCAAGATGGATTTCAAATGGAATACTACTATGTATAGAGATGTTCATTTATATCATAATGTTTCATTCATCTTGGGGGTTATTTTATGACATCAGTCACAAGGGATCCTTATATAATCCATCACTATATTGGAGGGAACTTGTGATGTGCGTTGGGAAAAAATTGCATATCATAATTGAGGACTAATATTATTATGAGTAGTAATATAGAAAGAATCCATTATTATATTTCTGGATGATGTATTTACTCCATGTCATGAGGAAGGTAAATTTTATGTTTTGACTTGATGGAAAACATATCATGAGTTGTGATTACTAAGAGTTCTATAATGATTTATATATAGTTTATCCATACCTAGATAATATCTAGATATTTAATGAATATGATATAGTGTTTGACATTGGTCATATAACGAGGATACATATGAGTAGTGATGAGATAGATAGTGATGTATATGATATGTGTTTCTCTATTGGGCCACATGATTATGAGTATTTAAATGATGTTTAAAAAAATATAATAACTAACTAACTAAAGTTTTTGATGATCATTTCAATCATGATATTTTGGATCTGATAGAGCAAGGGTCCTACATGTGATACTGATTTTGTTGAAAGGATTCCATGGACTTCGTGTGTTTCCATCTTATGGTAAAATATATTATTTTCTTGGTAGGGAATGTTTTCAAGAGTAGGTATAAATTCTCATAACATGGATTGAGAATTTATTAATTGAGGTATATTACATATTATTCCATATATTATTCCAATTATTACTATTTTATATTATTATTTAGACCCAGAATTTTTCCAATTAGTGGTGTAATATGTCATTACTTAGACATGGTCTTTTCTACTCTATTGGTGCTATATATTATTCCATAAAAAATTAATTTTAGAATCTAATAGATATAAAAGTTATTTTATTTACTAATAGTATTTCTAGCAAGTTTGTGTTTTATTATTGCTATGATTGGGTATTTATACATCAATTGTTTCTATATATCATTCCATTTATATGGTGTTTCTTCAACCTATATTATAGTTACCCAAATTATTCTTACATGACTATTAAATTATTTTTAAGATAAACAACATAACATTGTTAAAAATAAAGGATCTAAAGGTTTATTGTATAGGAAAAATTATTCTCAACAATAATTGTAAATAGTTAAACTTAAATATTATTTAAATTCTTCTTCTTCATCATTATAAATCTATCATTATCTCCTTAGTACAAGTTGTCACCTAAGGATGTAAATCAAAAAATGGGTGATCTAAAATCCTAGTAAGGAGAGGAATAAGGTAAATGAATAAAAAATACATTAGTGAGTATAATAGATATCATCATATCATAATCATAGGATCATTATCAACATCACGAGGGATGCATTTGATAAATACCTGGAATGTGGAATGTCCATAAGAATGAAACATCCTGTCATATTGGCCAAATAACACACATATTTTTGAACAAATCTAGCTTAATGTTCACCCATAATATATGTTCATAAATCATAAATTGATTTTTTAGAACAAATATAACATCATGTTCATGAATTGTGCACATAATCTCACAAGATACCTCACATTACAGAATTTATTGGTGGGATGTATAATTATGGACCCACCCATCAAATAATAAATCTTCACAATAATACATTTGAAATACAAGGTATAAAATCAAATTCATAAAACAACCCATATAAAGGAATGTGTTACACAGGGATTTAATAGATCAAAATTTGCTGAATAAAAACGAAGGTTCCCGAATTACTAAGGAAAACATATTTTTCATAAAAATCATCATTCTTGAGTGAATAAGAAATAAATCATGATGATTCAACGATGTGTTTTGGAAATAAAAGCCTTTTGAAATAAAAAATCTTTCTATTTGGACAAAAATTATTTTGGAATGGTAAAAAACATATATATCCCTAAAAATAAATTGAAATAACAGTGAAATTTTATTTAAACTATATTAGGGTAATACAAATATTAAAAATGAGGAGAAATATGTATTAAACAAAGAAAAAGGAGTTGGGTATGAGAATCCCCTTACCTTAAATCCAATTTTATTTCCACACTTTTCCGTATCCTAAATAATAAAATTAATTTTAATGAAACTTTATAATATAAATGAATTGTTTCCATTTATATAAATTTTTATAAATTATTATCATTAATTTATATTTCTTAATTCCCTTGGTCAAATTCAGAATGTTTTGATATCATGTTTTCCTTAAAAAATTATTGTTTTCTTCAATTTCACTTTTTTCTACAATGAAATTAATATATTCATATAATTAAATCCAAAAGCTTGAAATAAATATATTTATACATTTACATATTATATGTAATTTAGTATAACCATCCATAAGTTTTGTGACATGAATTATGTTGGAAATTTCCTCATTGGTGGTTAACCAACTATTATCAAGAATGTTTTCCAAAGTAGGAGAAAGAGATATTACTTATAAATTCTTCTAAAATGTATATTCTATAGTATTTTTAAATTATTAAAATAATTTTAACATATTTTATAATTAATATTAGTGGATTTGTTTTGAAAGGAATATAAAATAGAATAAGATAAGTGGAAAACCCAAAGAATTATTGATGAAAACATACCCCTTCTTGGTATTTCTTCCCCTGTATAACACTATACTCACTTGATGATTTAAGTTGAATTACAATTGAACAAACCTATAGATTATATGAGGATTAATAGAGGTAATTTTGGTATAGATTTGTCTTTGGAATGTGTGAGAGGAGTCGTTTTCCAAGGGGTGGGAGATAAGGTTTTTACACATTATGATATGGTTATTTTTGAGTTGAAATATTGAATAAAATAATATATATATAAGGTAATCCATGTGATAGTGATTTTTTTTGAAATTAAAAATATTATTTTGATTAAAAAACTATATTTTAATATGTTTAATTACTTTATAATTTCAATTAATTATTTTGATCAAATGGAAAGGTGGAAAACTAAGAAAATATTATTTTAATGAAATACTTTAGATTTTAAGCTTTGGAAAGTAATTTTGAGGTTTGGAAATCATGTATACTGAATTTTAATTACTCATTTTTTAAATTAAATATGTTTTGGTTGAGCCTCATTTTCATTAAATTATTAGGTTATCATTAAAACATTAATTACATAATTCAATATATAATAATTACATAAAAAACTACATTTTTACATTCACTTAAAAATTAATGTATTTTAGAAAATTACCAAAAATAACCACAAATAAAATTTCAACATACCGAAGTAAATGTTGATATTAATTTTATAAAAAATAGTTTCTATCATAGGTACTTTTAATTATTAATATAAAAGTTATGATTTTTATGAAATACTTTAAAATAAAGTTTATTAAAAATGTGTTTATATTTTATTTGATTTATTTAATCATGGTAATTTTTTTTGGAATTATAAAATTTGAATTTATATAAATTACTCATTATAAATATTATTTATATCATACTTTATCATTTTGAGGTTAAATTACTATTCCAATGCTTAGATTACCTTTCCCAAAGGCCTGGTTACTATTCCCAATGGTCAGGTTACTATTCCAATAGTCACATTATTATTCATATGGTCATATTATCACTTATAAATAACTATTCACTACTCTATTAATTATTCACCGCAATTCCTATCAAGGTTATTTATTTAAATTTTCTATATTTTCAATTGGTTTTATAATATTTCTTTTCATTTCAATGTCATGTTTTGTCAGAGGGATAATTCTTGCATATTGGGGTGATCCAAGTTTTTCCCAAAGTAGTTTTTATATTTTATATAGTTTTTACCCTTATTATAATAGAAATTGTAATGGGTTTAATTTATTACTAATTTAACAATTTTCATTAATAAAATAAATTTTCATTGTTTTCTATATGTGTTGTATGTTCATAATAATATATAATATAATATAATACACTTTTATTTCAAGAAAAATACAACATTTATAAACTCTAGGTTATTATACTACACAACATTTATAAATTTAGTCTTGGAAATTTAAAATCATATTATCAGTTGAGAGTATGTGAGGGAACTTCTGTTTCATTATTTCCTCTTGTTCCGATGTCACCTATTCATATTTGTTGTTATGCCATAACACTTTGACAAGGTATGTTTTCCTATTCCACAGAACTTTTTCACTATGGTCCAATATCTTCACTGGATGATCTTATTATGAGAGTTCATACTCCTGTTGTAACACCTACATATTCCATACATGTGAGGGGTCAAGTATGTAATATCTTAAGAGATATATATGGAACACATTGCGAATTCGAGACATATTTGTTACAATTACATGTTTATAGTCCACTTATCAAATGTGATCAAGGATATAAAAGGGACCAATATACCTAGGTACAAGATTACCTTTCTTTCGAGAGCACATGTATCTCTTCCTTGGTGATATTTGAAGGAAACATTTATCTCTAACATCAAAATCCAAACCCCTTAAATCAATTATCAGGATACATATTTTCCTTACAATGAGAATATATTATATTATTTTGGCTTGTTTAAACCTTCTCAATCATCTCTTACATAAGATTAGGTCTATGTAGCTTTCCGTCACCAAATACATCCCGACAATTAGTAGTTATAAATTGGTTACCATGTAGAGAGTCATATAGATCTATTTGAATACTCTTGTGGAAGATGTTATTATATGAGAAATCAATTAATGGGAGATGTTGATCCCATCCATATTTAAATCCCATTGAGTTATCTCTTTTTACATCATTGAGTTTTTAAATTGTCCTTTTATACTTTTCATTGGTTTTAGGGTGATAAGCATTACTAAAATTCAATTCAGTATTCAAAGTATATTGAAGTGTTCTCTAGAATTTATATGTGAATCGTGGATCACGATTCAAGATGATTGAAAGTGGAACCCCATATAGCCTCACCACTTCACTTTTGTATATATGAGGATGTTTTAAGTGATAAATCTTCTTAAATATCAATAAATAAGGTAGTCTTTGTGAGTCGATCCAACAAAATCGATATCAAATTATTTTCATTATTTTTCTCTTAGAGACCAGTAAAAAAGTACATGGTGATTTTCTCCCAGTTTTATCTTGTAATAAAAAAGTTTATATCATGCCCTTGGACATCTTTCTCCTGTATTTGACATTGATAATTATAAATAATATTGATATTTACACTAAAATATCCTTCTTCATATCATCCCACCAGAAATGTTCTCGATGATCACGATACATCTCGGTACTCCTAGGATGGATATCGAAAGATAAGTTATGTGCATTATATAATAGCTCATTTATATCAGGTGATGGAGGTACACAAATACTAGTTCCAAACATAATCACACCATCATCATTAATATATAATTCATGAAGCTTACCTTCGTCAACTACTTTCACCTTCTTTTGAATATCTAGATCACCCCTTTATGATTCTTTGATATTCTCCTGGATAGATGGTTCGGAAATAATTTGGTAAAGGTGGGATATATTCCCAGCCATTATGATTTCCAGATCCATCATTTTCATATCCATTATGATAGGGTCTTTCTGAATACACATCATTGATAGTGTAGTAGTTAATTTTCTACAAAGAGCGTCAACATCCCTCTTCACCTTTCTTGGATGGTTGTGAAAAAAGAAGTCATTATTCTACATTAGAATTAACCATATTCTTTGAACAAAGTTGAGATCATTCCATGTGAATATATATTTTAGACTCTTATAATCAATATATATGTCACACTTCTCACCATATATGTAGTGCCTAAAAATATTTAAGGTGACGATCACATCTACTAACTAATTACCATGCATCAGGTAGTTGTGCTGATGGATCCTTAATTTTCTTAAGGAATAGGCTATCACATTTTAATTTTTTATTACTAAAAAACTGAATCCTTTATTTTAAGAACCACTATATGTCACAAAACCATATCCACATGATGGTAGTGTGAGAATAGTTGAAGTTATTATACACTTTTTGGGATCCTTAAGAATTTCATCACATTATTTTTTCTAGAAATATTTCACCCATTTGCACGTTAAGTTCGTAAGAAGGATAGAAAATCATGACAAATTTATCAATAAAAATCATAAATACCCATCTAATCCAAAAAATCAATAATTTCCATCACTAGTGATCATGTTTCCCAAGGTGATGCACTAGGTTGTATGAGCCCATTGTATAAATGATCTTTTAACTAGTTTGTTTAATCCTCTATTTGGATTGGGGCTATCCTATAATGGAATTTGGAGAGAGGGATAACTCTTGGAATAATCCCCTTTGAGAACTCTACCTCACGATCTTGAGAAATTTTGGGTAATTATTTGGGAAATACCTTACTATATTCATAAAAATGGGATTTACTCTAGGATGATGCTTTCCTTTAACACAACCATTTAGGCCAATTAATATTCTTAATCCGGAATCATTACTCTCACCAT
The DNA here is from genome assembly GCA_963277665.1 of Viscum album. Classification (NCBI taxonomy): domain Eukaryota; kingdom Viridiplantae; phylum Streptophyta; class Magnoliopsida; order Santalales; family Viscaceae; genus Viscum; species Viscum album. The sequence continues at coordinate 1,512,176,397 of OY728122.1, forward strand.
CGAGGGATTCTCCAAAATATATTCATCATCTTCCTTGAATTTATACAGAAGAATTGGACTATTTATAATAAATATGGAGATTTATTTTTCTTGATTGTTAATGCATTCTCTATATAATGAGAGCCAATAACTTACTATTATAGAATCAAGTTACAAAAGGGGAAGGATTATAATATTTCTTGTAAGAATTTTTCCACATATTCTAATAAGAGAAGTTTCCAACACTTGGGATGCAATGATCACACCAATAGTTGTTTTTATAGATATCTCTACCTCAAGTTATCAAGGCATTAATTCAATATTTCTAGAAAAATTATAGGATATAAAGTAAAACATAGAATAAGTATAAAATAAAAAACATTACATTTTGGGGTTAATAAGAAGAATAAATTGTATGAATTCATTTTTAGTACCTAATTCAGTAGTTGTTATAGCATAAGCTTTCCCTTTCTCAATTGGATTTGGCTGTTCCAAGAAATGATTACGCTCAAGGACCCATGGTTTAGTGCACTGTATTTCATTATGGCATTTCTCCCTATAGTTTAATAATTAATCCATGGGTGGAACGTTATGATTTTCCTTCTTTTCTTCCATCACGTTGGCATACTTATTCATGTCTCATTAATATTCATGGGCTTGGTGGCATTCTCACCTACACTTGAAGCATTTCCCTGTCCATTTCATGAAATTCCCATGATGCCTCTTCCCATATATATGAAATTTGGGTGCTTGGATCTTCTTTCCTGATATTTCTTTTAACCCACCAACTTGAAGCTCCATTATTTTCTTCTTATCTCAAAAAACAGGGATCCATTCCCTAAACTCCATTTGAACTTTGAGGGAACATAAATATAATTCTTCATAACTCCCAAATTAACAGATAGCTAGATCCTTTTGATAGTGAGGTTTTAAAAAACTAGAATCTATATAATTTTCTATCATTGTTGATAAAAAACCCTATGTGTATCTTTCAATCCTTGTGATTTGTTCCTCGTAAAACATGACTGATTCACCATCCTTTTGCTTGATCTTTAGGAATTATCTCTCTATATTTCTTGGAATGGTTCTAGAGAAATAGTTATTAATTAATATTTTCTTAATGTCTTCAAACTCCATATCTTCTATTTCATCCTTCATCTTGGTGTTCTTTATCAATTCCTCCCATTTATAATCTTATCCAACTAAATGATATAAGCTAAGAGTCATCTTATCCTTTTCAGAACAATTGAGAACAATAAAGAACTTATCCATTGGGTTAAACCATTATTCAGTGACAAGTGTATTGGAAGACCCACTAAATATTGGTGGTTATTGACGCATAAAATACTCAATAGAAAGTTTCTACTTTTTACGAGAAGGTGGAAATTCCTCATGTTTCTGGTTATTATTTATAGTCTGAGAAAACTAGGTAATCATCACTAAGAAGTTTCAAAATCCACCTCCCACAGAATTAGGGATATCATTTAGACAGTAGCTACATTGTCCCCCACATTGGTTATTGGCCAAGTCTTACTAGTTCCCACCATTTTCTAAATTAGAAAAGGTTTGAAAAAAATGTATGTCAATAAAGAATGAATTTATAATTTATTATTTTGAAAAACTAACTCTGAAGTCATATCTTATGTGATGCATATGTTTTGCCTATTTATAAAATTATTCTTCTTGGATTTTTTACCTATACATAGACTTTAGGTTTTCTATAATGTTTTCAGATACAATTTCCCAAACTATGATTTGATACTAAATATAGGGACCCAAATTTTTCTTATAGTACTATTACATTATTTTTAATATAAAAACCCAATATTGTTACTAGTAAGGATCAAAAGGTTTTTTTTCTAGGAAAAATTTCTCTCATACAAAAATTGTACATAATAAGACTTAAAAATTATTTAAATTAGTCTTCTATATCATTTTGAAGCACTCATAAACTCTTTATTACATCTAGTCACCTGATGAAATTATATCAAAGAAAGGGGTGATAGAAAATCCCGATAAGTGGAGGAATAAGGGACATGTATAAATAGTACATGGGTGAGAAAAATCAACATCATCATATTATAATTATAGGATCATGATAAACATAATGGGGGAAATATATGAAAATGGTAGGGAATTCAGAACATGTATAAAAATGAAACATCATGTCATAGTGGTAAATACCACATATAGTTGTAAAAATATATATAATCATGTTCATGCATAACATATGTGGATAAATTATAATATAATCATTATCAACAAAACTAGAATAATATTTTCTAATAGTTAATATAATATAATGAGATACATGACATTACCCAATGCATTGAAGGGGTATATTGTTTGAAACTAGCCTTAAACATGACATAATCTAGAGTTAATCCATGAATTTTACTTATTACAAATTGGGGATATTTTCAAGTTTATATTTTTATATAATTAAGACATAATCATATATAATAAAACCATAGAAAAAATTGTACACTTCCAACAATATCCATTTCCTTCATAAAAAAAACTTTTAAAATGAAACATGGATTCTTTTCATGTTAAATCATAATAATTTTTCCATGATCCCATCCTTGACTATATTATCCCTTAAATAATTCGAAAAGCATTTCAAAACATGGGATGAGAATTAAAATATTAGTAATGGAAACAAAAATGGGGAAAACTATCAGTCTTGTGAAAACATAAAAACCTAGGGATAATTTATCATAATGTTATAACTTTTACCCTTAAGAATTAGTAAATACTTTCCTTTGAATATATGATCATTTAATACTTTTTTTCTAAACAAAATATTACCATAGACCCGTATAAAGAACATTTTACATATAAAGCTAACTCGAGACCTAATCATACTTAAATGGAATAACCATGTGTGTGAATTCCACACATGTCACTCTTACAAATGGAATAGAAATATGGCTGACTTCTATTCCCAAATCATTGGATGTTATAACATAACAACCATTCCTTGGTTTATAACATAACTAACATTCAAATTTCTAAGTACCATTATATAATCTTAACACATAAAATAATGAAATTTCATATATTTCACTCATAAAATTTCATTTTCAACCAAAAGATATAATTTAATGATATTGGAATAATATTTCCATTTAAAAACCATTTTCAATACCAAATTTACAAAAATGGAAAATAAATGATTTCTTTTCTTTTAAAAATATTAAGTCTTTTAGAGGAAGCCAACGATCAAATAATAGTCATGATGGTGTAGAAGTTTTTGTCATCATATATATTAAAAAAAGAACATTATTATTTTTGTTTTAAAGAAATTAAAACAATATATAGAGAAATATTTCTCTTTAAAAACATTTAATGAAATTAAAATTCAAATGGTTTTTACACACCTCATAAAAGAAGGAGGTGTATTATATAAAAAAATATGTCTGAATGAAAGTATATTTAGACAGAGTCCCTTACCTAAAGTCTGATTTGTCAAGTATGTTATTTATATTTTTAAATAATAAAAATAAGTTAATTATTTACTCTATTGAGAAAATTTTTCACATTTATTATTACTTTTATATCACGTATCTCCATATTATAACAATTACTTAATTATTTATATTCATGTCAGATGTTTTGATGATATTCGTTACATGAGTCCAAAATAACATGGTAGGATGTCTAGCGCCAAAAGTGGTCATTGGTCCATTATCTCTAGAATAATATTCATGACATAAGAATAACTTTTAGAAATTAATTATTCTTTAAAAAAACCATTCATGTATGGTTAAGAAAAATGAACATGTTATAATCTTAAAAATGGCAAGCCATACGTACACATGCGTAACGTTCCCATTTTTCATTGATCAGTATGTAAATATGGTGGTTTTTATTTTATATTTATATAATGATCATAATATCACAAATAGAATATTAATAATTATGGGATATACATATATATATCATACTTTTTATGTGGGGACTAAAAATGAATCACATCGCTTCGTGGAGGTGATAGATCACACGAATGGATGAACCACATTGTCATTTTTATGTTCATGAATATTAAAAAAATAATTGACATATTATTTAAATATATTGATAAATATTTCAGGAATTTCATATATAAATAATATTTCCATCATTATAAACATTACTGAGAGATGGTAATAGAAAAATAATTATATCAGTTCGTGGATGCGATAGTTCACACATACACATGAATGATCAATTCATTTCCAATTTAATGTAAGTAGAGAAGGATTTAGGTGATGTTATTAACATAATAACATCTAATTATATTTAGGATTTAGGATATTTTTTATCATCTTTGTTTAATATTTTTTAATCGAATCGGAATAAGAAACAACATATAAATACTCGATTAAAAATGATACATTCTCTTTGGACGATCACCTTTGATTAATACCTTAACACCTCTAAAGAAGGTGTTATGAATCAACTGAACCCTCAATAATATGTGGAGGTATTATAGGAATATTTTTTAGTAGATATTATCAAATCCAAATTGGTTTCAAAGTGTGATGAAATTATATGAATTAGTGACCTTTTATAAAAGAGGTGACATCCACTCTTGGAATTATTTAAAATATTAAAATAATATAAAATAAATTTATATTAAAAAAGGTTATAAATTGATTTAGTTATAAGATAGTTTGATTATGGGTCAAGATTCATTAATCAAATAATAATTAGAAATGTTTTGACTGTTTTTTTACTTCTTATCCTTTTGTTTTAACCCTTTTATCTCTTATCATTTTATTAATTAATTTACAGTTTTAGGGTCATTATAATCACCATAACAAGCCAAAAGACCAATAAAAAAAGTAATTTATGATATTTTAGGACCTCTTAAATCAATGTTTCCAAATATTTTATTTTTTATAAATTTTATAAAATTTTATAAAATATTTTATATTTTATAATACCATTAGTGTTAATTTAGACACTATTAAGTTTTTGACTTTTTAAAAATATCATTACTTAAAGATATAGATGAAAAACAAATTTGAAAACATAAAAATGTTAAAGAAATAATAAAAATTATGTACATCAATAATTATGTAAAACTAAATTTTTTTGAATTGTTTTAATGTTATTTATTCGATTATTCCATTAATCAAACAATTGTTGTATCATTATTGTGCTACTATTTAATTTAATTATTTGTTTCCTAAAAATTATAAATAAATTTTGACGATGTATTTAATAATTTTATACTTAGAAATAGTATTTATTGTCCAATATATCACTCATATAAATCCATATTAAAATTGTTTTAGTTATAGGAGACATGATTATGACATCTTTCTAGTTACATTAAATAAAATGTTATAGGTGTCATAATCACACCCAAGTGGATTCCAAAGGCCAAAATAGTCCAAAAGATTTTAGTTTTGAATAGTAACTCATTAAAAAATACGGAAAATTGTTTGGATTGTTTTAAAAAATTTATAATATTATTTTACCCTAAAACTACCTGATTTAACCTTAACTATGGTAATAAAAATAATCAATAAAGTCACTATGCATAAAGACAAAAAAAATATAAGGGAACTATTTAAATAATATGGAACATATGATTCCTAATATAGAATCCAATTTTACAAATTGAAAAAACATAATTGGGAGAAATTAATTAGAAATTAATCTCGTTGGTGGAATAAGTAGTCAAGTTTTTAAAGTAAAACCTTCAAAAGGTCACATAGTTTTTATATTTAATCTCAATAGGAAATTGTTTCCCATAAGCTAAAATGGATAAATGATAAGAATGGAATATAATTATACATTAAAACCAGGTAAAATGATAATTTAAAAATATAAATAAATTAGACTAAAAATCATTTTTGAATTAAAATGAAGTATTTTTCAAAATTCATTAAAAAATGAATCGCATTAAAAAATAACAAAAAATTAACCAAATTAAAATTTCAAGTTCCAATTAAAAATAAGAAGTTTATTTTTCCCAATAAAACTTATAAATGTGACAAAAACTATAGTTAAATCAAGTGTCCTTTTAAAAGGCGATAAAATTGTTTTTTAGAAAAATGATGTTTTTAACCGTAAAACTAGTTTTATCATATATACTGTTGAAAATAGTGTCTATTTTAATTATGAGATAATTAATAAATGAAAAATAATAATTTTATTTTTACCTATATTTTTATATTCTTCCCCCTTTTGGACATTGTGTTGTTTCAATTTTATTCTCTTATCAAACAAGTGGGGGTATTTTTATCTCATAACATTTTCATATTCTCATATTTCCTCTTCAACATATTTTTTTTGAAAAAAACCTTAACCTGATGAAAAAACTTATTCTAAAACACTTAATATATATAGTTAATAACCGGGATTAGTTATTACTCACAAGAAATATTCTATACCAACTAAATGACTTCTAGACTAAAAACATGGGATGGATTTGGCATATGATTCCTTAATATTGAAACATGAAAAACATTGGGTGCCTGATATAAATTCCGAAGTAAATCCAGTTGGTTGAAAACTAATCCAACTTTATCCAATATTTATTAGGGTCATATTAACCTTGGAATCATCTTCCCCTTCTTATAAAAACTCATTACACTTTTCCATTTAGAAACATGGAGAAAGACCTGTTCACCTACCACGAAAGAATGATCCTTCCTTCGGTTATCCACATAAATTTTCTACACGTTATGAGATGTCCTCATGTATCCATGAATTAGATGGTATTTCTATATCTTTCTATCTACCAATTCTGGTCCGATCATCTTTCTTTCACGAATATCATCCTAAAAATCTAGAGTCCAACACCACTTTCCATAAAATGCTTCAAATGATACAATCTGTATACTGGATTGAAAACTATTATTTTAAGAAAACTCAACGAAAAAATATGTTTATTCAAAATTCCATGGTAATCTATTGAACATGCATGTAGCATACCCTCCAATAGTTGAATTATTCTCTCTGACTTTCTATTTGATTGAGGATGAGAAGTTGTACTGAAATTTAATTCGGCACCTAAAGATTTTTGAAGGACTTTCTAAAATATAGAAGTAATCCTCAGATCATAATCAGATATAATAGAGAGTAGAACTCCATGTTAGCTTACAATATCATTAATATACAATTGAGAAAGTTTATCTTCATATAGACTCTATTGAATAAAAATAAAATGAACAGATTTAGTTAATCACTCAATAATTACCCAGATCACATTGTAACCTTGAGAAGTCTTCAGTAATTCCACTATAAAGTCCATAAATATATTTTACTATTTTCATTTTAGCACTAGAAAATGATGAAGCATCCCTTTTCGCAACTGCTTCACTGCTTTAACCTGTTGAAAAGGCAAACATCTCAAGGTAAAATCAATAATATTACTTTTCATTATATCCTACCAGTAAGACACCCAATGGTCCTTGTACATCGTATTGATGCATGGATGAATTAAAAATAGATAACTATGAGATTCAAATAACTAATATTTATTAAACTATGAATCAAAAATCACATATAATATCTTTGGAAACATAAAAACAAAATCTTTATTAAATGTTAAATTTAGTTAAATTACCCTTTTGAACCAATTATACATTTTTCTGGAAGCCACTATCTTCCTTATACACTTTATTTATTCTGTCTTATAGAGATGATTATATTGGCACAAGAAACAAAAAAGTGCAATTTTTTGAAACAACAACTTACAAGTCCAAATTCATCAAATAAATAACCTAAGGGTCATGTTCCAAACTTATTGTGGTTATTGGAGCGTTAATTTTTCAACTCAAGGAATCATCCACTTTATTTTCTTTTCTAAGATGGTAATGAATCTTGAAATCATAATACTTGATGAGTTCCATCCACATTCTATATATGGTGTTCAATTATTTATAAGTAAATATATATTTCAAACATTAATGAATAGTATATATTTCCCAAGTTACACCATAAAAATGATGCCTCTAAATTTTTAGTGAAAAACGCAGGTAATTAAAAATCATGTGTTGGGTAATTTTACTCATGAGGTTTCAAATAATGTAAATCATAAGAAATTAACTGATCATTATGTATTAGGAAAAAGCCAAGTCCCTTTAATGAAGCATCTCTGTAGATAAAAAACTCCCAATTTCTGGAAGGTAAGTCCAAAACCGAATCATTTTTCAATATTCATTTCAGTTCCTAAAAATAATCATCAAATTATCTTGTACAGATGAACTTTACTTCATTTTGTTTTAACTTAGTTAGTTGTATAGATAACAGAGAATGGTTTTCAAAAAACCATCAGTAATAACATGCTAATTCAATAAAAATATAAATCACTATTACATTGGTTGGTCTTGGCCATCTTTAACAACATTTGATTTATAAGAGTCAATGATTATACCATCTTTAAAAACAATATGAACAAGTAATGAATTTTTTTTCAACCACAATTCACTCTTACTAAAATTGCAATATAGTTTCTTTTCTTTTAAGGTTTGAAAAACAATACTTATGTGACTTTTATGTTCTTCCTCTCTTTTAGAATATACAACAATATAATCTTTAAACACAACCCCAAAATGATCTAAAAATAATGAAAGAATACATTCATGATAATCATTAATATAACAGGTTCATTAGATAACCCAAATAGAAATATAGAAAACTAATAATGACCATATCTGCTTTGGAACACAATATTTTGAATGTCATTCTTCTTCACCTTCAGCTGATGGTACCCAAAACTCAAATCAATCTTTGAAAAACACGAATCTCCCTATAGATGGTCAAAAAAATCCTCAATATGAGGAAAATTATATTTGTTCTTAATAGTGATGCTATTCAATGATCTATAATCAATAAAATATGTCATGAAACCATCCTTATTTTTCTTAAATAAAACTAAAGCACCCCATGGTGAAGTTCTAGGTCAATTGAAACATTAGTCAAGTGATTTTTGAAACTATTGTTTCAATTCCACCAGTTATTATTGATCCTTTCAATAAGGTGGTCAATAAATAGGCTTACCATCAGGAACTAAATCAAAGTTATATTAAACCTCTTGATTAGGAATAACTTGAGGCAGATCATCTGGAAAATCATCCATAAAGTATTTCACGAATGGAATGTCACTAATTAAAACTATTTCTCTCTATTCAATAACATGAGATAGAAAACTTTCGTTTCCATATTTAGTCAATCTCTTAGATTATTGGTATTTCATCAAAGGTATGAAATCATTGAATAAAACTTTCTTCACATTGATATCTATTTTAGATTGATAAACTAAAATCTAATCCATACTCAATATGATATAAAACTCTACTATGGGAAGTTCAAAAAGATTTGTAGGAAAGATCATCCCTCCAATGATAATAAGAAGATTCCTATAAATATTTGTTGTTTTAATAGTTCTACTCAGAGTTTTTACGAAACTTTCTATATCACATTCATGAGGCGATACTAATAATTTACATAAAAAGATCCCAAAAATAAAAGAATATGAAGATCCAGAGTCAATTGGAGTATTGAAATATTTTGAAGAAACCCGTAACATGCCTCCAACCACTTCATTTGATATTACCAAATCAACCACAGTAGTATCCAATGATTTTTCCAGGCCCTTCTGTTTTTTATCTTGCTGGTTTCCACCCTGGGTAATCATCTTTGGACACACATTGGCATAATTCCCTAACTCATTGCAACTAAAACATCTTACTTATAGAGTTTAATTTCTTGAATAATCATCGCCGTTATAGTCATGAAAAATATGACCAGTCTTACCACATCAGAAGCAGTTCATAGATATTGTGAGGCATTATCCAAGATTCTTTTTACCATACTTCTCACATGATGGAAATTCTATTTTCTAACCTACAAACTTAATTGATTAATGCTTTCCCATTGCTTACCAACTGGACATAATCTTTTCCTTGCATTTATAGAATACATGATAATCAGAAAACTCCATTTTTACCTTCTCTGCACATCAATTTTTTTTCTCTTAGCTATTGAACTCATGATAAGATAATTTCATTCGATATGTTCACTTCAATCCAAAGTAAAACCTATTTATCTTATAATAAATATATTAGATAAAATTTTGGATGTAACTAACCAAATAAGTGAAATTTTATTCATATAAAGCCACCAAATCCTTTTCATTTTGTCACAATTCCATGAATTTCTTTTCCATCCTTGGTCAAATAGACATAGGAAAATATTTTTATGAAATATATTCTTAAATTAATCTCATTACATGGAATCAATATCTTAAATTACCCTGATATTTTTAACTATTAACCACCACTGATTGGCTTCCCAAGAAAAATGATAAATTTCAAGAGTTTCCTTTAGTGATCCGTTCAACCCATGATGTTGAATATCTATTCTAGGGATTTAATCCATAATTTAGCTAGCATGATTTCAAATGATCCTCCAAATAATGGGGGATTATATCTCATAAAATGAAAAACTATAATCATTTTCCGATGTGGTAGATTTGTATTATTTCTTGCATGGACTCCACCACCATTTATCACTTGATTGAAATGAGATATCATGAAAACAAACTACTCAGTTCTAATTTTGTCTATCTCAGGATTATGATTTAAAAGGATGTTTTTCTTTTTATTCATTCCCTTCAAAACTACCATATTTCCTCTTTAGAAAAACATTATGAATAGACATATCTTAGATGAAGAAAAATGTTAATATTAAAATTCTATATCATTTTAACTTGAAGGAATGTAAAATATTTCAAGGTAAGTTATTAATATTTACTTAACCTCTAAATTTATCAAAACTGACCTATGATACAAACATAAAGGACCCTTCCTTAAACATGACAAAATCTTGATTTATGTCAATAATTTTAGTGATTACACATTCATTATATCTTTATATTTCTGTATTTAGAGAATTATTCCATAACATATAAATAATTAAACCATAGAAATACAAAGTGGATGCTTCCAAAAGTATCCATTTAATTCATAAAACAAAACAATTTAAAATGAAAAACAATTTCTTTTCATTTTTAATCATCACAACATTTCCTAGATCACATAATTAACTCAATTCAATATTAAATCCTGTGAATGTTTTTTAAAACATGGGATGATCATAAAAATATCAGTAACTGACACACAAAGAATGAAAATTGTTACAGTAGTGAAAATAGGAAAACCCATGTATAGTTTATCTTAAAGTTATAATTTTCACCCTTAAATAAGTAGTAAATACATTATTTTGAATATAATCTCATTTATTACCTTTTTTAAATCATAATATTACCATAAATTCCTAGAAATTACATTTAACATATAAATGTAACTTGAGACATAATCATACATAAATGGAATGACCATGCAGTCGACTTCCATACAATTCATGCTTACAAATGGAATAGCCATACAAACCACTTTCATAACCAATGAATTTGATGTTATAACATAACCATCCATCCTTGGTTGATCATATACCAACCTTTAAAATTTCTAAGTACCATTATACAATCATAACACATAAATGACTATAATTTCCCACATTTTAATCATCAAAATTCACTTGCAATAAAAAGAAATCATATCAAGATATTGAAATAATCATAAAAAAAATTAGTATGAAAATACCCAAAAAAGGGAAATAATTTATTTATTTTACTTTTAAAAACATTAAGGATTTTATAGGAATCCAAATATAAAATAACACTTAAAGTAGTGGAGAAGTCGTTTTCGTTGTATACATTAAAAAAAGAACATTCCGTTTTTTGTTCGTAAAGAATGTAAAAAAATCCATATATAGTAATATATTTTGAAAAACTTTGATTGAAATAAAAATTCAAAGGGTGTTTAAAAACCATATACAATAATGTTGTGTATAATATAAAAATATGCCTCAATTAAATGATATTGAGATGAATTCGCATACCACAAGTTTGATTTGTCAAGTATGTTCGTTATTTTATTATATAATAAACATAAGTTAATTATTTAATTACATGAGAACGTTTTACAAGCTTATTATTTCTTTTATATCCCTTATAACTATACTATAACAATTACTTAATTATTTAAATTTACCTAAGATGTTTTGAGGATATTCGGTACATGAGTCCAAAATGACTTCGTATGATGTCTATATCCAAAAGTGTTCATTAGTACATTATATATAATAATATTTAAGACATAATAATAAATTTTAAACCATAATTATACTTTTAAATAAAACCATTCATGTTTGGTTTTAAAATGTTAACAACATTATAATAATGAAGATGGTAAGATGTACGTACACTTGAGTAACATTCCAATTTTTCATTGGTCATTATGGAAAGAAGATAATATTTATTTTAACTTTTAAAAATGATGTTAATATCAAAAATATAATATTAATAATTTATATATATATCATACTTGTAATGTGGGGAGGAAATATGAATCACATCTATTCATGGAGGTGACAATCTACAGGTACGCACGAATGACATTATCATTTTTTTGTGCATGAAAATTAACAAAACTAGTTGATAAATTATTTCATTATAAGGATAAATATTTCATTAATATAATATTCTAATATTAATTCTATAATTATAACCATTCATTAGATACTGTAATTGAAAATATATTATATCAGTTCTTGGAGGGGATAGTTCACAAAAACTCACGAACAATTAATTTTTTTCCCATTTGATGGAAGTATAGATGGATTTAGGTGATGAAATTATAATAAAACAATCTCAGTATATTAATGAAAGTAGATTAAATATATCATATAGGATGAATATTATTTGAAGGATGTGAAAAAAGACATAAAATAGAAATACTTGAATAAAAATAGTACATTTCATTTGGACAATCACGTTTGATTAACAACATAACACATATAAGAAATGTGTTCATACAAAAATAAGGCCTCAAGGCTCTGGGGAGGGATTATAGGAATGTATTTTAGTTGATATGTTCTGATCCAAATGCGTTTGAAGTGTGAATTAATGATAGGAAGTGGTTCCCTCTTATAAGAGAGGGGAGGGTCCCTCTTAGAATACATAAAAAATATTAAATTAATATAAATAATTTTATTTTTCAAATGGGTCCAAATTGATTTATTTAGAATATATGATGATTATGGATCAAAATTTATTTATAAAATAAAAAATATAGATGCTTTTTTAATCCTTATCTTTTTGTTTAAACCCTTTTAACTCTTAATATTTTATTAAGTAATTTACACTTTGAGGGTCGTTATAATTACCATAACATGCCAAATGACCAATAAGATAGTCATTTATGACATTTTTAGAGTTATTAAAACTATTTTTTTCCAACAATGGATTATTATAATTTTTTAACATTTAATAAAATATTTTATATTTAAAAATACTATGAGTTTCAATTTTAACACTATTCATTTCTTTAACTTTTAAAAATATCATAACCTAAATATATAGTAGAACCAAAATTTTGACACATAAAATAAATGTTAATGTAATATATAAAATAAGTGGATAGAAATAATTTTCTAAAATTATATTTAGAGTAGTGTTTTGAATATTTTTTATTTGATTTATCTATTAATGAATCAATTACTGCATCATTATTGTTACACAATTTAATTTAATGATTTATTTTGTAAAAATTATAAATAAATTAACATGATGTAGGTAATAAATTTATATTTATAAAAAATATTTATAATCGAATATAACACTTATATAACCCCAAATCAATTTTTCTAGTTATAGGGGACATGATTATGACATCTTTTTCTTAACATTAAAAAATGTTATAAATGTTATAATCTCACAGAAGTTTCTTATAAAGGCCAAAATTTCATCCCAAGGATTGTATTTGTAAAAAATAACTCATAAAATAAAATTTTGACAAGTTTTATGGATTTTTTATAATATTTTTCATATTATTTGATCATTTAATCACCTGATTTACCCTTAACCTTCGTAATAAAAATAATTGCTAAAGTTAATATTTATAAAACCCAAAAATAAAAGGGAACTACTTACATAATTTGTGACTCATTATTCCAAATATGGAATCCATTTTTCCAAATTAAGAACACATAATAGGAATAAAATGAGTAAAAAGTAATCCTGTTGATGGAATAAGAAAACATGTTTTGTAAGTACAATGTTCAAAAGGGTACATGGTTTTTATATCCAATTTCAATATGAAATTAATTACAATGAATTTTTTTTTATTAAATGATAAAAAATTAATATTATTACAGTTTAAAACCCATTAAAATTATATTATAACAATATAAATAAACTAGATGAAAAATAAATTTTCAATTAAAATAAAGAATTTTTTACTATTAATTTAAAAATTAATCTTATCCAAAAAATAATAGAAAATTAACCAATGAAAATTTTAATGTACTAATTATGAATAAAAAGTTTATTTTTTCAAATATAACTTATAAAAGTTAAAAAAACTAGATTTAAACCGGGTTCTCAAATAAAAGGTTATAAAAATACTACGAAAAATAATGTTTTAACCATAAAAGTAGTTTTTTCGTATACATTGTTGAACATAGTGTCTATTTTACTTAATATCCAATTAATAAATAAAAAAATTATTTTATAATTACCTAGGTTGTTACATATGTATTGTTTCCCCACCTATCACATCATAAATGTTCATAATCATGATTTACACATAGAACATTTAACAATCAAATTCGTAAAAAAACCCATTTAAAAGTATGAGTTTCATAAAGATTTATCAAAGAATAATTACATGAATTGACATATGGGGTTCCAAAATAAATAAGTAAAAAAATATTTGGAATAAACTTAATAATTAATTAGTGAATAAGAAACAAGTAAAATTGAGTCAAAGTAGTGTTTCTAAAAAAAGTATTTTTTTGGTATTTGAAAAAAAAATCATTTTGAAAAGGTCTAAAAAATGTATATCTTCATAGATTGAATGTAATAATAGTGAAATAATATTTCATAAATATTAAGGGAATATCGATCCAAAAAACGATGAGATATATGTATAACCCAATGAAAAATTAGTTGGATTCAAGAATCCCCTTTACTTAAATCTTGATTTATTTCATCGCTCTTACATCTCCAGAATAATTAAATTAGTTTAATGGAAAACATTTTAATATCTTGTTTCTCTTAAAAAATTCCCATTTTACTTCAATTTAAATATTTTTCTCAAAGTCATTTATAAATTAGTATAATTTATTATAGAGTCCTAAAATAAATAGATTTTTTCATTTAAATATTACAAATAATTTATTATTACCATAGGTAGTGGTGGGGATGTTAAATAATTTGGAAACATCCTCTTTGGTGGTTAACTGACTGTTATTGGGAACGATGTCCAAAGGAGAATAAAGAGATGAATGAAAAATAAATACATTAGAAATGTAATTTTAAGGTAGTTTAACAATATTAATATAATTTTAAAATAATGTGTAATTAATCTTATAATATTTAGTTTCTAAAATGGATAGATAAATATTTAAATAAAATAGGAAAACCCAAAGAAGAGTTGATGAAAACAAACCTTCTTCTCAATGTTCCCTCCCTTGTACATAACTGTACTCCCTTGATGGTTGGAATTAGATTAATCCAAAACATCACTATGTATTTTAACATTATTAATAGAGATTATTTTGGCAGATATTTCCCTTTGGAAGGTTTGAGATGTGTGGTTTTCCAAGGGGAGTGGGATGAGTTATTTATACTTGAGGAGTGGTATTTTTGAGTAAAAATAATGACTAAAACACAATATCTAATTTAAATCTTTTAATAGTAACATTTTTAGTATTATAAACCATATTTTAATTAAATAACATTTTTTAGGACTTTAAATCACTTTATAATTTGAATTCATTATTTTAATCATGAGGAAAGGTTAAAAAATGTTAAAATATTTTTTTAATGCAATAATTTAGAATCTAGAATTTGGAAAGTACTTTTTAGGTTTTTAAATATTGGTAAGAATATTTTAATGAATATTTATAAAATTAAATATGATTTTTCCAGCCTCATGTTCTATAGATTGTTACTTCATTATTGCATCATGAATAATGTAATTTAACTTACTCCGGTTACAAGAAAAATTGTATTTTTACTATTCATGTAAAAATTATAGTATTTTAGAAAATTGAAAAAAACCACCCCGATACAATTCCAAAATAAATATTAAAAAAATTAAATCAATTTTATCAATTTTTTTTAAAATATTTAATTTTAATTTTTAAAATAAAATATATTTTTTTTATAAAATAATCTAAAATACAATTTATTAAAAAAGTGATTATATTTTCATTTAGTTTTTTAATCATGATATTTAGTTTTTAGAATTATTATATTTATATTTTCCTAAATTACTCATGATAGATATTATTTTTATCACACTTTATTATTTTTCTATCATATTTCTATTCTAACAGTCAGATAACTTTTCCCAATAGCCAGGTTACTATTCCCAATGGCTAGGTTACTGTCCCATCAATCACATTACAATTCCAATGGTCACATTACCTCTTATAAATACATCTTAATTCATTCATTCATTTTTAATCATAATTCATCTCAGAGTGTGATATTTTTAGTTTTTATAATGTCGAGTGGTTTACTAATATTTTGTTTCATTTTTATATTGTTGTTCTTGGGAGGGATGATTCTAGTAGATTGGGTTGAACCATATTTTTCCATTTTATTTTTTTTGTTTTATATTTTTTGTCCCCATATAATAGTTGTAATTTTATTTCATTTTATTTCTAACCATTGTATTGATTTTCATTAATGAGATAAAGTATTGTTGGTTTCTCTATGTGTTGCATGTGTAAAATTCTATATAATATAATATAATACACATATTTTTCATGAAACTAAAATCATTTATAAAATCTAATATATTAAATGTGTATCATCATAATTTATCTTAGTTTGTAAGCCTTTCATTCATATAATATATAGTAATATTCATAGGATTTAGTTCATGAAAACTAAAAATAAGGTGGCCAATTTTATATATGATAAAAAAACACAGGATAAGGAACATACCCAATATCATGGGAAGATAGTTATTTTTATTACATATAAATTATTATTTCACCATATATTGATATATCTAAATGTAGGCAGTGAAAAATGTTTTTATGGTAGGTAAGTGAATAATTGTTTTACATGTTAATATGAAATATGTGTTACTTCTTTAATTTTATAATATACATGTATATTTATATATATATTAGTTTATAATTTTTCAACTATTAGTATTTTCATAGTGTGATTTAGGCACCACCAAGCATGTGCACCACAATGGATGTGTAGATTTTAAATTTAATATGATGGTCAGGGAAAGGGTCCTAACAAATGTGGGCGTGTTGGAGTAACTTTGCATGGGTGTGGAGATGGATATGTTGTAAGGACATGGAAATATAACAAGGAATCCTTAATTTTATAAATTTTATTAATTTTATTTTATAAATTTTTATCATCTATTAGATTAACTAACTAGGAATTCCCATTTGGGATTCATGACTTGTATTTCCTGACATGAGTCCATTTTATAATCGTGTTGTGTTGTAATTGTTATGTTATGCCTATCACTATAATATCATATATTTCTCTCTAATCCTAATATCATTTATATATGTTTATGTTATTTAACTATTGTTATATGTGATAAAATTGATGGTATTGCCACCTCGAGTGATATTATCCAACAATCACTACTTGTTAAAATCATATATTGTAGATCCATTCCAAAGGTCATGTGATATTCTTACTCTGGAAAGTGGATAATTTTATTTTTATGTAAAGTACAATATACATGAAACCATTCCAAATAAATAGAATTTTACCATTGGATTATTTTATAATTTATTATAATGTATATCAAAAAAATTATTATATTATCTACATAGAATATCTATTTTAAAATTTAAAATGTTATTTAATATATATTTAGGGATTTTTCGAAAGGGACTATAAACTCTAAAAGAGTGGGTTTATAAGTATTTAACCATATGATTATCAAGTAAAATATTTATTTCTAATATATATGAATTTAATTTATAAAAATAAATTAATGGTTTGTATACATGAAGTTTTTAATAAATAAAGATAAACAACATCAAAACTAATTGAAGGAATGTTTATTTTGAAAAATCATGATATATTGACATGAATATTTAATTTATAATCATAAAATTTATCATTTTCTATATTTAATACCTTATTGTGAAAACATTAATTAGGATTTGAATATTGGAATGATCAATGATTAAATAAAATACGAATTACTTTATACAATGATTTATGTAATTAATATAATGGAGACATAATTTCTTTAGTCAATTATTGGAAATATATTATTTAAATAAGCACATAGTATATATTTTATGATATCTAGGTTTTTAATTTTTTCTTTTTTACATTAGATGAAATAAAATGATTTTAATTTCATATTTATATGTTTTAAGGACATGGGATTATCTATTGTAGATAATGTTGATATTTAGATTGTAAAATGAAAAAATACAGATTCTTCTTGTGTTTTATATATAGTGTTACTGATTTCTTAATTTTTAAAGGTTAAAATGTATTATGTGAAGAGTGATCCTTAAAATATTTTATCTCATATATTATTTATATCTTAATATTATGATGCGATGATTATTTTTCTTATGATAAACTAGAAAATAATATCTTGTATTGTTGATAAACAGTAATGAAATATGTTTGGAAGGTTTCATGTGATTTAGGAAATCATTACATGATTTACATATGATATAAGAGAGAATTAAATCATGAAATTGATATTTTTTAGAGGGAACAAATGCATATTTTTATTTTTATGTAAGAAATAGATACAAAAATATATGTTTTTATAAATTTATTAAATTTTCTATTAAAATAGAATATTATTTATAAGTATATTTTAGAGTTATAAAATAATTTGAAAATTATAATTAAGACCCATTTTTTGGTTATTTATCCATTTTGAAAATCAGTATTTAAATTTATATTATTCATAGATCAGGAGGATTCTAAAAACACCCGAGATATAGTTATGGGTTTAAAAGTTTTGGGAGGTGGGGGGTCAAGCGTTTACTAGAACTAGGACATTGAATTCACAAAATATTTTTACATCAAAGGATATACATAGTGAAATTTAAAACTCTAGAATTTTCTCTCTTGATTAAGTGTATTGAATGAAGGCGGTCTTCACAACCTACTCATAGTACAATGTTAATTCTCACACATGACTAAAAACTCACTTGAATTTAAAAATTTCGGATATACATTCAATGAAAGTACATAAAGTTATAATAGAACAAAATAGTTTAATGTATTTTTAAAGAGTTATCGTATGTTCATATAAGAGACACTACTGTATTTATTTTCATTAACCAGAAGTATAATAATTACAAAGGACATAAAAATCCGTCTAAAATATTTCACAATATAGGATAAAGACTATAATTTACTATATACATATAGGGTACACTATTCATGTCACTAATTCACTATGGTCTTCTTTGGTATGATTCCCAAAAGCTCCATAGTCATTTTAAATGAGTTATTTATTATCCATAAATGTTTTCGTACCTTCCAAATTTCATGGAGTTGCGTATATTTTGTAGGTGACTAGAGATAACTTATTTCTTCTTTGACCTCAACCACCTACATTTATAAACCCTTCTAGAGACTTAATTCTTGATTATTATATTCACTAATTAAATATACTTGATTTCTCAGTAAGGTATTTTATACTTGTGTTTTAGTTTAATCCTTTTATTTTTGGATCATTAAGTTCTTACCCAAGTCCTTAAGGAGGATCTAGGGGGTTTTGAGGGTTAATGACATCAAAAATGATAAAAAGGAATATTATGGTTAGGCCGCATGGTTTGGACATGGTTAGTGCTATTCGTGCAGATAGCCTAGAGAAACCATGCAAGAGTTGAGATTTTGTAAAGTGGCATTCGCACGGCTTGTGCACTCTTTGGAAAATAGTATGGGTAAACTGTGCGACCACGAAGATTTTAAAAAATTACCCAATTCCCACTGTATGTTTTTTATGTTCACTCAGGATTTTCGTCGTCCTTCTATCTTGAAACCCTAGGAACGAACAAAAGGGACCAATATCTCCCAAGGATCGATCTCCTTTGATTCTTGACCATTTAGAGTGAAATTGGATGAAAATCAATGATCCATGTGAGTCTAATCTTCTTTTCCTCTCTATTTTCTAGTTTAGGTCTCGTATTCTAGGTGATTTCCATCCGAAGCCCAAAAATCTCTCTTTTTTGGTGAGATTTAGTTTAAGGCTTTAATGGAGTGTTGTATCAGAATCTAAATCCATGGATGAGAGGGTGTTATTCAACAGATTGATGGTAGGTGGTCAACAAGTTATATCCCTTGAGTTTTATAGAGATTTGTGCCTGTAGGGTTTCGATTCTTACCCTCTTATGCTGAGTTAATCATTCCATTATTGTGATGTGACATTTAGGGTTCCTAAATAACCTATTGGAACCCTCATTATCACTTTGGGATGCATAGAGGATGATGTGACCTATGATAGGGCCACCCATGGGGTGTGCCCATGTTCCCAGACTTAGAGTTTACTTATGTAAATGTATGTTCATTTTTCGAGAACATAGAGCCTAGGGTGAATATGATATTAATCTTTAAGGATGTGAATGTGAGTCCTATTAACACACCTAGGTTGTTCGGTGACCAAAGTGGGTGTTCGGGTGGCATAAAAAGTGGTTAAATGAATTAAAGAGAAATTACATGGGATTATCATTATACATGATTATTCTTAGTGAGATAGGTATGGGAAATCGAAAATGGGGATGAATTTTTTGGGTTATAAATTAAGAATATTTCAATGGATTATGGAATAATGTAAATTCCCCTTTATTGATATTATTTTTATGTTTTTAATGACATTAGTGATGCTTGGTTGTGAATTGTGGTTGAATGTGATGAATGTTAAATAAAGCATGCACACATGGATTGGTAGTATAGTTTATAGACTTAAGGTTCTATAACCATGGGTAGAGTTTTGACTAAGGTTATTAACTCCACCCACTAAATGAAAAATTTAGGGAAGTGGAGAGAGTTTCATTCCCCTAACGGTTCCTTCTACCTGAACAGAGGCTTTGAGGTGAGGATAATGAAAATTGTTGTGTTATGATGCCTAGTGAGATAGGTCTTGTTTAATTAACTCATATTGTGAATGTGGATTTTTCCTAATCCAATGAACATGTATAAAGAGTGAATTGATAAATAATATGTCTTGTTATGAATATGGATTATTTGTTATGTTAACGGAAAAGGGCACAACTGGGATTGGATTTCTAAACTGTTTCCTTCACATGATTTTTCTCACCCCTGCATGCACTATCTATTGAATTGATGTTTTGTAGACATTGTTGGTGGTGACCTACTGAATTGTAATCACACCCTGCTTGGTCCACCATTGGGTTTCCATGAATATTTCATGGTTGTAGGTTAGGAGAAGGGAAAATGTCTAGTTCTTGGGAATTGAGTTTGGTTTCGGATGAGCTCTATTGTGGTTTGGGACCTAGTGCTGGACTATTTTGGGGATTCTGATGTTTGTCTTCATTTTGGTTTTTTGTTCACATTGTAGTATAACATGTCATGACATACATACTATTGGTTGTGTTGTACCCTGTTTGGGAATGATTTGTTTATGCATTATTTTGGTTATTTTATAGTGTATCTGCTATTTATTTTTTTAAAACTATGCCTTAATTTTGTAAAATTAGTGTATAGTCTCCCCACATGACTACTTAGACCCTCACTACTAGACGGTAACCTATGGAGTATGGGGAGGAAATATTGAGGTTATGTAACAACCCAGCTCAGGGCATCGATTAGTGGCTCCCGGGTCAGGGACATTACAATTAATGATTCTGGACCTATATTCCTCAAACACACCATCGAATGACCTGATCTTCTAATGGTTACACTACCACTCAAATAGATTTTACTACCACCATCTTCATACCAATCCAACCAACTTTGGATGTTTAACATCTAATGATATAAATATAATAATCTACATATGATGAAAATAATTCATGTAATTGAATAAAATTTACATCCCAAAGATTATTAAGAAGAAGGACATTACATGGAAAATCATGAAAACATATAAGTATTTTTAAAACCAAATTCCTTTATCTTTCATAAAACCCATTGTTATGCATTTTCATTATGTTTCCTAAAGTGTCACTAATGCATGATGCTACCTTAAAATTACATGAAATGATGTTTTAATTATCATTTCACCCAAATTTTAGATTCATTATATATTTTAAGATATGAACGATTATCTCCCAACATGTTTTTGAATATGTGTTACTTCAATTCGATATGATTTTCATTTTCAGGGAACACCATATTATGATAAAAGTGAATTATACATTGATTATCAAAGAATATGACTCATTTTCCTGAGATTCTTCTATATTAGTTTAGGAAATTATTCATCCTAACCAAAATCCACTCTTAATTTAATTGGATCCATATAATTTAATTCTTGTGGTACTCAGACTAACAATATATTATAGTCAATCCATAAAACTAACCATTTTTCCTTTTTTGGTAAAACAAATCATGTGGTTCTCTTCAAACTATATGAATCTTCCGTGAATTCAACATCAGTATGTCTATAGAAATAGTCATCCAAACAAAAGAACAAGTTTGTAACTTCTATTCCATTAATTTTTAAGATGAACCACTTGATGTTTTCCAACTGTTTCATTCCAGGGTTGGACATAAAATAAATCCTGATTGATACTTAAAAAAATATGAATGAGTACATATCATGATACACATCAATCATCTAATGAATTAATCAAAAGGAAATTTATTTATAAAAAGACAATCTTATTTTTTGCTGGTGTTTCTACCATAGAAAATTAAATGTGTCTAGAAATCGGGGTAGATACTTAATGGTATCCAGCAATTCAAAACATGTCCATAATCTTTTAGATGTGTTTCTTCTTGGATACCACCAAAGACCCAAATCTCATATCCTTATAAATACTAATATCTAAGATTTTATTAGTATGTATAGGAACTTCGTTTAAAAATATTGTAGAAAATATATCATTTAGTTCCTAAATCTATGAAACTTTCAGAGCCTCTAACAACATATCATCAATATATAGATTTGGTATGTGGAATGCTCCATCATCACACTGCATCTGGTAACGACAATGATATTTATTTATCTATTCAAATACTGATTCTGATATAAAACCATCAAACATATGATTCAATTTACTATACACTTGATTTACTAAAAAAAAAACAAGTTCCTTAAATTTATCAACCAAATTAAAATTCCTATCATCCATGAATCCCACATGATTCAAAAAGTAAATTTGTTCCTCCAACTCTCGAGGACTAAAATCTGACTTTATATCCATCTATTCTATGTTCAGACTATAATATTCCACCATAACAAAAAAAATTCAAATAGTTTCTTGTGTAACTACGAGTGATAAAAAATCCCCAAAATAAACTCCTTCCTTTTGTTTAAATCCCTTTCCAACCTCACTTTCTTACATAAATTCATTCCACGAGTCTCTTCTTTCGACCGGTAAACCTAATTATTTCGAAGAGATCATTTCCCTTCTAATAAATAAATTATTTAGAAAGATATGTTGTTCTTCTATAAATATACTTCTTCATGGATTATTGACTTCTCTTTTGTTGAGTGATTATGATATTCTCCTTATTCTTGGAATTTAGGTTCCCCTACATTTTTTAAAATTATGATGTTCATACCATCCCCAAATATATAAAATAGCCTTTTAATTATATTTGGTCCCCTCAATTGAATCTCTAACACTAAACTATTTATTTCCAATACTTCTTTTGATGCCTTAAATTTCAATGCACCAAATCAAAATTCAGATTCTCTTAAGCATTCTAGAATATCTACCACTAGCCTCACCGTAATACATTTAATACTTTCATCTATGTTATTATGAACTTTATCCCTTTCAGTGGTCTTAATCCTATCAAAACATAATCCCATATTTGAATTATTATAGTCAACTTTATTATCTTCTATGTTTTGGTCCTTTAAGAGAACATTCTTAATGAAAATAGTATATATGATCCAAATTACTTATCCCCTCTCCACATTGAATAACCAAAATCCAATTTTTTTTATCTACAAACACAATGGAAAAACTAGCATTGGATTTTTACACTTTCATATCTCGATCCATAGAATCAACATGAATATATTAATTTTTTTTGAATAATTTAAGATGAAAAAATTATGGTCATTTACCAAACCACAACTACTATGGATGTTCATTCCTTACTACTAAGTTTTAACTTCTATTCTCAATGTACTCTTCTATGTTGGGTGCCTATACCCCAATTCACTTTGGTATTTTTAATTGTATAATTTTTTTGAGACTTATCATTCAAATTTAGATTCATTCCTTCTTATATACTATTTGGTAATGATGTTCCAGTTACTATATTCTCAATTGTTATCCCTTTCTTATGAAAAAGTTTCATAAGTTGTGTTTGGTGTACTCACCACCATTATCGAAGGAAAGAAATTTCAACTTCAACACACATTCTCTTTCACTCATATCAATCCATTGAATAAAATTATGAAAAAATAAGTATTAAATTTCAAAAATTAAATCTAAAAATTTCTATTAGAATAAAAAATATATGTCTTAAACTATAGAGAAGTACCATGATACTGGATATGGGCAGTTTCCTTGTCACCTGAGTAAACTAATTCCAACTTCCAAGCATTATAATTTCCTCTATATATATTAAAGGACACCCTTATTTATTTCCCTAGAACATAATTTACACAGAAATTAAGTTTAGTGTAATCAATATTTAATATTCCTTTATCCATTAAATATTTTAAAATTTTCTCATTTGAGATGACTAAGAATGGTATTCCAATCCACAGAATCTTCTAATGATTTTATTTTGAAAATTTAAATCCATCTAGTCTTCTAGTCAAATAAAAAGTCCCATCCTTTACTCATGGTGAAATAAAATTGGTTCCCCTAGTTTATATCCAAAAACTATTTGAAATGGCTGTTCATTAAACATACTCCCTTATATGTATAATATAAATAATATATTCCCTATACATAGGATGTGCACGAATCCTTTTAGTCTCTAGTTCTGACCATTTATCATCTAAATATTCACATAACCCTTTCTGATTACTTACAAGGCTACATCATTTACTTTATATTCAATAAATATCCATCGGGATACATAATTCACCATACATCCACATTTTTATGTTGAGTGGAAATATTTATGCAAATCGACCACCCGTAATTTCACTAGAACAATGAAATGAATTAATAAGCTATTGTCTTCTTCCATTGTAGTATCCTGAATTGAACTATTAGGATATATTTAACTTCTTGATTTTTCATATTGAAATTTTATGTTCTTAATGATATTATATTTATTCATATTGGACTTGGGATAGCCATATTTCTTAATCTTATTTCATGATACATATCTTTCAATGATTTAATTTCTTATATAATTTAGGGTGATCGTTCTCAAACTTCTGCATTAAGATATCTTATAGATGGTTCTTGTACTTATCACTAACGACGATCTTCAATAAAGATGAAATTAAAAAATTTTCAAATACCATGTATATATTTTTTAAGGATTTACTCACAATAATCACAAAAAATCCCAATATCATGGTACTAATGAATTAATAATTTTCTCCTACTTTAGCCATGAATTGTTTCCTTACTGATTGAAGTTATCCTCAGAAATATTAAAATCATTCACCTGATCTTCCACCAGTCATCAATCCAAAAACCATATTCTAAAAAAAGATTATATCATAAAAACATTATTAAGTGAAATTGGTTTCTTGTACATATATTCTAGGTCTGTTATAAGATCTTCCATTTTCGTTAGTTTAAGGACATAGAAGGAAAAATTTATTTCCCGTGACATCTAGAAAATAAAATTCACCATACAATATTATAATTCCCATTACAAATTCATTTTTTCTTTATAAAAATTCTAGTAATTAGATAATATAGGTCTATATGAATTAGATGATCCACCACCCATATTCTACATAACATAAAATTTATTCTATAAAACTTATCTAAAGGGAACATAAATTAATCTAGTGATATATCTTCTACTGATTCTAAACTACCACTAAAAATTATATACCATGAATGGTAAGACATAAAATCATAAGCTACTTCTAATGGGTTAAAGTGATCACTGAACCAAACATCATTGTTCGCTACCATATCTTATGAAGGAGTCATTATATGGTCATCAAAACTAGGATGTTTAGTCCAACATAAGTTCACACATCAAAGGTTCTATATAGCAGAATATTATCCTCTAGAAGTCCCTCCCTTGAGTAAGTTTAACATAAGAATGATGAATTATCACCCTAATCCTCTTAGCAATTAAATCCTCATAGATAGCTCAAAAAATCATGTATATTTAAAAATAATAAAAATAAAATAAATAGAAGTACATAAATCTAGAAGGAAATAGAAGGTATTAACATGATTTGGATGATTTCCTTACTTATATAGGATAAACACTACTTATATTAATTTCATTCCCCAGAATTAAACGAAATATAAGCTAATAAGAAATATATTAGTAAGAGTTTATTAGATATCATTAAAACACTAAAATTAATTGTGTATATATATGGTGATTAGGTTATATCACTAATGAAATATTCACTTCTATGGTATGTTGTTCAGAATTTTCCTACCCCTTTTATTGGATTTGTTAGTAATTTTTTCATGTTTCACTACCTTCCAGCTTTTATTTGGATTCCTCTGTTTGGAAAGTGATCATATAGCACTATTTATTCTACTTTCTTTGACAAATTACTTTAGAAAAACAAATCCATGAATTCATTATAGAGTAATTGATTCCCGGATCATTCTGAATCTCCAGGACACCAACACTCAATTGGAAGATTGAAAAATCTAATGGTTCCACTATCCCCAAAATTGAAATTTTCCCACTAACTTAACCCCATGAGAGAAATCATTTATGGGATAAAATTTCATGAATTGAATCTAGTGACTTGAATTTGGTGAATCGAATCTAGTGACATGAATAGGTTTTACATATCCGAAAGTTGTTATGTTTATTAGAATTTTCTTGATCATTGCATGGGTGTACCGTAGAAGGATCCCAGTCATCACATTAATTTTATGTTTCCATGTTAAAAATGGGTAGCATTATTATTTTTCACATCCATTCAAATTTATAAAAAAAAATTCTAAAATTATTTTCAATGTTATGATTTTACTTTTAAATATATATGTGGGTTAAATTTGATATTTAGATTCCTATATTTAGATAGGGATATTTATTATTATCTAATAAAAAATTTGATAATTAGAGGAGATATAGTGTCAATTAAAGTGACATTGACTTTTTTTGGAAAATGAGATGAATTTTTTGATGTTATATAAAATAAAATGAAAAATTTGGTGGTCGATCGTAGGTTTTTAAATTAAGATTTTATTTTAAAGCGGTAAATAATATAAAATGTTTCAGTATTTATATAAATATAGAAAATTTAATGGAGGATTTTTGGGGAAGATTTCTAAATTTGGGTGTGTTTTAATATTTTAAGACAAATTAGTTCACTATGATCAATTATTTCAAAATTTTATTTCATATTTTTAGAACATTTTTTATAAATTAAATTTATTAATTTCCAAAATATATGAATAATAATTTTTTTTAATTTTTTTTAATTTTTTTAATTTTTTTGGTTGATATTTAAAAAGAAGCTAATTGAAAAGGATTATAAAAGAGGAATAGTTCATTTTCATGGTTTTACAATGCATCTTCTGGATGAGAATTTCTCCTGAACCCTCATTCAAGTATATGGTAAACCATTATAATGAAACTATGTGATAGTAAATTGAGTGAATTATATTAAATTTACCGATTTATTTAACATTTATTTTTTAATGTTTCAGTTATAATTTTTTTGAAAATTTGGAATATGGTGAAAAATTGTATGAAGTAAAACATTATTCTCTTAAACTTGTGTAAGGAATTGTTATGATTTGGGTTCTTATTAAATATGTATAGTGCTGAGATATTTTCCCTTAATTTTATAATTAAAGAGTTTAATGTCTATTAATATTTCCTAAAATATTATATTTATTCTTGAATGGTCCATACCTTCTTGAGTAGCCATATGAAGATCAAGTAAAAATCCTGAATTCTATAAAACAAGAGTGTTTTTAAATTCATTTGAGGTATTATTCATATTTTATAACCTGTTTCATTAATGGTTATGAAATTTAGTGGGAATTTCAATTTTCATCCCTGAAGTCGAGGATGTTTTAATAATTAGTTTAACAACCTCGATATTGATATCATAAAATTGTTTTCATATTTAACAGTATTCTTGAATTATGTAGTTATATTCATTATAAATATATTATGTAATTATAAAAATAAAAAAGGAATTTTTTAAAAATAATTTTTTAAATTTAACTTGTTAGTATAATCTTATAATTAATTTTTGATAATTTTCTACAAATACGAATTTTTTAATGAATTTTGAAAAATATTGTTTTTTATTGAAAACAGTTTTTTTTCAAAATAAAATTACATTTTATATTTGATTAAATTTTTAATTAGTAAATTTTGATATAAAATAATCTAATTATTATTTTTTGAAATTAATTTTATAAATATAATTTTGTATAAAAACATTTTATACTTAAAAAGGGAATTTTTAAGAAAACATGTTTTTCGTTACGTTTTTTATGGTTTCATTTTAAATCAAATTATGAAACATATGTATTTTGAATATTGAAAAATGTATTCCATATTTGGAATACATGGGTCAAAATTTATTGAATAGTTTACTTTTATTTTTAGTCAATATGAATAGTAAACTTAATACTTTTTATTACCATTGTAAATGATAAATTAGGTAATTTATAAAAAAAATAAAATGGTATGAAATTTTAAATGAACCAAAAAAATATATAAATTTTATTTTATGAGTATATAGTCATCCTAATCATCCAGGATCTAAATCAATGACCTTTTGGGTGACTAAAATAATAATATTACCTCTATATTTTTTTATTTAAGAAATTTCCAACACGTCACACTCTTATTTTTAATATATTTAATATTTATAGTAAGGTATTATTCATGAGATATTTTCAACAATAAATAGTATTTTGAAATATAAACTATTTATCTTCATCATGTTAATTTTATTTGTAATTTTTAGAGAATAAATAATTACCTTAAATTCTTTTAGAGCTTTGATGTAATTTTTTTTAATTTTTTGAAATATCAAATAAATGATATTAAAAATATGAAAATAAATATAATATGAGAAATGTAATGTAATACATTAATTTCATAGATAAAGTTGACATGTTAGGGATTTATTAAAATAATGGTTTATAATTATAATTTTGTTATGATATTATTAAATTTAAAATAATAAATAGTTTTCAAAATTGTCATTATTGATATTTTATAATAAATAATGTTTTATTATATGATATAAAATTGAAAAAAATATTAAATTATTAAAATTTATCAGGATAATGTTTAAAATATCAAATATATTCCATTTATGATTCTTTGGTCAATTGTTTGTTTCTATATTTGTCCTTAATGAATAAAAATCCATGTTGTCACTTTAAGAGTTAACGAGGTTAAAAAATGGTTAAAACCAAAATAAAATGGTATAGATATATTTATTACATGTACTTTTTTTATTTAATGATGGGATTTAGAAACCTAATAATATTATATTTTAAATAACTCACTTTGTATCCATTTGAAGAGGAAAATTAATTTATATTAATTTATATTTTAAGATATTCCAAGAGTTCCCCTCCCCTCTATTATAAAATAGTGCCTTTTCATCTAATTTATTCACAATTAAAAAAACATTATTTGAACATAACTTCTCAAATACCTAAAAATAATCTATTTCCATATTATAGGGTAATTTTGTTAGGTAGGATATTAATCTTATAGGTATTAAGGTGTTAAGAAAATGATGTTTTCCAAAGAAGAGGTATGATTTTTAAGTGCTTGTTTTAATTTTATTTCTTCCACCACATCCGTAAAACATAATTAATCCATGATATAATAATAAATATAGTAAAATACATATACATTCCAGTTATTATTTTAATTTCATTACATATATTCATCTGCACTACCATCAAATGGGAATGGAATTCATTGTTTTTTTGTATGGTGGCTACCACCTTACGAACAAATGTAATTCATTTTATGTAACTATCTCTCAAGTTGGATTATAATTATGGAATTATTTTCTATATATTATATTCATGACATGTTTTTAATTTTTAAAAGTTTATATATCATTTAAATTGTTACATGTTCCGGGATATAAAAATGATAACAATATTCTTGCGTACTTGTGGACTACCACCTCCACGACGCGATGTGATTCGTTTTTCATAACCACATGAAATTGATGTTATATATAATTATATTTGTAAAATTAATATGATATCTATGATATTATTATATTTACATTAGTATAAAATTTTAATTATAATCTTTTTATAATGATCATTGAAAAAAGGAAATGTTACTAATGTATACGCATGACCTACCTTCTCTAAGATTGTAACATATTTCATTTTTAATAACAATATTTAATGGATATATTTAAAATTATGATTAGTATATAAAAAATATAATTATTTCGTGAATATTATTTTGGATATTGTAGAGTAATGAACACTTTGACCATAGTTAATATACCAAAGTCGTTTTGGACTTATGTACCATATATCATCAAAATGTTCAATGTGAGCATAATGATTAATTAATTGTATATAAAATAGAAAAAATTTATATAAAGGTAATGATAAACTTTAAAAAGTTATTACTAAATTATAAAATTGACATAATTTTCTTATTCAGCAATATAATGGACATACATGATGAATTGATCTCAAAGCAAGAGACTTTATTTAAAAAAATCAATTATTATGTTTCTCTTTCATTTTTAAAATTTAAAAAGGATATTTTTTAAATTATATCACATAAGTGTATTTTACATCGGTAATTATAATTTATTTATTGAAGTCTTCCTTTACAATTTTACATGTTTACTTTTACTGAAGATGTTTTCTTTTTTATGTGAAAATATTTTTCTAAATAAGTTATTTTAAAATGGGAATGTTATTTTCTTCAAGTAATGTTTTTATGATGCAAGATTACATGTTTTATAATTAGATTATGAATCTTGGGAATTTTTATAATTATGGGTTCTTATATTATAAACTAATTATGTGTGGTTCCATGATAAAAAGGATATCTAGTTCTATTATTATCTAATAATGGTTGGTTCACTGATAATCCAAAAATGGGTGGTTACATTATAACCTCTAATGAATTGAGTATGATGGAGATGGATGTTTACCATATTGGTTATTATATTTTTAAAAGTTTTTTTTGTTTTTTTCCACAATTTACCTACTTAATATTTGTATTCTTTATAGTTTGTTTTCATGGAAGTCGGTTTATTTTAAAAAGTTAAGATCATTATATATTTAAAAATATGATTCCATTTTTGAGGTAAGGAAATGTTTTATGAAATGGTTTATCAGGCGATTTCATGTTTTTCAAAGGAATGAAATATTTATTTCTTCTATAGACTATAGTAATATTATTGTTCTCATCCAATGTTTTTAAAATTTTTTTTACAGTATTTAAGGGAGAGTTGGTACAAGGATGAGGTCCATAAGAAAATTGTGAAGATTTATAATGAAAATAAATATTGTTTTTTTAAAATATTTTGTTTGGTGGAAAAAATGTATACTGAGTATAAGTGTCCAACTGTAGTGTATGTATTTACTATGTAATACTTTTTCCTAATTCTTTAAAACTATAAACCGAAAATATGCTCATAATTATAAGAAAGTGAATTCTTGTTCAACAACACTTCAATATGTAATGATCAAGGCCAAGTCCTTATAGTTGTTTTTAGGGGAAAATTTAGATGATTTTAGTGGATAAGATAAAATTAATATAATAACATTAAAATATATCACCTTATAGGCAAATTGAGTTAATATATAATTTAAGGTATATGATGTAGCTTCATATAAACTACTATTATTTAGAATGGTTTTCCATAGAGGTAATATGGATGCTAAAGTAGGAAGGAATAAATGGGAAGATATATTTCTGAATCAACAAAATGGAATGGTTGTAATTAGAACATAAATAGTTTTTTTGAAGTAGTGGACTTGTTAATTTATGATATAAATGGTGATGTAAACCATGAAATAGAGAAACCATATCTATATCAAAGTATACTGATGATAGAAGAGAATTTTATGACAAAAAATGCACTAGAATTCAGTGGAATCATTGATCCAGTGGTATCCAAAGGCTGGATCAATGCTTTGGAAATAATATATGATTTCATGGGGTGTTTAGGATGTCAGAAGGTAACCCTTTATATTTATAATTTTGAAGGTGAATTTGATTAAGGGTGGAATCTATTTAAGAATACCGACGATATATATGATATTTATTCCATGTTATGTGATTATTTTAAGAGTATTTATTTTTTTTAAAAATATTTTTCTATGACAATTCACGTTAGAATAAAGATATAATTACAGGAACTAAGGCTTAAAGATGAAGCATCTATGGTTTCTTATATAACCAATTTTATAATTCTGTCTAGGTATATATCTGATTTTGATTTAGACAGATATAATAAAATTAATTTATTTTTCTTCGGTTTGAATCCAATTTTACAAATAGTATTGGATGAAAAAGAATTTAAAATCTATGAGAAACTTGTTTGTTGTGCTGAAAAAGTTGAGATGAAGTTTGATGAAACATATTTTTCTCATTTTGAAAGAGTAATACGTGGTTATGTTGAGAGAAATTTGGGAGTAATTCATTAAATAAATTTAGTGGTAATAATTTAAAATTCATATCTTGTGATAAGTGTGGTAAAAAACACCCTGGGGAATGTGTCAGAAAATCTGGAAAATGATTTTGTTGTGGAATGTTTGGTCACATGGATTGTGATTTCAAGTAAAAGAATCCAGATGATTTTAAGAATTGGATAGTCTATATCCATGTATTGGTGAGATTATTTATTTTTAATGAGTTGGGTCCTTATGCTAATGCCTGTTCAAAGCTAGTAGCTCAGGATTGAAATCATCTGGACTAAAAATAAAAAGGTATGGAAAAATGTTTTTCTTGAACTATGGTTGATGATGGTTCATAAAATGAAATGGATACATGCATTTTATAGTTTTATTAAATTATTCCAATACATTGTTTGATTCAATATAATCACTTTCATTCATATCTAAGAAAATTTCAAGAATACCAGGAATATCACATCATGAATGTATGGTTTAACTTATGGTAAAAAAATCCGAGTGAAAGTATAAAAGCAATCAAGATTTATAAAAATATTACTATTGTTATTAGTGAAATGATACTTCCTATAAATCTTATTGAACTACCCATAATATAGTTTGATATTATTTTTTGTATGTATTATATTTTAGCATATCATGATAAAATAGATTTTATAGAATTTTTTATTTAATGATTTCATACCTTTCATAAACTACCAAGACACTAAGAAATTAATTTGAGATGCAAGTGAAAGTTCCTAGATCATGTTATTTAGAAGAAAGAACTTATTAAAATTAGTGATGTGATAGTAGTTAATGAACATATATAATTTTTTCTTAATGAATTGACTAGTTTCCTTTGTAATTGGGAGGTTGAGTTTACTATTTAATTAGTCCCTAATGCTAAGATTACTTCAAAACCCCCTTATGGAATAGCTAAAGTATAACTTTTGGATCTGGAAAAGGAATTGTAGGATTTTCTGGAAAAAGGTTTTATTCTACCATGCACTTCACCATTGGGTTCTTCTTTTTTTAGAAAACTAATTATGTTTACATGAGGCTATGCATTGATTATAGAGCATGAATAACATCATATTTTATAGAAAGTACCCTTTTCATCACATTGATGATTTTTTTTATAAAAATATAGGAGTGATATACTTTTAGAAAATTAATCTCAAGTTGGGGTTCCATTAGTTGAAGGTGAGGGAGGTAGTTACTTGGATGATTTATTTTGAGATTGATAAGGGAAATATAAATATTTAGTGATGCCCTTTGGGTTGTACAATCCACTAGATATACTTATGAATATAATGAATAGATTTTTCTATGATTTTTGGAATAAGTTTTTGGTTTTTTATTGATGATATAATTGTATATTATAAAATTCACGAGGAACAGGAATGAAAACTCAAGATTATTTTTAATACCCTAAAAGAAATGAACCTGTATGATAATTTTAATAAGTATGATTTTTTTACAAAAAATTTATTTCATTGGTCAAATTGATTCTAAATGTGGCATTATATTTTACTATGATTAAAAAATGTTGAATTTTGGAAAATACCAACAAATTTCACAGATACTCATAGTTTTCTTAGATTTGAGGGTTAATATTGTATGGGTTTGGAATATTTTTCTTTTTTTTGGTCCATTAACTAAGTAAACTCATAAGGGAGTTATATTCATCATAAAAAATGAATGTGTTATTTTTTAGGAACTAAAAATAATATGTATCAATTATCTAGTTCTTAATTTCCATCAAGAAATGGTGATTTATTCATTTATGGAGATGATTCATTAAAAGGAATTGGTTGTGTCATAATGAAAAATGATAAGGTACTTTCTTATGAATTATATCAACTAAAACCTCATGAGAAAAATTATAATACTCATGATTTTGAATTTTCTACTCTGGTTTTTTCTTTGAAAATTTGGAGGCATCATTTATATATAGAATGGTGTGAAATATATATAGATCATAAATGTATGAAGTATATATTCACTCAGATTAAGTTGAACATGAGGTAGAGAAGATGGATGTATTTGATTAAGGATTATCATTGCACAATCTATTTCCATACCGGAAATAGAAACAAATTAGTTTAAACCTAGAATCAAAAAATGAAACATTTTTCATTTTACATTTGGAACCTAATCCTTTAGTTAATGATTCGATAAATTTAGGCATATAAGATGTGGATAGAGGCACTAAATCTATTTATTTTGGTTCCAGTCCAATCTTCTATGTCAGTGAGAATTATTAAAGATCATAATGATGATTTTGAGTTATAGGAAAAGATATAATTTGTTAAGAAGAATATGTTTCCTAAATTTAATATTGATAAAGAGTTTGTTTTTATATTTTAAAATAGATTATGTGTTCCTTTTGATTCCAAGATAAAGAAGGAATTGTAAAATGATGCTCATAGTTCCCCATTTTCTATTCATCATGGTATCACTAATATGCACATAGAGCTTCATGAATACAACTAGTGAGATGGAAGGAAAAAATATATTGTTGAAATTTCAGTGAAATATTTGACTTTTCAGTAGGTCAATAAAGAATTAAAAAAAAGAAATGGGATTATTTAACTTTTTTCCAATACCAATGTTGAAATTTCAGAAATATATCCATTGCTTTCATCGTGGGATTAACAATGAGTTATCAAGGTAATAATGAAATTTAGGTTATTATTGATTTACTGATTAAATCTACACATTTACATCCAATTTGAGATAGTTCTTATTTAGATCAACATTCTCGATTGTACTGTTAGGAGATATCTTGGTTACATGGAGTTCCTACCTCTATTATATCTAATGATGATCCCATATTCACTTTTAATTTTTTGGTGAGTCCTATATAAGTTGTTGTTCCCTAAATTAATTTTTAGTACAACCTTTCATCCCCACTCTGATGAAAATTGATAATGAACTATTTATTCCTTAGAAGGAGTGCTTCCTGTTTTTTAAAGGGATTACTAGGGAATTTGGAATCAACATAATTATTTAGTTGAGTTTTCTTATAATGACAGTTTTTATTCCATCATACAGATTGTACCTTTTGAGGCATTATATGGATAGCGGTGTTGAAATTTATAATTTTGGGATTAAGTATGTGAAATAAAGTGGAATGTACAAGAATTGGTAGAGAAATAGATTATAAGGTAAATATTATTCAATAAAATATTAGGATAGATCATACCAGGTAGAAAATTTATGCATATCACATCAGGAAAGACCTTTCATTCGTGGAAGGTGATCTTTTTTTTCTTAAAATATCCCTATGGAAAAGTGTTATGAATTTTGGTAGGAAGGTAAAGTTAAGTCCACTTTACATTGGACCATATGAAATATTAGGGAATATTGGATCAGTTTCCTATCATATGGCCTTTCCTCTATGTTTATCCCAGGCACACAATGTATTTCATGTTTTGATGTCAAGAAATTATGTGCGTTATTCATATCACATATTAATCTATGAAGTAGTTCAACAGGGATAAAGAATTTATTATAAATACTAACCCATTAAAATTATTAACTATAGAGATAAATTATTTTGAAAAAAGTAAATTTAACAGGTTAATGTTTTGCAGAAATCCACATGGTTGTGGAAGCAACATGGAAATTTGAAAATACTATGTGGAAAATATATCCCCACTTTCTTAAAAAGTGAATAAAATTGTTGGGATGAAATGTATAGTGGTGAGGGTTAGGGGATAATTTAAAAAATAAGTACTAATAGAATATATTTTTCATATTTATTATTATTCTTGAATTATGTAGTTATATTCATTATAAAAATAAGAAGTAATTTTTAAAATAAAAAAGGAAATGAGTTTATTATACTCATTTATTATAATATTTAATTAAAAATTTTTATTATAAAATAATTTATTTTTTTTTTTTTTTTTATAATTTTTAAATTTATCACTTAAAAGTAATCTTAGAATAAATTTTATGAGAATTTTCTAAAAATATTTATTTTTTAATGAGTAGTGAAAAAAACCAATTTTTAATATAAAATATATTTTATTTTGAAATTAAAATTAAATTTTTTATTAGTTTTATATTTTAATTATGTTTTTATATAATATAATATTATTATGGGGTTTTAAATGTATTTTATACTTGAAGTTATTATACAATAATTTTATATTTAAAAATGGCATTTTTCCAAAAAAATCGTTGTCATTGTGTTTTTATGGTTTAGTTTTAAATTAAATTATAAAACTTATATGTTTTGAATTTTGAAAAATGGATTCCATATTTAGGATCAATGGGTAAAAATTTAATAAATAGTTCTATTTAACTTTTGATCAATATGAATAGTAAAATTAGTAATTTTTATTACCACATTAAAGGGTAAATCAAGTAATTTATGTTAAAAATAAAATGATATGAAATTTTAAAGGACCTAAATACATACATAAATATTATTGTTTGATTTTAACTCTACCATAATCATCCAAGAGACAAATCTATTATCTTTTTTTTCCAATGGATAAGATTATGACCTTTATAGTATTTTATTTCATAAAATGTCAAACATTCCACACTCTTATTTTTAATAAGTGTAATATTTTGGGTATGGTGTTATCCAGTGACTATGTTAGACTATAAATAGTATTTTGAAACCTAAAATTAACATAATTGTATAATTCGGGAATATAAAGGTCATATGTGACGAATCAATCTTGGGTAAATAGAATTTCTTTTTAAAAATCATCTTTAAGTGTTCCTCTTTCATTTTTAAAGAAATTCATTATTGAATGTTTTCTGACTAATTGGGAATGAGATTATTTTTAATCGATAATGACAACTTAATACTTTAAGTCTTTATTTACATGTTTACATTGTTATTTTAAATGAAAAGGTATTACTTTATTTGTGAATTTTTTTTAAAAAGTTATTTTTAAATGGGAAAGTTATTTTCCTCATGAAATATTTTTATTATGTAAGATTTCATGTTTTTTGATTATTTTATGGTTGTTGGGAAATTTTTTTGATGATGGATAGTTTCATGATAAACCAAGGATGGTTGTTTATGTTATAACCTCCAATGCATTGTGTATATTGGAGATAGACGGTGACAGTATTGGTTATTCCATTTGTAAGAGTGATATAGAATATTACCTCCCAAATTATCTATGAACCTTTTATATACATTATAAAGAGTTTTCATGGAAATTTTTTGATTTTAAAATTTTAATACAATCATATTTTTGAAAATATGATTCCGTTTTGTGGGTAAATGAATTTTTTTTAAGAAATGGTTTATCATTATTTATCATGGTATTTCTTGTTTTTTAACGGACTCTAATATTTCTTTGTTTTGTGTCCCTTGATGAGATATTTATTTTCATCTTAATTTTTAAAGTATTTATCACTCTTTTTAAGGGAGAGTATTGAAAATGATGAGGTCAAGTAGAATATTGTAAAGATTTATCCTGAAAATAATCCTTGTTTTATTTATAATGTTTTGTTTGGATGGAAAAATCTATACTAGGTATACATGTTTAACTATAATGTATGGGTTTTATATGTAAAAGTTTGTCCTAATTATCTAAAACTATACACCAAAAATATCCATAGAATTATAAGAAATTGAATTATACATAAATTACAATTGAATATATAATTATTAAGGTTGGGTCATTAAAAATAATACTTTGATCAGAATTATGAGAGTTTGAGAATCTCAATGAGATGTTTTTTGGTATGTTTATAATCCATGGAGAGGATTTGCGTTCTTGGGTAATTTTTTGGTAGTTTGAATATTATTTTTTTGTTAATTTACTTATTTTATCTCCATTTCATGGTTACCACATGGTTATATAAAATCTTGAAGAGTTCCATAGTAAACCATGTGTGTGGATTTTTCCTTGGGGTGTTATAACATAGCTTGCACTTGGTTATGGAAAAATTTTTGTGGAAAGTTGTGTAGATCTATATATTTTTTGGAGTGGGATATTCACAATTAGTGGATGGTGTAGAAATCTATACTATCATAAAACACAAGTGAGAAATATTGATGTAGTATGATATTTATCGTAAGTGTATGTTTTTGTAAAACATATAGCTACCCACATTTCATTAAAATTTATAAATATCCATTTTTACACTATTATTTTTAACCCTACGACCCTCTAATATACCCCTATCACATGTGTAAACTAGAGTATTAAAATGTATCTCCCTCATCTACTTAATCATTTGATTTCCCATGGTGTGATGTGTTTTTGAGGCTATTCTATAGTGATTTGAGATAA
This sequence comes from Viscum album, assembly GCA_963277665.1. Lineage (NCBI taxonomy): Eukaryota > Viridiplantae > Streptophyta > Magnoliopsida > Santalales > Viscaceae > Viscum > Viscum album. The sequence goes on from OY728122.1 coordinate 1,512,215,606, forward strand.
GTAAATCCCAATTTTTTATTTTATCCTAGTTTCGCTTCCACATTTCAAATTTGTGATGATTTGTGATAGGTTTTGTGAGACTACTATAACAGATATTGGTTGAATATTATGGATATGATATGGACTTTTAATATATTAGATATATGATGTATCTGGAGGATGTATACACTCTATAATTCATTATCTTATTAAAGGTATTTCACATACCTTATTTATTTATGGTTTTTAGAAAAATTGGGTTTAATTGGACATTGATTAGTATTATTGATTGGTGTAATTATGATAACATAGGTTTGGGTGCATGTCAAGAGTATACCAGACCCCATAGCTTGTGATTTTGATAATGATGGGTTAGACAATTAATTTTTAGATGATTATGTATCTTTCAATTAAAATGAATAATTAACAATAAATAATTATAATTATTTATTTTAGTTCTTTTAGACTATGATAGGATCTTGGGTGATGATATAAGGGTTTGATGAGATTTGATAGTGTAGTTTTAACTTTATTAAGTGGAATTACTCCGTTAGAGGTTACTGATCTCTAAAAATATCTATGATTATTATTCATATTGTTATATTATTGTGATTTATAGTATCACCAATAGAATGTGGTCCAAAATTAAATGAAAATTAATTATTTATTTAAAAATAAATCATGTATAACTAATGGGTTTTAGTCCATTTTAGACCCCATATCTCTAGATGTATCATTTTCTGCACATCGACATGGGATTTAGTATATGTGTGTGATATTTGACAAAAGGTCCATAGTAGGGTGAAAATGTGATGACTAGAACCAATAATAACTTGATATGGGGTTTCAATATGCCTCATATTTTTAAAAATTGGTTTTCTAGTGGTGACAATGGAAAATTTTGTTTGTCTATGACATTGTGTGAGATACCATATTTTTCGAGTTACACCCCTCTGTGGGTTTTTTTGAGAAACCTATTTTTTAGGTTTTATTATCTTTTAACATTGTTGATTGAGTCATATTTAGAGAAGGAGAGCATTTTTTTTGGGTAAAACGACATAATTTTTTGGGATTTATGTTTTTTTGAATTAATGTAGTTTAGGTATAAACATGTTAAATGGTATTATAAGGGTTTCCTATGAGTTTTGAAGGCTTCATAGGTGGTTTAGGTACATTTTTAGAAGATGGGTTTAATGATGTTTTTAAGGAATTTTTTTTCCATGTAAATTAAATACAGGAAATGTAACTACCACCAGGAGGTTACCATTAAATAAATACATTCTTTTAAGTAGTTCATGGAATGGACTGGTTTCAAATAGTGAATCCACATTACACGACGTGTAATGTGTTGGAAGGGTTAAATTCATCTAAGGTGACATGAATTTTTTTATACTCTTAAATCTACAATTACAGGTCATGTAATCTATTTACATGTTATTTATTTATTGAGCCTATGTATTTTAATCTATGATGTGCTCCATAACATTCAATAAATCTATCTTTGATGAGATTTTTTATTAGGTTATCATTTATTTTACATGATTATCTAGCTATAGAAGTGGGATATTGTGACCGTGGCTGGTTTGAGTATTTATCTTCATTTTGTTTGATCATAGTTCCTTCTTTCGATCTTCTGTGCGTTCGTTCTTATTGGCACAATATGTGGAAAGCATTGTGTTGATCACTGATTTAAGGTATGTGGTATAAAACCTAACCCTATGGGATTTTAAAATATTTGAGTATGTTAAATATTTTGATTTCATATACAAAACCTAAAAATTAATTTAATTGAATAATGGATGCTGATAAATCATGTTTTGGATTATTCCCTGGATCCCTTTGGAACTAATGGTGTTGTGACCTGGCCTATGGATACCTATTGTGTGAGACATCCCTCGAATAATAATAAATTATATAATATTTTGAAGTGTGTTTACCATGACATGATAACTTAAGTGATTTGTTATGATAGATTCACCTTGTAAAATCACATAAATGATTGTTGAAATATCTATGTTTGATATGATGTGATTGCCTGTAAACTTGAATGTTAGTGGTTTAAGGACAATTTGATAAAATAAAATATATTTTAAAGATAAATAGTGATTAAAGTAATTAACCATTTTGACTTATGATATGATGTCATGTTATGGTATTTTTATCATTATGTCATGTGTTTTGATCGAGGTTGAAATTCTTATAGAGGGGGCATGGTCCAATTTCATACTTAAATCCTTATAAAGAGGGCTATTACTAGGATGATGGAATGATTATAAAGTGGTCCTTTCCATGTTTCATGCTATAATTCTTTTATAGAGGGATATTATAAATAAAATAAAATGATTATATAGAGGGATTATCCCTGTTTGATGGTAAAATTATTAAACATAGGCATATGATCGGATGCTGAAATACTTATATAGAGGGCTATTCCTGGATACTAAAATGATTATATATAAGGATATTCCATGGTGTTGAAATGATTATACAGAAGTATTTTTCTTGTTTTGTTATTTTACCATGGTTTAGGGTGATGGTAGGCATGGTTGTACTACATTATTAGAGATATCCCAACATGGAACCGAAGAAGGTTGATTTTGATATTGTATTAATTTTTTAATTAATAGACCAGTTTCTCTCTTACATCATGAAAATATAATCAGATTGTGTTTTATTATAAATGGTGTTGTCAAACTATTTAGTTTTACTCACACCCTATTCATGCCACCATACAATACTAGATAATATTACTCGGATATAGGTTTAGAAAAAGGAAAATGACCATGCTACTGACTGTGCATTCTAGTTGAGCTGGAATTTGGGGATATGACTTACATGGGAATTGGGACCAAGGGTTTTTGAGTTTAATCTGTCATCTCATTATTTTATTTTTATTTATTTAGTTTTACATTTAGTTACAATTATTATTATCACTACATGATTAATTATTATTGGTAATTTGATTTCTCCTTTACTCCCTTGTTGTATGTTGTACAATTTCTACTATTCCACTACACTAATATTTATTTATATTATTTATTTATTCTATGTTGTATATATGAAATAAGGGGTATAGTCTACCCAGTATACTGATTACACCACCACTACTAGTTTGTAACCTCTGGAATATGGGTAGGCATGCTTGTGGTCCCATAACTAATCGTATTTGGTATTGTGAGAGAGTACAGGATTAGGGGATGCTACAAAGTGGCATCAGAGGGAACACTTTTCTTTTATATTATTTTAATATTTGGAAAATGTAGAAAGGAGTCTAGGATTTTTTGGGACTTGGTAAAGATCTTGCGTATGAGAGTAGCTAACCCTTGTATGGGGAAAAATTGGAGTTCCCATGTATGGGATTACTGTTCATGATGTCTTCTTGTTATGGCTGATGTTATTTCACTATGGGTGATTAAAATATTGTGTGATGTTATTATTTCTTGAGATTTAAACTCATGGCCGTTAATGGCATGATATGAGTTTGTATACACCATGATTGACACATATGGTTATATATTGGAAATCATTTTTCATGATAGGGACATATTTATTGCATATGAAGTATTTTATTGTATGAAATGTTAAATGAGATATATATTATATATGATAAATTTAATTAAATAACTATTATGTGAAAACAAAACAATTGTAAGGCATGTTTAAGGAGAAAAGGATTAGTGGTTCTCTATTATTGTGACATTTTTTATTTTGACCTAATTGTTATAGATAGTTTTCAATGGAGTGAATTTTTCTTATAGTTTAAATTCATTTTGTTCATCCTTGAGTTGAGAATTGGGAGTGTAAAATTAGAACACTCCTAACACAACCGAGCTATGGATTCATATAGGTCCTGAGGAAGAAATGGATGTTCATCTTTGTGACAGATTCCTAAGGGTCATGCGATCTCTAGAGAGGGATACCGTTTGCGCTATACCTTTGATTTCTAAGCTGAAAAGAGTGTTTTAACTACATCCTGAACCAACATCCACTACGGAGGGAGGCCCGCAAGTAGCCGAGTTTTGGGTTGAGTATTTTAAAATGATCTTCAAGAATCTTTATACACCTACATTTCAAAGGGTGAACCTTGATTCACAAATAATTCATTATCCAACCAGGAATTGGTGGGAAACTCTATAAAAATATGGGAAGTAAGAGGAGTAATCTTGGAATAACTTCGAGGAGAATCTCCCAAGCCACTTCTATCCTGAGATGTTGAGGTATGAGAAGGATCATGAGTTCTTTCACATGAAATAGGATGGGATTCCAGTGATAGAATATGATTTATGATTCACTAACTTTTAGTTATTTTTACAATCTTTAGTGGATGATGGGATCTGCAGGGTGAGATATTTTTATGATAGACTTCCCTGTGAGGTCAGGTCATAGGTGAACCTATTTTTCTTATGTATATTTATCATATGTGATAAATTAGTCACTATTCATGGACGAGAATCTAAGAGAGGCCCCAAGCATTGGCTAAACTACACCAGCAGGGAAAACTAAAAGATCTTATTATGGTGGTAAGAATTGATTCTAGGATAGTTATCACCAAGGAGACAATGGGAAGAGAATTATGGAAAGTGGGCATCTACCTTAGGGCCATTCTTCATTTCAGTTATATAAGTTGGGTATGTTGGGCCATAAGCAGACCAAGTGTCCACACCCCACCTTAGAGTGTCATTCTTGTAGTCGAATTGGTCATTTCTAGAAAATTTTAGGAACATATCATAGTGGAGCAGTTCTAAGGGATCATATTGGGTACCATTATATGGGAATGACTTAGATAACCCTTAAAAGATAGTTATATGAAGATCTATAGGATGATCAGGTCGAGGTAGTGGACATGGTACCCCAGTGCAGGAATGATAGTACCAATAAGAGGGAAAAATAATATGGAGTCAAACTGGAGCACATGGTAGAGGGTTTGGTTAGCTACACACTATACAAACTGCTATGTCTATTGGGGATGCAATAATTTCACCCATAAGATGTTTGATTATTACACCATTACCCATTATCTCATTTTTTTGATATAAAATCATCACATTCCCTTTTATCTAATATTGTTTCAAATCGGTTGGGTTTTATTGTGTATGGCTTGGATATTATTTTGACAATCGACATGTCGTTTTGAGTGTGGTTAGAGAATATAATTTTTTATGGGGTGTTATCTAGAAATTGTTGGTTACCATTTCTTTTGCAAACTATTTATGTTAAAAATGATAGTTTTTGAATTGATTCTCAGTATGGGTTGGTTAGTTCTATAACTCACTCATATCAACATTTACTGGAGGAGAGTAAATTTTCTATCTCTTGAAGGAGGTATCTATTTTCACTTGGGGGAATGAGATCTTTATTTTGGTCATCCATGACCAATTCAATGTAGATCGGATTTTCTCTCGGCTCTGATATTAGGTCTTTCTCTATATGAGGGCGTAATGAACAATTTTTTTCCTCTAGTGGTATACCATTTTTAGGACACCATTATTGATGATTTCAATGTCTTAACACCCTAGTGGGAGATAGAGTTAGTGTTGGGATCAGAGTCAATTTCTATTCCTCAATATTGGATGACACCAAAATATATTTGAGAAGAAAATGTTGGGTTAGATGATCTAGAAGAAAAATGTTTCTTATAGCCTAGTACATCTCCAGGGTTTTATCCAATTATTTTCTCTAAGAAGGATGATGAGCCTTTGTGCTTATGTGTATATTATCAGAGATTTTACCTGATGATGGTCAAGAACCAATATTTCCTACCACATTTTGATAATCTCTTTGATCAGCTGATTGGTGATAAGATATTCTCCCAGATTTATTTGAGATTAGGATACCAATAGTTGAGGGTGATACCCTTAGACATACCTCATACTTCTTTTTGGGGTAGGTATGGCTTGTTTGAGTTCATAGTGATGCTATTTGGATTAAAAAATGCACTGACTATATTCATGGAATTGATGAATTGGATCATTTATCCTTTTCTAGACTAGTTTTTGGTGTTTTTTCAATGATATCATAGTGTACTACAAGTTTGTATATGATCATTATAAACATCTTGTCATCATCTTGAGTACATTTAGATAGGATCGAATTTACACCCAGCTAACCAAATGCGGTTTCTGGATTGATAAAGTGCAATTCATGGGCCATGTCATCTCTATGTAAAGAGTGCCATTAGACTGAGTGAAGGTTGTAACTGAGGTATATTGGGAGTTTCCTGAGAATGTATTCTATATTTGGAGATTTATGGGTATATTAGGTTATTATATATTCTTTATCTAGGTATTCTCCCATTTTGTATCACCAATGGACAAGATAACCAAGACGGGTGTAATGTTTTTTTGGTTATATGGTTATGAGAGATCTTTTTAGGAGTTGAAGAGTAGTCTAAAATTAATATCTATACTCAATATACATATTCCAGGAAAGGCATATACCATGTACTAGAATTCATTTAGAGTTGTACTTAGAGCAGTTCTGATGTTAGTGGAATGATTAGTTTCTTATGGCTCCGAACAATCGAGGCCACATTAGAGGAATTATATTACGCATTATTTGGATTTAGAAATGGTAGTATATTCCCTATGATTTTAGAGTCACTATCTTTTGAGTGAGAGGTTTTTAGTTTAGATGAAATACTAGATCCTCAAGTACATCTTTACTTCGGAGGACATAAACCTTTAGCAGAGGAGGTAGGTCAAGTATTTATATACTTTCTACTTTGAGATGGTTTATATGCTGGTCAAGGGAAACTTCATTGATAAAACCATAAGATGAAAAACAAAGATAGAGGTACTTTTGGAGTCATGTGATGAGTGGAGGGAAATGAAACTCATTGAAGTCACGCATATGGATGTTCAGGATTCCCATGGATGAGTAGCTCTGACTTTGACATCAGTTATAACTATGATTGTTGATCTGATCAATAAAAAGTAGTTATTTGATATGGGGGGATAAGTTTTGAGGGAAAAATTATATATGGTGGGGGGGATCCACCAAAAGTTTGGTATCATGGAAACATTAATTCCATTATTTTTCATGGCTAGGTATGAGTTCCTATGGGCTTGTGTGGGGTATTGATGAGAGAGTTTCATGTTTCTATATGGACAGTACATCCTAGTTTGAAAAATATGTTTAGTGATATATTTAGATAGTACTGGTGGTTAGAAATAAAGACACTAGAAAAACAGGTACTTACGACGGGTCATTTGCGACGGGATCCCGTCGCAAACGGCTTTTTGCGACGGGGGCCCGTCCCAAATGACCCGTTGCTGAAAACGGTGTCGCAACAACAATTTTTTGCGACGGGCCTGTCGCGAAAGCCTTTTCCACGACGGGGAGAATCCCCGTCACAACTAGTACTCCGTATATTTGTAAAAAACTTTTCAAAAACTATTTGCGACTGGGCCCGTCGCAAATACCTGTTGCGACGAGCCCGTCGCAAAAACTTTAAAAAAAAATAAAAAAACTATTAATAAATTATTTTAATGCATATAATAATAATACTATTTGCGACGGGCATAGTATCCCGTCGCAAATACTATAAAAAAAATAAAAAAATAATAATTTATTAATAAATTATTTTAATTAATATAATAATAATCCAATTATAATTCAAAAATAAAAAATAATAAAATATTAATAAATGATTTTAATTAATATAATAATAGAATTATAATTCACAAATAAAAATAATAAATTATTTTAATTAATATAATAATAATAGAATTATAATTCAAAAATAAAAAATAATTGAATATTAATAAATGATTTAATTAATATAATAATATTAGAATTATAATTCATAAATAAAAAAAATATTAATAAGTTATTTTAATTAATATAAAAATAATAGAATTATTTTACATTCAAATATTAAAATAATTCAAGTATTACAAAAAAATATAATAAAATTATAAAATTATAAAATTTTAATATATATATAAATTATAATATTATAAAATTTTAATATATATAAAAAATTTAATATTATAAAATATAAATAATATAATTATTCATATTAATATTGTTATTTAAAAATATAATATTATTAATATTTTATAATGAGACAGAAACTACACAAATAGAAAAAAAAATCATATTTTGATTTCACCAATTTTATAACATAAATACAAACTCTAATCTGAAGGAGGGGGGAGGGGGGATCTGCAGATGGTGGTGGAGGAAACTCCATCCATAAAGCATGAGTGAGTCGGCGCATGTACTCCATCTGCTCCAGATGCTGCTGCTGCCACCAACTCGTCTGCTCCTCGTACAGCTGCTGCTGGCGTCGACGCTCCTCATCATGCTGCTGACGCATATACTCCTGCTCCTATCGGAGACTCTCTATCAATACAGTCTGAGATCGCAACTGATCCTCATACTGTGTAGAAGAAGAAGATGCACGAGCTCCTCTCGAGCTGGACGCCGACATCGCAGCACTGCCATAATAATCTCTGGGAGTCAGTCGAGAGCTGATACCAACTACCCGGCCCTTCTCGAAGGCATACTGGGTGGCCTGCATCCATGCCGCCTCATCAAACTGACGACCAGTGGTCTGATCTGATGACTCGGCCTGACTCTCAGGCCGGGCCTGTGACGCGGCAGCCTCATATGACTCCTTTAGTTGCAATTGAAAATTAAAATTGTGAATATATTATATGCAGTTAATTTTTAAACTTGAAAACAAATAATACTAACCACGACGTGATGCTGACGATCACCTCTGAGCTCCCCAGTAGCAGGATCACTATACATCCTCCGATATACGTCGTACTCCGTAATATCGGGGTGCTCGATAGCCTATAAGAATAAAAAATAAACTGTTAATATTTATAGTTATATAAAATATTTATAAATAATGTACGTACCAGATGCTGTCTATGAGTACTGAAAGAACGACTCCCAGCTCGATGAGTCACCTCCTGTCTCCCCCGATTCTGCCTCCCCACCGATGATCTCCCCTGAAAGGCACCACTCAACCAGTGCGCACATAATCCATCACATACATGGGATGAAATGTACTCTGGTCGGTGTGCTCTACATGACTCGTCAATATCTGACACTCTTGCTTTCTTCATCGCAGCTTTTCTTAAATTGTGCAAAAACTGACGAAGGCGATCACGCATGGCCACCTCCCATGCCTCGTGGATGGCGTCACACATGGTATCCTCGATCGGATACCATAAAACCTACAAATAAATCAAAATATCAAGTTAGAAATGAAATAGTTTTCAAAATAAAAATTATTTATTTACGTACGTACCAACCAATGGCCGAACATGGCCTACTGCACATCAAAGGGAATCTGCTCCCATATGGTCCACGGCTGAGAGAAATAGTTACACAAAATAGCGTTGTCCTGTCCGACTGCTATATGCGGAAAACAGTAAAAATAATAAACATTTGTTATGTGAATAGATTAATGAAATCTTAGTCAAATCCACAGGTTATCACACAGGTTATCACACCTCTGTGTGCGTGGATCAAACCCAAGACGTGGACGTCACTCGGGGATGGGGTCAGGAATCATCAATCGTGCAAGACCGCGCCCCCTCTGCGTACTCCCTGGAGCGCCTGTAGGCTGAGGGTCATCTGTCAGTAACTCATCCGCAACGAAAGTCAGGTCGGCATCCGCCAACTCACGAAATGTGGCGTTGTCCATCTGAAACAGAAAATGTTAATGTTGTTAGCAAATAATTGATAATTACTATTATATATACACATATACATATTATGATTGTATATAAATACCTTGGAATTCTATCAGTGTTCATCTTCATCATCATCTTCATATATGTCAATGTCATCTTCATATTCATCCTCAACATCATCGATATCCATTCGAGTTATAGTTGCTTCATCTCTTACCATTTCAAATTCATATGTGACATCATTAACACCATCGTCATAACCAACTCTTAAATGTGGGGTGTCATCATCGATACTCATGTCTTTTTGTAAAAAAGATTGATTTTGAGTACTCTCTTGAAAATCTTCAATTCTTTGCACATTAGTGAAAGCACATTCACTTTGACTAAACTGATTGTCTCGAATTTTGATTTTTATTACTAATTATTGGTAATTATTTCTAATTATTACTAATTATTGGTAATTAATACTAATTATTGGTAATTTTTGGTAATTATTCCTAATTATTGGTAATTATTACTAATTATTGTTATGTATTACTAATTATTGGTAATTATTACTAATTATTACTAATTATTGGTAATTATTACTAATTATTACTAATTATTACTAATTATTGGTAATTATTAATAATTATTACTAATTATTACTAATTATTACTAATTATTACTAATTATTGGTAATTATTACTAATTATTACTAATTATTACTAATAATTACTAATAATTACTAATTATTGGTAATTATTACTAATTATTACTAATTATTGGTAATTATTACTAATTATTACTAATTATTACTAATTATTACTAATTATTGGTAATTATTACTAATTATTACTAATTATTGGTAATTATTAGTAATTATTACTAATTATTACTAATTATTACTAATTATTACTAATTATTACTAATTATTACTAATTATTACTAATTATTGGTAATTATTACTAATTATTACTAATTATTGGTAATTATTACTAATTATTACTAATTATTACTAATTATTACTAATTATTACTAATTATTACTAATTATTACTAATTATTACTAATTATTGGTAATTATTGGTAATTATTGATAATTATTTGTAATTATTACTAATTATTACTAATTATTACTAATTATTACTAATTATTACTAATGATTACTAATTATTACTAATTATTACTAATTATTAGTAATTATTCCTAATTCTTGATAATTATTGGTAATTATTACTAATTATTGGTAATTATTACTAATTATTACTAATTATTGGTAATTATTACTAATTATTGGTAATTATTGGTAATTATTACTAATTATTGGTAATTATTACTAATTATTACTAATTATTACTAATTGTTACTAATTATTACTAATTATTGGTAATTATTACTAATTATTGGTAATTATTCCTAATTATTACTAATTATTACTAATTATTACTAATTATTACTAATTATTACTAATTCTTACTAATTATTGGAAATTATTACTAATTATTGGCAATTATTGGTAATTATTACTAATTATTGGTAATTATAACTAATTATTACTAATTATTACTAATTATTACTAATTATTGGTAATTATTACTAATTATTACTAATTATTGGTAATTATTACTAATTATTACTAATTATTAATAATTATTACTAATTATTGGTAATTATTACTAATTATTACTAATTATTGGTAATTATTACTAATTATTACTAATTATTACTAATTATTACTAATTATTACTAATTATTACTAATTATTACTAATTATTACTAATTATTACTAATTATTGGTAATTATTACTAATTATTGGTAATTATTACTAATTATTACTAATTATTGGTAATTATTACTAATTATTGGTAATATTTACTAATTATTACTAATTATTACTAATTACTACTATATTGGTAATTATTACTAATTATTATTAATTATTACTAATTACTACTAATTATTGGTAATTATTACTAATTATTACTAATAATTTTAATTATTACTAATTATTGGTAATTATTACTAATTATTGGTAATTATTACTAATTATTGGTAATTATTACTAATTATTGGTAATTATTACGAATTATTGGTAATTATTACTAATTATTTGTAATTATTATTAATTATTACTAATTATTACTAACTATTGGTAATTATTACTAATTATTGGTAATTATTACTAATTATTGGTAATTATTACTAATTATTACTAATTATTTCTAATTATTGATAATTATTGGTAATTGTTCCTAATTATTAGTAATTAAATGAATAATTACCAATAATTAGGAATAATTACCAATAATTAGGAATAATAACATTATTAGTGTATTTTATTATTAATATTAAAATAATATAATTTTCTAATTTATATACTATTCTGCTTTCATCTGTGTGTTTTCTATCTCCACATACAAATAATACATGTGGAGACACAAACACACAGATGAAAAGAGAATTGTATATATATAAAAAATTATATTATTTTAATATTAATAATAAAATATACTAATAATGTAATAATGTTATTATTCCTAATTATTGTTATTTATTACTAATTATTAAAAGTTATTCTTAATTATTAAAAATTATTACTAATTATTCCTAATTACCATTAACTATGAACAATACAAATAATTTAAATTTATTAAGTAACAAAACAATGTAAACATAATTAAATTACAACTAATTAAGAATAATTGAAACTAATAAAAAATTAAAAATAAATATTAAATTAAAATGAACACAAAATCCTTGAAAATTGATCTGAGGTTGATCTCTGATCGTTCTTCAAAACTTCAATATCAACTCCGGAGAAAAAAAATAAACTTGAGAAAAACTGAACTTTAGAAATAAAATTTTGATAGAAGAAGAAGATGGAGTTTGAGAATGATTTGAAAAAAAACGGATGGGGGTATTTATCGGTTAGATTATTTGCGACAGGTCCATTTGTGACGGGTATCCCGTCGCGAATAATATTATTTGCGACGGTACCCGTCGCAAATACCTTAGCCATCATTTATTACGGTCAACGGTTAAATAGTGATTTGCGATGGGTCCCGTCGCAAATAACCACCTGCCGACGTACTATTTGCGACGGGGGAATATTCCCGTCGCAAATACCTTTTACCGCCGCCGGTTATTTGCGATGAGAATATTCCCCCGTCGCCAATATGTTTCCCGCGATTTGGCACGCAAAGCACGCCAGTCCTTTTGCGATGGGGAAAGCTATCCCGTTGCAAAAGGCTACTTATTTCCGACGGGAAAATACCCCCCTCGCAAATAAGTTTTTAACGGAGCTATTTGCGACATGATTTATTCCCGTCACAAATAACCCGTCGCAAATACCCATTTTTTCCATAGTGAATGTCTGTGGGCTTCATGGAAAGATGCTTCACTTGTTAGCTACTGAAATCTTAGAATTATAAGCCTTCTAGGATATTATATCCACTATCCATTCCTGGTTGGGAAAGGGATGATGTCACCATGGATTTTATGATAGGATTACAAATGAAACCTCATAAGAATGATGGGGCATGGGTGATCATAGATCGACTGATTAAGTTAGATCACTTATTTCCTTTTAGAATGACCTTCACTATTGATGATCTGGGTATTCTATATGTGCATGTGATAGTTTAGTTTCATGGTGTAATGAGGAGTATGGGTTTGGTTAGATATCCTTATATCATTTCTATGTTAATTAAGGGTCTTGAAAAGGCTGTAGGTTTAGAGGTTCTTTTGATTATGACCTATCATTCTCAGACTGAATGTTAGTCTATGCAGACTATTCAGATTTGGGTGGAAATTTAAAAATGCTATATTATTGATTAAAGTGTTTTTTGGAAGAAGCATATAATAGTCATGGATTTTTTTATATAATACCATATTATAGAAATCAATCTAGATGACACCTAACAAGATATTTCAAGTAAGATCATTCTTTTCACCTATTTATTTGTTTATAAGTTGGTGAGTTTATGCTTATTAGACCTAGTCTAATGTACGATAAATCTGAGAATATTCCTTCGATTAAGAGGTGGTTGGTGACCATACAAAGCAGATATAAATCATATGTTAAACATCAGAGGTGACCTATAGAGTTTAATGTTGGTCGTAATGTTTTCATTTGGGTTTCAGCAAGGTTTGGGCAACACTATATTAGGAAATTGGAAAAGTTTTCACCCAGGATTGTTGGGTCATTTGAGGTAGTTGAAAGGGCCGGTCAATGGAATATCGATTAGCCCTTCCATAGTGCTATATTTCCATGAAAAATCTGTTTCACACACTCTATCATAAAAGATATCATCATAACCATTCCCATATGGTAGATTTCTGGTATGTCGAGATTTGTGTAGATGTTTCCTTTGAAGATCATCTGATGCTAATTATGGACCTTATGGATATGTACCTCAAGGAAAAGACCATACCTCTTTTATCTCTGTTTCCTTATAATTTAATTTTGTTGGTTGAGTTTTGTTAACATATTGAGATACTTTATTAGGGAAAATGACCTAATGTCCAGGGATGTATTTTTTTGAATTAATTGAGTCTTGGAATAAACATGTTAAATATGATTCCAAGGTTTTCTTATGATCTTTCAAGGATTAATAGGTGTTTCCTGAATATTTAAAGAAAATTGTCTTGAATACATCTATAGAAAATTTACACATCATTTAAATGGATTAAACTATATGTAACTTCCACTAGGATGTTTTCGTGAAATGAATACTGGCAGTGAACTGGTTCATGGCATGTCATGAACCAGGTCAGGATGTCATCCGACCCAACACCTGACCCGGTCTGCAGCACAACCTGATTGGTGTTCCCAATCCCCACGGTCTAGAAACTAGTGTTAGACATAAAAAAATATTTCTAAGGGGAATGATTTCAACCCATAATACAAGGGTCAATTAAAATAAATTTAATACAGAGATTACCAACAATTGAATCTAAATCAATAAATATATAAATAGATTCATCTTCAATAGATCATTAATGTAGAAACCAAATACCAAACTGAATACTAAAACCAAGATACAAAGAAATATGTGTAACCTTTTGGTCACCACCAACCAACAGACCAAACCACTTGACAATGATCTCATGAAATAACAACTTGAAAAAGATAGGGAACCTAAACAACAGCTCAGATCTACCAATACTAAAAGGAACAATTAGGGTGTGAGATTCACAACTCCATTAGCGAGCACCATAGTTTCCATGAATTTACTTTCCCAAAAAAATTCCAAACACTTCTTTGAAATAAATTTATAAAAACATGGTTTTAAAATTTTAACAAATAAACTAATTTTACCCTTTTTTCAAAACATGACACCCACCATTATTTTCAGAACAAGGATACTATTTTATAATAAAATACCAAAACAAGGATATACTGGGGTATATTGAAAAGTAAATAAACAATGAAATCTGAAAAATAATAGAAACATAATGTAAGAAAGTAGACATAAATAGTAACTATGGGTGATCATAAAAATTCTTAGAGAGAACCCTAGATATACTCAGTTTGGAACCACTTTCCTACGAATGGTGAATCCACTAATTCTGTAACTAACTATCCTCTATCAACTGGCCAATCCATTGGCATATCCAACCTAGCCCCTTAGTTATCCAGGGTGTACAAACCCGTTTAATTCAGGGTGGAAATCTTATATCAATTGATCCAATGAAGGATGACTAGGAACCCATGGTGGCAATATACTATTTAAGTGGGAGGCCCTTGCATGTGTGACTCACCTTATCAGCCATCACAACACTTGCCTACCGAAAACACAAACACCACTATATGATAACACATAATGGGTAATCCCTCTTATAGTGGTTCCCCATATATATATATATATATATATATATGTTTCACTTCATCGAAGGCTCCAATTGGGATGTCACATCACTTAATCATTCAATACTTTATTTTAAAAACATGTAGTTTTTCAAATGAGTCTTTAAATTTAACCACCCAAATACCTTTTTCCAAAAGAACTTCAAAAAAAATTTCCAGAAAATGTGAAATACCACTTTAACTATGTATATACCATGTGAGAATTTACACTTTACATTCACTCACCAAAACATATTTCAAAACAGGTTGGTCAGACTATAAGGAATAGACATAAAATTACACACTCAAATATCTAGAAGAAAAACTTTTCCGATTTTTTGAAAACGTAGAACCATTTTTAGAAAAGGAAGGAAGGAGTAATGAGGATCTTTTAAGTGAAAGGTGTTTTAGAGTGCCACCATCATTTGAATGGAAATCCATGTGTGTGTATTGTGTACCCATGGATGTTCCAACATCCAATGTCACCTTCTATTTTCCCAAGAACTATTTTTTGAAATCATTTATAATAATACCACTTTGTTTTAAAAAAACCCAACCATTCCATTTAATTTCAAATGCATAAATAACCTCATTAAAATCCATGAAATTACTAAATCACAAATATAATTCCAAATAAAAAACAAACAATACAATCATAACTCAATGTGGATAAACATTTCACAAAACACTATATTTAATTCTAAAAGAACACATAGAATTTAATCAAACACCATAGGAGCCAAGAACCTAAGAATAATTCTGGAATCTCTTTTAATAAATATTTGTTGAATATTATATCAAGTTAATGATACTATAACAACAAACAAAAATACCCCTTAGGAATGAAAATCATATTTAAAAAATAATTGAGAACATGAAAGAATCAATGGGTTGTGCCGGGAAGAAAAAAGATGTAAACACATACCTCAAAGGATTAAGGACACAAATTAACCCTCAGAGAAGGAATAAATAATCCCCCAAGAAGATCTACACACCCTAGAACAAAATGAAAATAGAACAAACATAAACCATAACTATTAGTCTTTATACATGGGATGAAATCCCAAAGTAAAACCAAAGAATAGAGAGAGAATACAACGAAGAAAGAAATGGAAAAAACCCCAAAATCTTATCGCGGAATCAAAGGAGGAGCATCATGAAGGGAGGAGGATCAAAGTGAAAAAGGATTTAGGACCCCTTGGTGTTCTAAATTCAACCTGGAAGGAGGGGGATGAAATATGGTTTAAAGAATAGGGGGATAGAATCGAAAGTTCAAATTTTAAAATTTCTTTTTAGATTACATAGTTTGGCCATATGGTTTAACAAACTCAATGATGACCATGCAGTTTCCACTGCCCACAGATGGACTGACTGCACACATAGCCCTCATGGTTTGTGTGACATCCTCAAATCATACGATACCTTTTGAAGATATCCCAGACCTACTGCACAACCAAGCCACACAGTTTGTGTGACCATGCACAAACTGTGTGACAACTTCTTCCACTTTTTGTACTACCTTCACGAGTTACTAGTATGATCCAAACGGTTTATACTAACCGTACAATGCTCAAGAACAAGTCAAAAACCTGTAAAAACTTATAAACATCAAAAATTTAAACTTGGTTTCAAACCCGAACCTCAACTAAAATATTCGAGACCAAAAAAAGGACAAAATAAAGAGGTATCTGAGGCAGGAGTGTGACAATTATCTCCACCAGAGACACTTTCTACCCCCACAAATTCAATATGAAAAAAGATCACTAAAACTAGAGTCCATTACCAATCAAAAGTAAGGAAAACCAAGAGCCTCATGGAAACCCTTCACTCCACAACTCACACCGGACTGATCTCAAAGGATCCACAACATGAGAATGAGGGGAGAACATGAGGGGTTCTCCCCACCACAATATCTTGACTAAATGGAAAATTGTTAAAACCCATGAAACACCACTAATCATGAATAATAAACTCACTATGGTGCAACCTGGTGAACTGGGACCCCAAAGATAGCCTATATTTCTTTATTAACCAAACAACACCCTTACCACAACTTGAAAACTAGGGGACTCCAAACCTAAAATCATCCCATTTACCCGAACAACTAATCCATACTTCCAAGAATTAAAACAGTAGGACTAGTACAGGGAAACCCAATATACATAAATTTCGTGAAAATGTAATCCTTTAAAACAACCAAAATCCATCCACACAAGAGAGAAAAAAACACCACTAGAACTAGTGACTTTCCAAAAACCTACTGAATTCCCCAACACTAGGGGAAACCCATGAAAATAATTCCAAACCAAAAAGTATACAAAATAATCATTTCACCAATCCCAAAAAACTCAATCATTTCCAAATGAACACCACTAAAACAAAATCAATCCACACAAGGGTTAAACCTACTTGAATAAAAATGAATGGTTCAAAAGGCCACATTAAAACATGAACAACTACTTTGATTTCAACAAATAACGTTCACCAAACCATCACAAAAAAAGATAAATTTATAATGGGAAGGAAAAAAGAACATGTAATATTTAAGTTTTCCTATCCAAACACAGATTGAAAATACCAGGCAAAGGTTTCACACACCCTTGAAAACTCTTGACTGTGCACCAGATTCAGCCCGAGGCTTGTGGCTAAGGCATTGATGGCTGAAGCATCTCCTACCTCATAGCCCGGAACTTGAATCCCCTAATAAAAAAATACTTCTTTGAGAAAATATTCCTAAAAAAAATATATAAATGTACCAAATTACCACATAGGTGGTATGCATTTTGGAGGGATGTGATAAGAAAACATTCAAGGCCCAGAGTGGCCTCACTGATTTCACACTAGAAAGCGTCCTGATGAACTCGAAGCTATAACCTATGATGATGAATACCTTGGGATAGGTTCCACCGGTGTACACTCCTCTCTAGAGGGGGAACCTTTACAAATAAAAAGAGACACCGAATTGCAAATTGTTTTCACTCCGAAAACCAACTCAGCTTGAAACACTTTATCCAACAAATTCTAAAAATGATGTTCCTTGAAAGAGAGGACATACATCATGATATCTAGATAAATATCCATAAGGGAAAAGGGAATAATTCATCTTATCCTATGACTCCAACTCAGGAGAAAAGGAAACCATTTCCTTGAAGTGGTTAACATAGGCCTTCAGTATTTGCTAGACTTACTGAGCACACATGAGCTCTCCCCTTTTCTTCATTAGAACCTCCTCAGTTATAAAACATAAGATGAATAATGAATTAAAAACATCCAAAAAAATCCCATAATTCTTTGAAGGTGGGGAAAACAAATCACATTCATCCAAGGATGGACCTTTAGACAATACTATAATAGCTTGAACTCTAATAGTTTCAGGAGATACCAACAATATAAAGACACAATAAACATCTTCAATCCACATCACTATAATACCACTACCCCAGAATCATAGAGCCGGAGAATTTAATTATTACATTGGAATGATTACAATGAATTAAAATCCCAAAGTACTTAATAGATAATTAGTCTTGAAAAACAAGAGACATAGATGAAACCCATTTTACATTTTGAGTGGAAAAAAATATGATACATAACAAAAGGTAATAAACTATATATTTTAAATCTAAATAGATGATCTCATCTTCATAATATGGATATGGAAAACAATTGAAAGGGGTGATATAAAATGGTTAGTAAGGGTTAAATTTTTTGGAATCATGAATCAATAATTAGTGAATCATAATCAATTAGACATGTCTAATATGACATGATGAATAAATGGAAACACTTTCCATTAATAATATGAGAATAAAAATGAATCAATGGATTTTTTCAAAGTGAAAACATCATGGATAGTAATAATTGAATAATGAAGAAATTGAATTCTTATTATTTGGAGGTCATGTATCTAGAACATGAACAATTATACCATCAATATAGTTTAAGTCTATGGGTTGAAACCCATCTGAATTTTTGAAAATAAACTCGAATGGTTTGTCGCCAACTGGTTTGTCTAATGAGACATATCGATAAATCAAGGGACTATAGTGGGACCCAACCATCACTACGAGTCCAAAACATTAATGATAGATAGATTTAATAGAAGAAAAATTCTCATTTTTTATATCTATATTGAATAGAGGATACGGATTCATAAATATTTCCCTAGTTAAAATAACATTTAAAATAACCACTATATGTGAAACAGAATACAGATTAAGGAAATATTCATATTCATGATACATGAAAATTTATATTTATTAGAATTAGAATTTCAAATAGAAAATTATCTCACTTGGGATGTGGGTACACCACATAAGAAAAATTAGGTGCACAATACCAAGTAATTCTCAATGAAATAGAAATTTTGACAAAGTCCCTTGCCACATTGTAATCAATCAAGTCATTTGAAAAAAAATTAATTATAACCAAATGAGTCAAAAAATACCATGAATATAAAGATAATCATGATATTATATATCAAATGGTAGTACACATACACCACATGCAAAAAATAATTGGAAAACAATGAAAATATAACAGAATTAAAAGTGAGATGAGAAAAAAATTATCAAGATTGTATCATTAGAGTGAGGTTAAATCAATGACATAATTATGTGTAAAAAATATTAATCCACAAAATATAAGTGGATATATAGTATAAAACAATTGGAGTTCATTCACACATATTCCCAAAAAAACCTAACCAATGGCATAGATGTTTAACTCAATGAATTGAAATTGAGTTATGATATCCTTTACCTCGGGTTCCACTTCCTTCATATTTGTTGAAAAATCCTATATAAGGGTTTGAATAATGTTATTAATTTATTATATAACGAAAATAATTTTTATAACACCTGAAATAATCTTTTTATAATATTTTCAACACATTTATTAACAACATTTGTTTTATTTCAATAATTTCAGGTTTGTTCTTTTCATGGTTTCGAAGGAAAATTTTTTATGTTCTTCCATGTAAAAATGGAATAACAAAACAAAATTGATAATAGATATATATATATATATATATATATATATATATATATATCATTTCAAACAATTAAATCTGAATTAGTGTAGATAACCATAGCTTGACGTACATGGGCATTACATTACTTTTGTGGAATACTTAATAT
The DNA here is from genome assembly GCA_963277665.1 of Viscum album. Lineage (NCBI taxonomy): Eukaryota > Viridiplantae > Streptophyta > Magnoliopsida > Santalales > Viscaceae > Viscum > Viscum album. The sequence continues at coordinate 1,512,236,206 of OY728122.1, forward strand.
ATAACAAAAACAAACACACAAGGACCGTAGTGTCTTTGGAAACTCAAAACATAATCTTCTAATCATGGTGAAAGATCTTCAACATATCTTATAAATATCTTCTCCATTTTTTTCTTACCTAAAAACTTTCTTTAAATCCTGGGGAAAATAAAACATAAAAAGGGTGAGCTCAAATTCCCAGTAAGGGTAAACACAGAGAACATAAAACAACCCCTAAAAATTTGAATGCAAAAACTTGAACATAAAATCTAAACATAAAAATCTTGATCAAAGGCATAAATATTGGAAGTACGTAAGGCACATATCATAATGAAACATCAATCATGATAAAATATCATGGGAAGAAAACATGTAATTGTGGAAAACCATTAAGCACATGATATGGTTTCTATAGTAGCCAAGGCATTGCTGCCAAGACCATCTTAGTGGACAAATTCTCTTTCTGAATCGAGTTCACTCCTCATTTCAGTCCTGTTACACTAAACCAGATTAACTTAACATTCCTGCCATATCTATATCATGAGACATAAATCTTTACCCAATGCATTGGAAGGAGATATAGGTCCCACCCATCTCATAATGAAATCATTATTACGTGTTCTACAACATAAACATAAATCAATCATCATAACCCAAAGAATAAAAATGGGTTTCATAAAAATCATCCCATCATAACGTAATCCATATAAAACAAATGGATATCATTTCATCATAAGAAAAGTGAAACCATTTAAATAATAGAGACATTATACTTGAAAAATAAATATATGAAATAATTTCATCTTAGATTGAAAATGGTTTTGATAAAACACCTAAAATGAATTCTTGAGGAAAATACCATTTCTTCTTCAAAATAATTTTCTTTTCAAAAAATTCCATTAAATTTTAAAAGAAAGGGATTTTGTTGAAAATTATCATGAACTGTTGTAGAGTAAACTTCATGAAAATAAGGAGTTATGAAACCGTAAAAATCCATTCATGCCGTATAAGTTAAAAAAACATTCTCATCGTACTTTTAATGGAAAAGTCAAAAAGTACCATGTATGGTAAACAAAATAAAGATTCCTTCCATAACACAAAGTAAAAGTAAAATAGGGGTAAAAATTACTTTAAACATACATTGAATAATATTAAAAACATTATGGAAAACATTTTTATGGTCATGGATGAAACATTTAACCCTAGTAAATACTTACGAATAAGCAATCTCAGATAAAAATGAGATTGTAAAATTATCCTTTACCTTAGGTCTGATATGCTTCATACGTATCCAAACCTCCTGTATAATGATTTAAATAATGTCATTTACTTATTAAAGAATCATTTTAATTGTTATTATATGATATATGGTTCAATTATGACTTTATATTACCCGTTCATTTGTTAAATCCATGTTAATGCAGCGTTTTGGCTAAAATCGTTTTATTTATCGTACTGGTTTGGACTTGTTGTTCTTGATATTATTATTACTTATATCATGATTTAATTTCTTACAGAATTTAAATCATGATTTATATATCATATATATTCATTATATATATATAATAGATAGATGAATGAAAATAAATACACCGTTCATGGAGACGGAAGGACATACGTACGCATGAACGCTCTTTTCTTTTCCTTATTGACTTGAATGGAAGTAAGTAGATGAAATATATATATATATATAAATAAATTAAGCAGCTTCATTATGTCATATATTTCATTATTATTCATTATATATACTTTATAATCATTCTTTAATGGTTAACATGGAGAATGAATCTCATCGCGTCGTGGAGACGGTAATCCGTACGTACGCACGAACGATGATATCGTTCCCATAATTATTGAATATAATTGGAGCGGATGATATAATACCTCAGAATCATTATTATGTTATAATAACAATATATAGTTATTCATTACACCATTATACCCATCCAAGTAAGGTGGCGGTGGAAGAACTGATTACACCACGGCGTGGAGACGGTATTTCGTACGTATGCACGCGCGGTGCTTTCGTTTTCCATAGGATGGATAGAAGGTGAAATGGGGCTGTTTAATATTTATAATAACATATCAGTATATTATTTATTATTATGTTATTAGTTTATAATGAAACAACTAAATAAGAAGAAGTTGAAGAAGAAAGAAAACTTGAAATAATCGATAGAAGAGATTACCTCTTCCTCGACACACCTCCTTTAAACTTATTATTAGGGCACTAGAGTTGGTCTTTTTAGATGAGAAGAACCTCTATGATAAAACTAGAGAGTTTGAGAAGAATAATTGGCAGGAGTTTTCCGAGCTTCATGGCTCAAAAGGGTGTGAAGATAAGAGAGAAGGGGTGCCCTTTTTATAAGGGAGGAGAGGGGCACCTTTGGAAAAACCTAAAATATTATTTTATAATAAAGTCATATTCGGTTTATAATAGCTCCAAATTGATTCATTTAGAAGCTAAAGTGGGGATGGCTCGAAATAATCTAAACCAATAGGTTTTATAAAAGTTTAGTTTACTATTTTAACCTTATTATTTAGATTTTACTCTAAGTTAAATAATTTATCTTTTAAGGTGTCTTATTGTTTTCTTTCACTATATGGCTAATAAACTTACTATAACAGGACAAACAAACCCAAAGTCGTTCATTATTAATGTATATAACCATCTATAAGTCATTTGGCCAAACCCTATATTTTTAGGCATATAATAACAATTAATAATATAATATTTGTTTTAAAACTATTTTATGTCAATTTTGACACTATTTGGTACATGATGTTTGTGAAAATCATAACAGCATAATTATTTCAAAAAAAGTTTATTAAATCACTAATAACAAGTCATATTAAACTATAAAATAAGTGTAATTCATACAAATTCTAAAATTACATTTATTTGGGTATTTATAACATCAATTATGTTAATATTTCATTAATAAGGTAATTACTGCATCATCATTGTGTCATAAATAAATTAACTTATTTATGGTCTAAAAATTATTAATAAAATACCACTATGTAGGAAGTAATTTTATCTTTCTAATTAATATTTAAAGTAGAATTTATCTTATGTATAACCCTATATTAAAAATGTTTTAGTTATAAACTATGAATTTAATTATTTTAAATCTTCTTTAAATAAAATAAAAATAAATGTCTGAATCTAATCCAAGTGGACCTAAAGGGTAATATTTTATCCCTAAGGTTGTTTTTGGTAGAACTAAACTTATCTAATAGAATTAGGACATGTTTTAGGGTATTAATAATATCATTTTTACTCTTAATTACTCTATTTACTTTTAACGGTGGTAAATAAAAGTAAAAAGTAACTATTCACCAAAAATTATTTTTATCTTATTGAACCAAATTTTACATGATGATATCAACTGTGGATCTTGTATTTTTGAAATTTCACTCACAGAAGTGGTAAAATTAAGTTTTATGTAAATTTGCAAATTCTCCAAGGAGGTGGGTAAAAGACGGTGAAAAGTTAAATAAAACATTTATATGTCTAAAATTATTATAAAATGACTCTAATGAATTAAATTGAACTCATGTAGGTATTATGTATCAATTTTTACGTAAAATAATTTAAATAAAATAAACAATTATTTATATAAGTAGTTGGTTTTTAAATAGAAACCTAGTGTTTTCACTATTCATCAAAAATTGAATGTGTTCAGAAAAATACCAAAATTTCACCCTAGGATAATTTTGACATTATGAATCCAAAAATGAAGTCCATTTTGAAAGATAAAATTTATAAAATTTCAAAAATTTTGTATTAGTATTCATAACGGCTAGTTTATATACCATATCGTTGTTTAGTGAAACTCATTTTTGCGTACAAATTACGCTTTCGTGGAAGGTCGCGATAGTGTGTAATGCAAGCCAAGTCGGGGATGCATGTAGTGAAAGAACTTTTTGGTGTAGAGTACAACACAATACATCAATGAAATTAAAATGAATATTTTTCATAAAATCTCGAGTTGTTACATTCTACACCCATTAAAATGAATTTCGCCCTTAAAATTCCTCAGGGTTATAAATGGTTTACTTCTCGAATGTTTTTATATAAACCCAAATCGTAAAAAGGAATACCAAAACTTATCTTTTAAAACTAAAGTATGAAACGTAACAGTTACCCAAATTAACTAATCATTGGGTTTCCATATAGGAGAACATAGGTTAAAAATATGGATATGGAAGAGAAATCTAACCATCAAGTTCTGATGGAGAGTGGTAGAGAACATGGGTATGAAAAATCCAAAAATAAAAAAGCCATAAATTTGTGATGATCTAAGTTACCATCTGATTCATCAGATATAAGGGCACTTGGATAGCATTTTTGGCTTTCAAGATGATTTCCCTAAAGATGACGAATTTTAATTAGAAGAAATACTTACTTAATTTCCGTATAATCTCACTATTGTTCATGCCTTGAACAATTTCCACTTCATATCTAAATGAAATGAAGTTTAATTTTTCATTCGTGAAGTGTTAGCAGATCATGTGATATAATGATGGGTCATTTCATATGTCTCAAACAAAAGGTTAGTAAAAATTATCAAATATACATAAGTCCATCTATGGTGAGGTTAATTGTATATGATTCCCAAAATGGAATTATACTTCATATATCATACCGATTAATAAAACTAGTTTCTACTAACCAGGGACTTCCTGTAGGACAGTGGTAGGAAATAAAGTCCTTTCACACTTCGGTTGTGGGTTCGAATCCCACAGCCCTGTCCAATGCGACGGGTTGTCGTCCATCCTGCAGGTTGTCCCTTTTTCTAAAACTACATTATTATAAAATTCCATAAATAATATCAAAAAAGTTCTATCCTTAAACAATACCAACTTATGTCCAACATAATACATTCCAATCTTTAGGCTTATCCAAAATACTTATATCCAAGCTCATAGTATAAAGAAAACAATAACTAGACATGTCATCTGCCGAGCATTTGAATACCACCATTTATCACCCATATATCATATGATATATCTTGTTGGTAAAATTACAAACATGTGAATACCTTAGTCGTTTATTCTCTTGAAAAATTAATACCCATTAAAACTTAGTGAAAACATCAATGTTGTCAAAAGTTAACTCTTTCCACATACCAAAATCCCAAAAATTCTATATACTCAAACCATAATATAACTTAGTACTTATATCCGTCATGAGCTCATGAATACTATGAAACATCTCATTATCTTCTTAACCCTTCATTATGAGAATATCATCTACATTCCAAAAATATCTGAATAACCTTTCATGGTTACCAGTACCATTTAACATATACTTTCATATACTTTAGGAAAAACAATAGTGTAACAATCCATAGATGTGTCTTTATTCCACAGAACCATTACCTATACAACATAACTCTTGATAAACATAAATCATTCCAATACCTTCTTAAACCATTGAATTAGCCTCATTATTCATTTTATCTCATATATCATTTGTAGTCTCTTCATCATCCTCAACATAAATACTACCCATAAGACCATGCTGATTATCTTCATGAAATTTTCCCTTCGAGCATTGGTTTGCATAATTCCTGTACATTCCAAATTTAAAACATTTAATCATTGTTTATGTCGTAGAAATACCATTATCCTTGTCCATGGTGTTAAATAAACCTCTTCCTTTGAACTTACTAGATTTGTGTCCTTCTTTTCCACACCCAAATCATCTTCCAGTTCCTTTGAAACATTCTCTCTGATGCCTCTTACCACATGATTTACATGATGGAAATTGACCTTTCTTTCCTCTATGATCATCATGAAACTCCATATTTCTCTTATTAGATGAGTTAGGAAACTTACCAAAGTTGAGATTATTGATCATATGATAAGATTTCTGATTAGGCATAATAACGATGTTTGGACTTCCAAATATCATTTCATTTGGTTACTCATGAAGAATTTCATTCCATTGTCCATCATATACTCCACTATCGTGAATCTTCTTGTTTCCAGCCATTTTCTAAAACCCAAAAAGAATAGTGTGAGAGGCCAAATTCATAATCAAGGGGGAGTAACTTAAATATGTAACATCTTAGGTTTAATTCTAATAACGTTACCGCAATTCTAGGACTACAACCTATTGTTATACTTAACCTTAGGGACATCCCTAGACATACCTTAGAAATATATCTTCTGATCTCAATAAAGTTCACGCATTCTAGTTTCCAAAGGTTTACTAAACCGAACCTCTGATACCAACCCTAGAAACCCATATCTTGACGTACATGGACATTACATTACTTTTGCGGAATATTTAATGCATAACAAAAACAAACACACAAGGACTGTAATAGTTTAGTGTCTTTGGAAACTCGGAACCTAATATTCTAATTGTGGTGAAATATCTTCAACATCTCCCATAAAGATCTTCCACTTTTTTTTCTTACCAAAAATCTTTATTTAAATCCTGGGGAAAAGAAAACATAAAAAGGGTGAGTTCAAATGCCCAGAAAGGGTAAATATAGAGAACATAAAACAATCCATAAATATTTGAATGCAAAAACTTGAACATAAAATCTAAACATCAAAATCACGAGAAAAGACATAAATATTGGAAGTACGTAAGGCATATATCATAATGGAACATCAATCATGATAAAACATAATGGGAAGAAAACATGCAATTGTGGAAAACCATTAATCACATGATATGATTTCCATAGTAGCCAATGCATTGCTGCCAAGACCATCTTAGTGGATAAAGTCCTTTTCTGAATCGAGTTCACTCCTCGTTTCAGTCCTATTACACTGAACAAGATTAACATACCATTCCAGCCATGTCTATCTCATGAGATATAAATCTTTACCCAATGAATTAGAGGGAGATATACACCCACCCATCTCATAATTAAATCATTCTTATATGTCCCACAACATAAACATAAATCATTCATCATAACCCAATGAATAAAATTGGGTTTCATAAAAATCATCCCATCATTACGCAATCCATATAAAACAAATGGATATCAATTCATCATAATAAAAGTGAAACCATTTAAATCATAGAGACATTGTACATGAAAAATACATATATTAAATAATGTCATCTTAGATGGGAAATGTTTTTGATAAAACACCTAAAATGAATTCTTGATGAAAATATCCTTTCTTCTTCAAAAGAATTTTATTTTCACAAAATGCCATTCAATTTTAAAAGAAAGTGATTTTTTTGAAAATAACCATTAAATATTTTAGAGTAAAATTCATGAAAATATGGCGTTATGATGCCGTAGAAATCCGTTCATGCCGTATAATTTTTAAAAACATTCTCCTCGTACTTTTAACGGAAAAGTCAAAAAGTACAACATATGGTAAACAAAATAAAGATTCCTTCCATAACACAAAGTAAAAGTCAAAGAGGGGTAAACCTGACTTTAACAATACATAGAATAATATTAAAAACTTTGTGGAGAATATTTTTATGGTCATGGATGAAAAATATAACCCTAGTAAATACTTACGAATAAGCAATCTTGGATAAAAATGAGATTGCAAAATTATCCCTTACCTTAGGTCCGATATGCTTCGTTCGTATCCAAAACTCCTATATAATGATTTAAATAATATCATTTACTTATTACAGAATAATATTAATTGTTATTATATCATATATGGTTCACTTATGACTTTATATTACCCGTTCTTTTGAAAATTCCATGTTAAAGCAGCGTTTTGGGTAAAATTGTTTTATTTATTGTACTTGTTTGGACTTATTGTTCTTGAAATTATTATTACTTATATCATGAATTACTTACTTACAGAATTTAAATCATGATTTATATATCATATATATTCAGTATATATATATATATATAATATATAGATGAATGAAATGAAATACACCGTTCAGGGAGACGGTAGGCCTTACGTACGCATTAATGCTGTTTTCTATTCCTTATTGACTTGAATAAAAGTAAGTTGATGACATTTATATATATACATAAATTAATTAGAATAATTATTTTATATATTTCATTATTATTCATTATATATACTTTATAATCATTTTTGAATGGTTATCATGGAGAATGAATCTCATCGCGTCGTGGAGACGGTAATCCGTACTTACGCACGAGCGATGATATTGTTCCCATAATTATTGGATAGAATTGGAGGGGATGATATAATACCTCAGAATAATTATTATGTCATAATAACCATATATATTTATTCTTTACACCATTATACCCATCCAAGTAAGGTGGTGGTGGAAAAACTTATTACACCATGGCGTGTAGACGATATTCTGTATGTACGCACATGCGGTGATTTCGTTTTCCATAGGATGGATAAAAGGTGAAATGGGAATGTTTAATATTTATAATAACATATAATTATATTATTTATACTTAGGTTACTAATTTATAATGAAACAACTAAAGAATAAGAAGTTGAAGAAGAAATAAAACATGAAAGAATCAGTAGAAGAGATTACCTCTTCCTTGACACACCTCCTTCAAAATTCTTCTTAGGGCACTAGAGTTGGCCTTTTGAGAAGACAAGAACCTCTATGATATAACTAGATAGGTTGATAAGAGTAATTGGCCGGGGTTTGTCGAGCTTCAAGGCTCAAAAGCGTGTTTAGAGAAGAGGGAAGGGGTGCCCTTTTTATAAGGGAGGAGAGGGGCACCTTTGGAAAAACTTAAAATATTATTTTATAATAAAGTCATATTCAGTTAATAATATCTCAATATTGATTTATTTTGAAGCTAAAGTAGGGGTGGCTCGGAATACTCTCATACAATAGGTTTTAGACAAGTTTAGGTTACTATTTTATCCTTATCATTTAGATTTAACTCTAAGTTAAATAATTTAACTTTTACCGTATCTTCTTGTTTTCTTACACTATATGGGTAATAAACATACTATTAAAGGAAAAAAGAACCCCAAGTGGTTAATTATTAATATATATAACCTTATATAAATTATTTGGCCAAACCTTATATTTTTAGGAATAGAATAACAATTAATAATGTAATATTTGTTTTAAAACTATTTTACGTCAATTTTGACACTATTTGGTACTTGATTTTTTAAAAAATCACAACAACATGATTAGTTCTAAAAAATTTAATTAAATGAATAATAACATGTCATATTGACCAATAAAATTAGTGGAATTCATACAAAGTCTAAAATTTCATTTATTGGGGTATTTATAACATCAATTGTGTTAATATTTCATTAATAAGGTAATTACTAGATCATCTCTGTGTCATAAATAAATTAAATTATTTAATTTCTAAAAATAATAAATAAAATACAATTATGTAGGAAATAGTTTTATCTTTCTAATTAATATTTATAGTCGAATTTATCTTATGTATAACCCTATATTAAAAATGTTTTAGTTATTAAACTTTGATTTGAACTATTTTAATTTTTCTTTAAATAAAATAATAATAAAAGTCCTAATCTAATCCAAGTTGACCTAAAGGGTAATATTAAATCCCTAAGGCTGTTTTTGGTCGAACTACATTTATAAAATATAATTATAACATGTGTTAGGGTAATAATAATAGCATTTTTACCCTTAATTACCCTATTTACTTTTAACCATGGTAAATAAAAGTAAAAAGTTACTATTCAGAAAAAATTATTTTTATCTTATTGAACCGAATTTTTCTTACTGATATCAACCGTGTCTCTTGTATTTTTTAAATTCCACTCACATAAGCGATGAAATTATGTTTTATGTAATTTTCCAAATTCCCCTAAGAGGTGGGGAAAAGACGGTGAAAAGTTTAATAAAATTTTTATATCTAAAATTATTATAAAATGACTCCAATGAATTAAATTGAACTTATATAGGTATTATATATCAATTTTGACCTGAAATAAATTTAAATAAAATAAATAATTATTTATATAAAAAGTCAGTTATTAAATAGCAACCCAGTGTTTTAACTATTTATCAAAAATTGAATGTTTTCAGAAAAACACCAAAAATTCACCCTAGGCTAATTTCGATATTCCAAATCCAAAAATGAAGTCCATTTTGAAAGATAAAATTTTTAAAATTTCAAAAAGTTGTTATTAATATTCATAACATCTAGTTTATATAACATATCGTTGTTTAGTGAAACTCGGTATTGCATACAACATACGATATCGTGGAAGGTCACGATTGCGTGTAATACATGCCAAGTCAGGGATGCGTGTAGTGAAAGATCCTTTTGTTGTAGTTTACAACACAAGACATCAATGAAATTAATAAAAATACTTTTCATAAAATATTGTGGTGTTACAATTAGAACATCCCATAATTGTGGAAAAGTGAAACAAAAACTCATCCTCCACAAAGGTGGTGATTTGACATAGCAGAGATAATGATTTCATTATTTATGAATAGAAGAGGAAAATAAGAGATTTTATGAAGCATTTACCATAAAAACAAATATATTAATTTATATATATTTTATACTAGAGTTTTCATGAATAATTGGATAATATGAAGGTACAAGGAATAAGTGAGAGAAATTTTAAGAGAGAAGAATAAGAAATCTTACCTTTGGAATATTTCTTTTTTGAAACCACCTTAAGGATCTTGGAAGTGGTGTTTTTGTGACACAAGAGGCACAATAATGTGTTAAGGGATGTGGAGGATAGAATTTGGTAGAGTTTGAATGAACAATAAGGATTATGGTTATGTAATTTGTAATGGAAGGAACCTTCTTTTATAATTGAGGTGAGTGGTCCCTTAGGAATCACTAAAATTATTAAACTATAATAAATTTTTTATAGGTTTTAATTTGACCAAAAGTCCTAAAAATAAAGGGGATTACATTTTGGAAATAGTATCATCATTTTTAGACTTGATGAAAATTTTTGGAATTTTTAAATAATTTAATAAAATATTTTATTCATGAAAAACAATCATGTCATTATAAAATCTATTCATAACTATGACTTTAAAAGCATCATGAAAAAGTGTAAAAATAGAATAAAATTTAATATTAAGTCATATAAATTTCATATCCATCTATGGAATCTATGAATTAGCTTAAAAATAGAAAACAATAACTATTTTATTATTTTTAATATAATTTATTTGATTTATTCATTTATTAAATTAATACTACATCATCTCTATAGAATCCATTATGGTATTTATTTTTTGTATAAAAATTAAAAATAAAATTACATAAGGAAGATAATTTTATTATATTTCCAAATACTTTTATTTTTAGAATAAAACGTCTATAAAATCTGATATATCAATATTATTTATATCAAAACTATAATGTGACGACTTGATTTCATATTGAAATAAATTATTCTAAAATATTTAAATTAATTTATGTGAGTCCAAAATGAACCAAATTCAATTAAAAACTTGATAATAGTATAAAAATAATTATATAAAATTTTTTATCCAAAATTTGGGTTATCTAATAATGCTTAAATTTTTAACTAAAAACATTTTATTTATTTTTCTTATGCTTTCACAAGCGCTGCATCAACGTTGCATAAACATTAATGTTAATTATTTCATATTTAAAATTTAAAACTAAAATACTATCATAAAGATAAATTAATTAAGTTTAAAATAAAACAATTAATTTATTTATTATGTATATTCAATCTTATACATAACAAGACATCTTCTTAAATATGTTATTTTGTATTTTCTTGCCTTGTACAAGCATTGCACAAACATTTGGCTAAAATAATGTTATATAAAACAAAAATTAGAAATTAAGAAAAGATAAATAATACATAATAATTAATAAACATGTCCTGAATTTTTTTTTAAAACTAAATAATAAAATATAAATTACCAATTTTAACTTTTTCAGTGCTGCACATGCACTGCGTCGACATTGACAATAACATTTATAATTGTCATGAAATAAATTATAACATAAATTTTCTGAATAATTTATGTACAATATTCCACTTTTAATATAATTATATATTTATTACATAGCTTAAATAAATTATTATATCATAATAATTTCATAACGATGTCAAAAAAATGACATATTTTATTAAAAACTGTATTTTTTACTTTTCACCCAAAATTAAATATTTCATAAAAATCCCAAAAATTAATCCAAATAATTTTTTGATGTATAGAATCCAAAAAGGAACTCCATTTGAAGAACATAATTTTATATGCATCAGAAATTTATTTTTTTAATTAAATTCAATATTTACTCAAAAAATACCGATTTTAATATTATAAATGATTTATGACACTTGAAAAAATTAACTGGGGTCTCATAAAATTATCATATAGTCATAGGAAAACAAAATATTGACTCATGAATAAATTTTATAATAATGAAAAATATTTGAAATTATTCTATTAATTAGAAAATAATAAATTATTATTTATTGCTAAAAAGTACCAACACTCAATTATTAATTTTTAGAAATATTCACTCTCATTTATAAGGTGCCTAAATCTTATTTATACTAAAATGGGTGAAGATAATATTTTAAAGGGTACATTACTATTCACAAGGGTCCATTTACTATTCATAAGGGTAAATTACTTTTCATAAAGGTCATTATACTATTAATAAGGGTACATGACTATTAATAAGGGTTAAGTAACTATTTATAATGATCATGTTACTATTATAAAAGTTACACTATTATTCATAAAGGTAAGTTACTATTCCCCAAAAATTAAGATGAACCTATCAGACTCTAAATATCTTACTGAACGCAATTTTGTATGTCCAATTTTTTAATTTCAAATCACATAAGTGGAAAAATTATGTTTAACGGAAAAATTATAACTATATCCTATAGAAAAGTATTGTTTTATAGAGACTCAGTGTTGCATCTATAATAAGTTATCAAATGAATTGGAATTATTCATATAACAAAATATTGGGGTTTTATATTCTTTCCAACTTCAAAATTTTCATCCTTGAAATTTTCCTATATATGACCTCAAAATTGTTGTGGGTGGATCTTCTATTCTTCTACTCAAAGTCTATCCTTGGGTTGTGTTCCCTAAACAGTGCTTTCTAATTCTGGTTCTCAAGGTTTCTACTAAAGTTCCTATGATACCAACTGTAACACCCTGACCCTAGAATCCCAGAGCTGAAGCATTACTTTATTAAGGTTATTTTCCATAATATGTGTTTTCTAAATTAGAGTTCATTCACACATATTCTCTGGAAAACATAAACAATGACATAGATGATTAACTCATGGAATTGAAATTGAGTTAAGATATCCCTTACCTCAGGTTTAACTTCCTTTTAATTTTTTCAAACCACATATATAATGGTTTTAATAGTGTTATTAATTTATTATATAACTAAAATCTTGTGTATAATACCTTAAATAATCTTATTATAATATTTTCCACACATTGATTAACAATATTTTGTTATTTCCATAGTTTCAGGTTCATTTCTTTCATGGTTTCCAAGGTCGATTTATTATGTTATTCCCTATCAAAATGATATTATAAAACAAAATTGAATATATATTTATATAATTCATTTTAAACAATTACACGTGGAATAGAACATCCCATATTTGTGGAAAAGTGAAACAAAAACTCATCGTCCTCAAAGACGAAGATTTGACAAAGCACCAACGATGATTTAATAATTTCTGAATAGAATAATAAAATAAGAGATTTTATAAAGAATTTATCATAAAAACTATGAAATTCCATTATATATATGATATTTTAGTTTTCCTTAAAAATTGTATAATATGTGGGGATAAGGTATAGGTGAAAAAGAATTTAAAAGGGAAGAATAAGGAATCTTACATATTAAATATTTATCTTTTGAAACAACCTTAAGGCTCTTGGAAGTGGTCTTTTAATGAGAAAACAAGAACAAGAATGTGTCAAGGGATGAGGAGGGTTGAATTCAGCAGAGGATAGTTGAACAAGAATGTTTATGATTTGGGAATTTGTGAAGGATGGAACCTCCTTTTATAAGTGAGGTGAAAGGTAACTTTGGAATTACAAAAAATATTAAAATATAATTAATATACTATGAGTTTTAAGACACCAAAAGTCCTAAAAATAAATGGGGATTATATTTTCAATGTAATATTATCATTTTGACTTGTTTAATATTTTTTTTTGATTTTTAAATAATTTAATAAAATATTTTATTCATGAAAAACTATCGTGTAAAGACAAAAACTATTTATAACTATGACTCTAAACATATCAAAACAATGCATAAAAATCAAATACAATTTAATATTATACCATAGAAATGTCATACTCATCTAGGGAATCCATGAATTATATTTAAAATATAAAATTATTTTTATTTTTTATTTTTAATATCATTCATTTGAACTATTCATTTATTAAATTAATACTCAATCATCTCTATGGAAGCCATTATAGAATTTATTTTTTGTCTAAAAATTAAACAAAAATTGACAAGGAAGATAATTTTATTATTTTCCCAAGACTATCCTCATTTGAATAAAACCTCTGAAAAATCTCATATAACAATATTATTAATATTAAAACTATAATGTGAAAACATGATTTCCTTTTGAAATAAAATATTATAAAGGATTTAATGTCATTCCTATGGGTCAAAAATGTCTCAAATTTGAATAGAAATTGATAATAGTCTAAGAATGATTATATAAAATGTATTATAAAAAATATGTGTCATTTAATCATTATTATAATTTTAAATAAAAACATTTTATTTATTTTTCTTATGCTTGCACAAGATTTACATCGGTATTTCATAAGAATTAATGTTAATTATTTCATATATAAAAATTTAAAATAAAATACCATCATAAAGATAAATTAGTTATTTTCAAAATAAAAAAATCAGTTTATTTAATATTTATATTCACTCTTATACATAACAAGAAATCTTCTTAAATTTGTTACTTTTTCATTTCAAGCCTTGCACAAGCATTGAACAGACACTTGGATAATTCTAATGGTATATAACACAAAAATTAAAAATTGACAATAAAATAGATAAATAATACATAATAATAAATAAATAAGTCATGAAAAATAATTTTTAGCAGTCAATTATTATATATAAATTACCAATTTTGACTTTGTCAGCACTGGGTAGGCACTACATTGACATTGACAATAATTTTTTTAACTATCATAAAATAAATTGTAACATACATGTTCTGAATTATTTTTGTACAATATTACAATTTTAAAAGTATTATTTAGTTATTAAACTGTTTAAATAAATTTTTATAGCATAATAATTTCCTGATGATTTTACAAAAAATGTTGTATTGTATAAAAAAATGGTTTTTTTATTATTCACTAAAAAATGATCTATTACATAAAAATCCAAATAATTCATTCAAACCATTTTTCGATTTGTAGAACCCAAGAGGAACTCCATTTTAAGAACATAATTTTATAAATATGAGATATTTAATTTTTAATTAAATTCATCATTTACTTGAAAAATACCGATTTTAATATTATAATAGATTTTATGACACTTGGAAAAATTAACTGGGGTCTCATAAAACTATCTTATAATAATAGAAATACGAAATATTGACTCATGAATACATTTTTTGAAAATGAATTATCTTTTAAATTATTCTATTAATTATAAAATTTTAATTCATTATTTATTACTCATATAAGTACCAACACTTAATTATGATTTTTTAAAATATTCACTCTCATTTATAAGGTACATAAATTCTATTTATATTTACATGGGTGAGATTAATATTCATTAGGGTACATTACTATTCACAAGGGGTCAAGTTACTATTCTTAAGTTTATATTACTTTTCATATGTGTTAGGTTATTACACATAAGGGTACATTACTATTCATAAGGGTCAAGTTACTATTCATAAGTGTAATTTACTATTCACCAAAAATTATTTTGATCCTATCAGACTCTAAATATCTTATTGAACAACACTATGTATGTCTAATTTTTGAAATTCAAATCACCTGAGTGGAAGAATTAAGTTTAAATTCTTGGTTATAACTATCTCTTATAGAAAAGTTTTTCTTCATAAAGACACAGCATTGCATGCATAATAAGTAATCTAATGAATTGAAATTATTCATAACATAAATTATTGGGGGTTTATATTCTTCCCACCTTCAGAAATTTCACCCTTAAATTTTTTCTTGCATAATGACCTCTAAATATATGTCTGTGGTTCTTATTTTATTTTCCTTGAAGTCTATCTTGGGGTTGTCTTCCCAAAACTATGTTTTCTAAATATAGTTCCCAAGGCTTCTACTAAACTTCCTCTAATACAAACTGTATCACCCCGACCCTAGAATCTTAGAGCCACTCCATACCTTATTACATTGGCATGATTACAAGGAATCAAATCCTGAATTACCGATTACTTATTAGTCATGAAGATACTAGATGCATACATGGACCCCATTTTACATTGGGAAATGAAACAAAATATGATAAATAACAAAAGCTAATAAAATGGATCTCTAAAAACTCAATAAATGATCTCCTATTCATAACCTAGGGAAGGGAAACAAATGAAAGGGGTGAGCACAAATGCTCACTAAGGGTTACATATTGTGGAATAATGAATCAATAATAAGTGAATCATAATCACTATGACATGACTAATATGGCATGACGAATAAATAAGAACACTTTCCATCAATAAGTTAAGAATAAAAACGCATACATATATTTTATCATAGAGAAAACCTCATTGATAGTAATAAAATAATAATGAATAAAGAGAATTCTTATTATTTTGAATTTAGGTATCTGGCACATGAACCATTATACAGCCGAGATGGTTCAATAATGTTGGTAGAAACCCTTCTGATTTTGGGGAAAAACCTCGAAGGGTTTTCCGTCAAATAATTTATCTCACGAGACATATCGATGCGTCGAGGGATTATAACAGGCCCCGTCCATCACTAATTGTCCAAATAATTATTTATACTTATATTTATTATAAGAACAATATGTCTTTTTGAAATCTGTATTGAATAGATGATACAAATTCATAAATATTTCCCCAGTTAAAATAGAATTTAAAAGAAACACCGTATGTGAGATTGTATACGCCTTAAGGAAATGATCATATCCATGATTCAAGAAAATCGATATTTACCCAAATTATAATTTCAAATGAAAAATTATCTCAAATGGGTAGTGGGTACCACACATAATAATGATTTGGTTCACAATACCAAGTAAGTCTCAATGAAATGGTAATTGAGACAAAGTCCTTAGCCACATTGTAATCAATCGAGTCGTATGACCAAAAATTAATAATCACAAAATGAATAATTGAATACTATGAATATAAAGAGAATAGTGACATTATATATCCAATTTTAGTAGACATACTTCAAATGAAATAAATAAGTGGCGAACAATGGAACAAGCTTGTAAAGGGATATTAGTTCTTAACTGTCAACTGCTTCAGCTTCCGATAGTCCACGCAGAGTCTGAGGGTACTATCTGCCTTCTTCGCAAAGAGGACCGGCGAACCCTAAGGAGAAGTACTGGGTCAGATGAAAAAATTTTCCTGTAACTCCTCTAACTATCTCTTGAGCTCCTCCAACTCTGGTGTAGACATCTTATAAGGAGGAATGGACACTGGTGCTGCTCCTAGAACAAGCTCAATAGATAAATACACCTCTCGCTCCGACGGTTGAACCGAAAAGTCGTCCGAGAAGACATCCCTGAAATGATCAACCACTGGAGGGAAATCATCCTAACAAGTCCCCTGATCATCCAGGTATAAACTCGCAATCTAGTTTGTGACTCCACCTCGGCCACGATGCTCTGGTCCAGCTCAACTCGCCTGAACATCCCATTCGCCCTTGTATAGAAACTCTCTGCCCTCTGGTGACATGAAACACACCCTGAGACGATTGCAGTCCACAAAGGATTAAAAGGGAACCAACCAATCCATCCCGAGAATGATGTCATAAGCTGTCATCTCCAATACATAGAGGTACCAAAGGAAGTGACACCCACCAACCTCAAGAGGGAACTCCTTGCACTAACGCACACTAGCCGTTATAGTGACCAATAGAGTGTCTAACTTCATAACAATGTAAGAAGAAGAAAAACATAGCCCTAGGCTCTCCACAACGGGTACAGAAATAAAACTATGTGTTGCACCCGTATCAAAAGTACTGAAGATAAGACAAATGCTACTAGAATAGTACCCTTGATAGTAGAAGGTCCGGGATCCTTCTCCTACTAGGTTTGTTTCACTTCATATGCCTGCCCAGTTCCGCGACCCTATGACACAGCCAGACTACCCTGAACTGTCCCGCCCTACTGCCTCATAGATCCTAGTGTCTGGCTACCATGACCACGACAACCATCTCTGCCTACATGCCCATACGTATACTAGTTCCTCGACTAGTAAGAAGCTGCTGCTTCTGCCCCCGCACACAGAGTCTGCACAGAACCCCTCTCACTAGCCACTGGTGGAAATGCCCAGAAAAAGCGCTGTAGATGACCCATCCTGCCATAAGCCTGACATTCCACTGGGTCTCGTGGACACTGAGGTCGTTTGTGCCCCTCTTTACCACACTGGTAGCACATGACATGGCCACCTGAACCATTCTTCTGGATGGTACTACCACCCTGAAAGAAGTCCATCTGTATCTTCCTCTTTCCAGTATAAATAGTACCAGAAACTGGTGCTGAACCTCCCTGGTCCACACCACTAGCTTCATGCAGGTTCCTCCCTATTATCAGCGCAGGTTTCACAATAGCATATACTAAAGGCAATCTGAAAACATTCACCAGTGATCGGATGTCATATTGAAGACCATCCTCAAAGCGTCTGGCTCTCATCATCTCATCACCAACCAGAACTGGTGAAAAACGCTGAAGCTCGGTGAAACGTGAAGAATAATCCATCACTGACATAGTGCCCTACTGTAGATTCATGAACTCTCGAGTTCTATCTACCCTCAGTGTCTTTGGGTATAAGAAGTCATAAAATTCTATCTAGAAATCTTCCCACGCAATGTCTCTTTGATTCTTTGACTGGGTGGTAACATCCCACCACCTCTTGGTGGCATCACGCAACATATATGTTTCAAGCTTGACCCTCTACCCTGGAGGCGTCTCTAGGTGCTCGAAAATAGTCCGCATAGACCCCAGCCAAGACTCCGCAGCTTGTGGTCTGCCATCCCTTGAAAATGTAGTTGGATGATGCTACTGGAAGATACGAGTCAGCTCGGCCATAAATGTGTTAGCCGGCGGTGCTTCCTGAAAGGTCGGCCTGAACCGCATAAAGCCTTCACAGAACTGCGCCTCCGCGCCTGTGTCCGGTATAACGGCTGGCGGCATATTTGTCTCTACTAGAGGATCCATTGGTAGCCCATGGCCTACCATCTATGGAGTATAATCGTTGCCGCTCTCCTGGAGAACAACGCATGAACGTCTCGGCGTCATGACACTACAAGGTCAAACTCACACCTTTAGAAAAAGATTGTCACAGTCTAAAATGATGAAACCAAAAAGGAAACAGGAGGAAGAAGGCATTCAAGATTTGCACAACAAGACTACATGGCATGTATACTGACCACACAACGTGTACTTGACTTCTCTTCCCCTGCCCGAGTCCTTCTACACGGCCTGGCCACACGACTCCCATTAAACAAAACTACACGGCGTGTATATAATCTACACGACGTGTATGGTGTAATTTTCCAACTGACTGTGTCATTTGTGACACGACCGACTACTTGGATTGAACCACACGACATGTTACACCCGCACACGGCGTGTACACTACCCCTTTTCCCAGCCACATGGCTAAGTCCACAAGGTCTATCACTGGTCAAGACTACACAGTGTGTCCCACAGGTACACGATGTGTACTAGACGAGCATCGGCGACCCATGTTGTTAGTTACACGGCCGGACACACGGCTCACACTACACGGCATGTTCCACATACACACGGAATGTATATGAAAGGATTACATCGACCCGTGTTGTTATTTACACGGATGGATCCCAGGTCAGACTACATGGCGTGTTCATCATTGACATGGAGTGTACTAGGAATGATTACACCGACCCGTGTTTGTTAGTTACATGACCAAACTCCGGGTCAACACTACACGGCGTGTATAGAAGCTACATGGTGTGTTCTTCCCAATAATTTCCCATCCTCGTGTCCCCGCCCACACAATCTATGACATGAGAAGAGACTACACGACCTGTACTGAGGGTACACGATGTGTACTTAAAAAGTTTCTTTTTCTTCCCGAATATAAGAACATACACAGTGTGTTTAAAGAACTACACCATGTGTATACTGGGTTTTCCGGACAGTATGCCTCAGAAACATCCCTGGAACCCAAAAAATACTGAAAAAACAACACCTAAGTGCCAAATTCCGATCCGTGAGGGCCCATACTCCCTGCGAATCAACGTTTGACATCTTATATGTGTTATAACCAGATAAACCGTCAATGATCCACCAAATTCCAGTCAATGATGGCCCATACTGCCCAAAAACCAAAGTTTGGCATCTATTCTATAAACAAGATCACACAATAATACCCTATCAAACAACAGGTATTTATCAAGATGCTATCACAACAACATGGTTTTCTTGCACAACATCTATCACAACAACATGCAATGTCTAATGCGCAAACATGACATGGAACTATGCATGGCATGTGATTTCTAGCATGTGCCTAAATGATGCATGAGATGAAATACCGTCATCTCATCGAGTTTAAACTAATAGAACCCATGGATAAAATATAAACAACACAATAAAAAGTGCTTCACCCAACGGTGAAAATCAAATCAACTGTAAATTGCAAAATCGGTAAAATTGCAATACGAGGTAACATGGCCTTTCCCTGTACACGGGTTAGCTACTCCCTGGCACAGCTTATTACTAATTACCATTCTCGTCATATCCTAGACTATGGCTCCAAATAGTAAGTTGAAGAAAAGAACCCATCTGATACCACTTTGTAACATCCCGGATCTGGGTGCCACTCAATGGGTGCCCCGAACCCGGTTCGCCACATGACCTCAAGCGCATTTCCCCAAATTCCAGAGGCTGTCGACTAGAAGTGAGGGCCCAGGTCTGATAGTGGGGAAACTATGCCCTCATCTATCAAAGTGTAGCACAACGGAATAAAAAAAAGAATAAATTAACTACAAAATCAATAAACCATACACATTTAATATAACGACTAAAGCCAAAGATAACCAACCAGATATATAGATCTGATGCAATGTGTCTTAAGTTATAAGAAAATATCCAGAACATGTTACACAACAGTACAATACAATATAGAGTATAAAAAAACAAAACAAAACAACCGGTAGCATCACGAGCCTAATCCCGGTATCATGTTCCCCTACTCATCAACTGCAATCAAGTACCTGTATAGGGACCCTTTCCCTTATCTAGACATGCAGAAATGTAATCTGTTTGGGTCGAAGAGCATGACCCAGACATGGCATGAGAAATAAATCTTAGTAGGCACCCTAAAAAGGCCCGTGCCCAATTGTGTGAAAAGATGCATCAATATTGTGCATTAGTAAAATGCAATAAACAAAGTAGTACTCAAAAGGAACTAACTTTACCAGTTATATTTCCTTTTTATTATTCTCTTAATCATTCAATTTTAAGATATCACGACAGTGAATATTCTAAGTAAAACAACCAGTGTCCTCAGATAGGAAAACCCTTACCCTCTGGTAAAGAGAATCCAAACACATAAATCTGCCCACAAGCATATTGAATATTGCCCACAGGTGTATGAGGTGTCACCCACAAGCATAGAATCAATTTCCCACAGGCACGGAAGAAGTTACCCACAGGCTAAGTAGTACACTTACCACAAGCTAATCACAACACTTCCCTCAGGCTAAACAACTAACTGGGCCATGCCCAACATGTAAACAAGCAATACACATGCCATACAATTTCAATTCCTCTCAAGGATGTTCTACAATCATTATTATAATGGCATACCCTTGGGTATCCAGGCCAAACGGCTAAACAGAGGAACACACCCCCGTGGTGGTCCTGGATCCAAGAATTGATCCCAAATATAATTTTAATATCACATATAATTACCTATGAAATTCTAGGTATTTAATCAGCCAAGGCCTCATCCACACGATACCCCAACATGGGTTCGTGGAACAACAATTCACACAAATTCACAACAGTTGGAATTTAAACACCAAACCACCTACATTAAACACCCATGAATGGTAAACGCGAATGTCGATTACAAAAACGCCCAAAGACGACGTAGATCTGGGTTAAGAGAAAAACCGTTCAAAATCAAATAACTTCCATTAGAGGAAGAATTGACAAGAAATATGACAGAATATGGGAGGGCTTACCCGTGTGGTTCCAACGAGATCATCCGAGGCAGAAACAGATTCCCGACGCTCGATCTGGAGATCCTAGAAAATTTGGCCTTCATCTCCCATGCTCCCATACAGTTCTAAGACAATCCTATAAACAGGGTTGGCTACTTCCCATTTTATGTCAAAAAAAGTACACATCATGTACTTTTGACTACAAGACATATAATTTCCTCATTTAACTGTTCCTATGGTGGCACCTCCAAACTCTTCATCCGTCGACATGAGTACACGGTGTGTATTCACGACTACATGTCATGTACTATCGCCCAACTGGCGGCCACACCCACCGCCTTACTGTTGTGTCTGCCGACTGACTACATGGCGTATAAAGGACCACTACACGACATGTAGCCGGTTTTATCACCCTTAGTCTCCAACAAGGCTACACACCCTTTGTACTCATCCCACATGGCCAAAGTATATGATGTGTGGAAAATAACACGGCGTGTAGTCCCAAAATTTAGGATTTTCCCCCATTTTCCTTATTCTATGAAAAACACTTAAGGAAAAGAGAAAAGAAGAAACCCGTACCTCAAAAGTAAGAATCGGGTTCTTACACCTAGGACCCCGCACCAGGCCTCCGACCCTCTGGTCTTCCACACCCATGCAATTCCAGCCAACCCCCCGCAACCCTCTGCACCTGACCCCGCCTCCATCACCCTCACCAAAACCATGCCCAACCGCCTTCGGCCAGACCTAGCGCCGATCTCCTGCGTGCCGGCCTCCTACCACACCGACCTGCTCCCGCACTAGCCATATAGCTCCGACCACCAGCGTACTCACAACCCCGGCCTCTGGCTACACCTAGAGCCATCCTCACTACGCCTGAACCCTGCCGCTTTGAGCCATTTCACACCTATATTCCAATTACCTAGACACTACTGTCCGGTTCTCTTCTAGTGCGAATTTCAGTGCCTCCATCTCCTACCTGGTACGCGATTTCCTCCCTTTTGGGTCATCTTCCTTTTGAAATTGCGTTTTCCTTTATTTTGACCAAAATTTAATTCCACAGTTTTTAATTCAACCATTTTTCCCATTGTATAGGGTCCGAATTTGGTTCGTGGGGCTTTGTGGTTCCCCTCACTGAAGTGTCATTGCATCCACTCTGGATTTTTGGTATGAGAACCCACGTTTTCCTTTCCGATTAAATCCTTTTAATGCTTTATTTATTTTAGTTAAATATCTGACTTCATTCACATTATTTCAATGAAATTAGTTAATATATTATAGTGTTTTCTAATTTATTGGGTTTGTTAGAAGTAGTTTTGAAGTATTTTCTCTTGTAAAATTTATATGTATTAATGAAGGTTGTGTCATGTGGATGTCAAAAGCTATTTTGATAATGTATTCAATATGAAAATATTTTTCACATTACTCTCATATATTTTATCATGGATTTTTCTAGATTTGGGTAACTTATTTGACATGGTTATAGAATCGTTAACAAATTGTGTGGTTTTATTATACAGATTATTTATGCATTTTCTGGTCCCCTTATAAAAATTGTTTAGAAAATGGTTTGATTTTTCATTAAAAGTATTTGTAAACTGGTTGAGTCTTTAAATCAGTTTATAAATTGTGAGGTCAGGTTATCAAATTGTGGGGAAGTGGAAAAACTTATTTGGTTAGGGCTTTGGTGTGCATTTTCTTTCGAAAGAGGATTTTGAGTGTGTTCACTTTGATGGTTTTGGCATAGTGGTTGTGTTAAATTTTTTTGAAAAGGGATTGATGTTTATAATATGAGGGTTGGTGTTATTTCACATAAGAGGAGTGTTTGATTTTTATTTTAAAAATGGTTCTTAGATCCGAAAGGATGGAGGTTCTTTTTTGTGTTGTTAAAGAGGTGGTTTTAAATATATTACTCAAGGATTTTACCCGTTTGACATGAGAGCATGTTTTGATGTAATTTTAAAAAGATGGTAAAGAACTATAGTTTCATTCAGAAGTGTTTGGGTGTGCCTGTTTGGAACCTAAAATCTCATTTGGCTCTTCTAACTCATGGGTGAACATGTGTTAACTTTTAGAATGGGTTGTGTTTGGAAGTTGTGTGTGTGTGTCTCGTTGAAGTTTTAATTATTTTTAGAAAATGGGTTCGATATAAACATGACGTGATGGACTGGTTGGCACTTTGATTAATGTGAAATGATCAAATATATATATAAGGACCTCCTATCTAGTTTAACCCTTTATGGGTGAATGTATAGGAAGCATCCGTGTTTTGGGAAGGCAAGTGCGGGGAAATGAGTCAAGCGTGCAAGGGCCTTCCTACTTACATAGTATTATTATAACCACCAAGGGTTCTTGAGAATCTTATTGTTGATTGAGAGATGGTTTCTTATCAGCTCTGATTAGTAGGGTTGATACCCACTGGTAGGTATATAGGATAGATGGTGAGTGTTGATGGTTTCTATTACTGTGGGGGGAAGCCGGTTGGTAATAGACAGAGGAGGTTCACCATACACCGATAGGTTGTTTCAAACCAAGTATGTCTAGGGTTCTTATTGGGATGTTTAGGATCACCAATGGTTTTTTGATTATTTTACATTGTTTGTTTACTTTCTTTCAGGCTAGTTTTTACCATCTTTCCTTGTTTACCTGTATTATATTTGTCTAGTTTTGGTATACTTTATTTTGGGTTCAATTTACAAAATGAAAAATGGTTTTGGAAATTATATTTCATGTGTATTAGCGTTTTTTAAATGAGAAATACCTGTTACATATTTTAAAATGTAAAAAACCCTACTCCTATATTTTTATTTCAAACTTGTGTTTGTACATTGTTTCGGGAAAGAGATGTTGGATTCCATGGTTTATCATGGAAACCCTAATGTGCATTTTTAATACTCACGCCTATTTTTCACATTTCAGTTATAGGTCCCCCTTTGCTCAAGTTCTCATGGATGAGTTGCTCCTTATTGGAGTAAATTCATCCTTTGGTTGGGTGGTGACCTATAGGGTCACATGGGGGTATGTTGATCTGTTTTGTTTTTTTCTTTTTCCCCTATTATAGTTTAGTGTTTTTGTTTTTCTATTATAGTTTATTTATTTGTATTTATGGGTCAAATCATTCCCATCGATTAAATTTTGATGCCCAAATCTAATTTCCAGCCCATGGGGATTGGGAACGCCCTTTGGGCCTTGTCAGAGACCAGCTCGGGTGACTGGTACAGGGTCGACATTGGTTTGTTCATGAAATTCTCTTATACCAACTATAACACCACAACCCCAGAAGCAAAGAGATGGATCATTAATTTATTACATTAGCATGATTAAAAATAATCAAATCCAAATGACTGGTCAATTTAGTTGATTTGAAGAAACTAGATACATACAAGGAACCCACTTTACATTGGGAAAGGAAAAAAATATGATATGTAACAAAAGATAATAAATTCAATCCTTGAAATCCCAATAAATAATATCTTCTTTATAACATGAAGAAGGAAAAAAAATTAAAGGGTGAGCTCAAATTTCTATTAAGGTATAGATATTGTGGAATAACAAATAAATAATAAGTGAATCATAATTAATTAGACATGACTAATATGGCATGGTGAATAAATGAAAACACATTCCATCAAAAAGTTGAGAATAATAATGTATCCATTGATTTTTTCATAGTGAAAACCTCATTGATATTAATAACTAAATATTGAATAAAGTCAATTCTTATTATTTTGAAGTCATGTATCTAGAACATGAACCATTATACCATCGATAAAGTTTATGTCTATATATAGAATCACATCTAATTTTTTGGAAACAAACACAAAGGGTTTACCATCAACTAATTTGTCTCATGAGACATGTCGATGCATCGAGGGGCCCCAACTATCACTACTAGTCCAAATAATTTTTTATACATTGATTTAATATAGGAACAATATTCATTTTCTATATCCAAATTGAATATAAGATATAGATTCATAAATATTTCCCCAGTTAAAATAACATCTAAAATAAACCCCATATGTGAAATGTTATAAGGCTTAAGAAAATAATCATATCCATGATACTAGAAAATTTATATTTACCAGAATTATATTTTCAAATGAAAAAGGATCACAAATTGGTAGTGAGTTCAACACATAAGAACGATTTGGTGCACAATACCAAATAAGTCTTAATGAAATGGAAATCGAGACAATGTCCCTAAACACATTGTAATCAATTGAGTAATACAAACAAAAATTAATAATCACTAATTGAATAAAAAAGTACCATGAATATAAATAGAATCATGATATTATATATCAAATAGAAATATTTATACACTACATGTAAGAAATAAGTGGTGAACAATGGAAATCTCACAGAATTAAAACATAGATGAGAGAACCCTTATCAAGATCATATCGTTAGAGTGAGGATAAACCAGTTACATAATTATTTGTTAAAAATATAAATCGAAAAAATATTAGTGGATACATAGTATAAAAAAATCAGAGTTCATTCACACATATTCTCAGAAAAACATAACCAATGACATATATGTTTAACTCAATAAATTGAAATTGAGTAGATATCCCTTACCTCAGGTTCGACTACCTTAATTTTTTTTCAAACCTTCTATATAATGGGTTGAAGAGTGTTAATAATTTGTTATATAACTAAAATATTGTTTATTATACCTTACATAATCTTTTAATATTATTTTATACCCATTTATTAATAATATTTTGGTATTTCTATTGTTTTGGGTGCGTTTTTTTCATTGTTTCCAAGGTCGAGTTATTATGTTCTTCCTTGTTATAATGAAATAATAAACCAGAATTAATAACATATATATATATATATATATATATATATATATATGTTATTATAAACCATTACATGTGAATTATAACATCCGATAATTGTGGAAAAGTGAAGCAAAAACTCATCATCCACAAAGGCGGTGATTTGAAAAAGCACAAACTACGATTTTGTTATTTATCAATAGAATAAGAAAATAATATATTTGATAAATAATTTACCATAAAAAAATACTGTATATATATTATAATAGAGTTTTCAGGAATAATTGGATTATAGACAGGGATAAGGTATAAGTGAGAAAGTATTTAAAAGAGAAGAATAAGAAATCTTTCCCCTTAAATATTTCTATTTTGAAGCACCTTAGGGATCATGGAAGTGGTATTTTTGTGAGATAAGAAGCACAAGAATGTGTCAAGGGATGGGGAGTATGGAATTTGGTAGAGGTTTTCTGAACAATAAGGATTATGGTTTTGAAATTTCTGAAGGAAGGGGCCTCCTTTTATAAGTGAGGTGAGGGGTAACTTAGGAATCACTAAAATTATTAAAATATAATTCATATATTATAGAGTTTAAGACACCAAAAATACCTAAAAATTAATGGGTATTTCATTTTCGTAGTAACATTACCATTTTTGGACTTTTTCATCAATTTTTGGATTTTGAAATAATTTAATAATATAATTTATTCCTAAAAAACAATCATGCCATGATAAAAACTATTCATAACTATGTCTTTAAACACATCCGAAAAATGATTAAAAATAAAATAAAATTTAATATTATAACCTTGAAATGTCATATTCATCTATGGAATTCGTGAATTAGATTAAAAATATAAAATTATATTTATTTTATTATTTTTAATATAATTTATTTTATTTATTAATTAATTAAATTAATAGTGGAACATCACTGTCGAAGCCATTATGGTATTTATTTATTTCATAAAAATTAAAAAAATAATTCCATGAGGAAGATAATTTTATTATATTGCTGAATACTATTATTTTTTGGATAAATCCTTTTGAAAATGACATATAAAAATATAATTAAATTTAATACTATAATGCCACAACTAGGTTTCCTTTTGAAATAAAATATTATAAAGGCTTTAAAGTGATTCATGTGAGCCCCAAATGTCCCAAATTAGAATAAAAACATGAAAATAATCTAATAATTATTATTTTAAAAAGCATTTATCCATAACATGGGTCATTTATTAATTCGTATAATTTTAATGAGCAATATTTTATTTATTTTTGTTATTATTGTACAAGTGCTGCATTGGTGTAGCATAAGCATTAATGTCAATTATTTCATATTAAAAAATTAAGAATAAAATACTACCATAAAGATAAATTCATTACGTTCAAAATAAAATTTTGAATTTATTCATTATGTGTATTCACTCTTATACATAACAAGACATCTTTTTAAATTTTTTTCTTTTATCTTTTCTTGCCTTGGACAAGCATTGCACATACATTTGGATAATTCTCTTGTTATATTGCCCTAAAATAAGAAATTAAAAATTAAAGAGATATATAATACATAATAATTAATAAATAATTCACGAAAATAATTTTTAGTACTCAATTATTATATATAAATTACCAATTTTGACTTTGTCAGCACTGCGTAGGAACTACGTCGAGATTGAAAGTAATTTATATACCTATCATGAAATAAATTATACCATACATGTTCTGAATTATTTCTGTACAATATTCCAATTTTAATATAATTAATTAGTTATTGTATAGTTTAAATAAATTTTTGTATCATAATAATTTGATTACGATGTCACGAAAAATTCCGTATTTTATAAAAAACTACATTTTTTACTATTCAACAAAAATTTAACTATTTCGTAAAACTCATAAAAAATCACCCAAACCATTTTTCTACACGTAGAATCCCAAAAGGAACTAAGTTTTAAGAACATAATGTTATAAATATGAGAAATTCAATTTTTAATTAGTGTTATCATTTACTCAAAAAATTCTGAATTTAATGTTATAACTGATTTTATGACACTTAGAAAAATTAACTACGGTCTCATAAATTATCTTATAATAATTGGAAAAAATATTGAATCATGAATAAATTTTATGAAAATGAATAATATTTTAAATTATTCTATTAATTATACAATTATAATTCCTTATTTATTGATCATAAAAGTTCCAACACTTAATTATTAATTTTTTAAAATATTCACTCTCATTTATAATGTACCTAAATTATATTTATACAAAAATGAGTGAGGTTAATATTCATAAGGGTACATGACCATTCAAAGGGTCAAGTTACTATTCATAAGGGTATGTTACTATTCATAAGGGTACATTACTATTCATAAGGGCCATGTTACTATTAATAAGATTCATTTAACTATTCATAAAGGGTACATTACTACTCATAAGGGTGAATTAGTATTCACTAAAAAATAAGTTGATACTATCAGACACTATATATCATACTGAACGCAATCGTGCACGTTTGATTTTCAAAATTCCAATCAGAAGAGTGGGAAAATTAAGCTTAAGGGAAAGGTTATAATTATCTCCTATAAGACAATTTTTTTCACAGAGACTCAGTGTTGCATGCATAATAATTTATCTAATTAATTGAAATTTTTCATACCATAAAATATTGGGTGTGATATATTCACCACCTCTAATGATCCTAGGTCACTATGAAGGATATTCAATACTTTAGAAGGATCACAAACATGGAATGAATCAATAGAAAAATTGGGTATCTTTCTTGGAATCATATTCTAATCAACATGAGAAACACAAAACTATAATTAACATCCAAGAAAAATAATGCTAAAAGATCACCTCAAACTAAAGACAACATGTTCTCAATGAAAACACATAGATGAAAAAAAATCATCTTTTATAATACCACTATTTCCATCTAGATTTCAAAACTATCTCCACCCAAGGACACATTACAAATACCAAAAACTCCTTTTCACATAATAAAACCAACTTTCTAAAATAATGTTCTATCTCTAGAATTAGTTTTATCTTTTAGAATCAATTTGTAAAAACAAGTTCAACACTTTTATTTCAAATAAACTCCCCTCATATATCATTATATTTCACATATGTGTCCATACACTCCCAAAGGCATCTTCAATGAACGTGTGCCAACATTCACTTCCATACACACACTCGCATATGTGAGTATACAGAAGGAATATTAAGAGTGTTACATTCCATTTTATCAGTAAATCCAAACATTTTTGCAAATTTTCAGTCCAGAACCACTTTAAAGATATCTATTTTTCATTTCAATAACAGTTTTTATTTCAAAATACCACTTACACCCACCAAAACCAAAACAAAACAGATCTCACATCGATCAAAAAGAATGGGGAACTAGTGTCCATGCATAACCCAATTACATGGTAGTGGGCCGTACCCTAGGTATGAATTATCACTAAGAGGACCTTGAAGCATTCACTTAAACTCCTCATGGGTCACTACTCCATGAAATAACACCATATTACCTTAATAATCACCCCTTAATCTAATATAAACCAAAAAAAATAAATAATCAATTCCCCAAACCACCTCTCGAATCTCAGGTCTCATCATGAGTAGTGGTGATTAGGCACTAAACCATAACCTACCTCATGTGAACCAATAATCCTAATATCAAACTACCAGAAACCCCAAATAACAAGTGCCTCCTCTGATTCCAATTTGTCACAAACAAGGCCAGGATTCCATCCGACCCGAAACCTAACCTGGTCCACGACATGGCCTGAAAGTGTTTTTGATCCCCACGAGCTAAAATTTAGTGCATGGAATCCAAAAAAATAACCAAGGGGAATAATTTCAGCCAAAAATACTAGGATCATTTAAAATTAACTAAACACACATATAACCAACAACTGAATCTAAAAAATATAAATATAAATAGATTCAATTTCAACAGATCAACAATGTGGAAACCAAATACAAATCTTGAAACCAGAACCATAGTACCATGATCTACGTGTGACCTTTTGGTCACCTACATTCACCAGACCAAACCACTCCACAGTGAGCTCTTGAAACAACAACTTGAACTATATAGCGAACCTAAAAAATTGAATGGGTATACTAACTACAAAAGGTATAAGTAGGGTGTGATCCTCACAACTTAGTAGGGAAGCACCAAAAAATCTATTCATTTAATTTCCCATAAAAATTCCATTAACACTAGTTTGAAATAAATTTATAAAAATAGGGGTTTTGAGATTTTTACCAAAAAAAAATAGTTTTTTAATTTTTCCAAAACATCCTTCATCGCACCTTCATTTTTAGAACAAGGATACCATTTCAAAATCAAAACCCAAAAAAATAATATATCAGGATATGATGAAGACTAAATAAAAAATGCAATATGAAAACTAAATGCAACTGAAAGTAAGAAAGAATATATATATATATATATAGTATAGCCTTGTGAAATTCAAAACACACCAAGATTGACCCCTGAACATAGTCGGGTTGGAACCACGTACAGACGTATGGTGAATGCCCTAAGTCTATAACCAATAGGCCTCCCTCAATTGAACAGTCCAATGGAACAACCATCTGGGCCTCTTAGTGGTCCTAGGGGTACCATCGTATCTTATTAGGGCTGGTAGGATACGATCACTTGATCCTCCAAAGGATTCTTAAGAAATCGTCATGCTAATATAATGTGTATGTGTGTGTCCCTTGCACGTGTGACTCACCTTACCTACCATCACCGCATTTTCCTACCCCAAACACGTACTCTACTATACGATAACCCATAAAGGAAAATCCCTCTTATAGAGGTTCCTAATATATATATACAAATATTTCACATCATTAAAGGTTATAACCAGACCATCAAATCACTTAAAAAATCAATCCATTCATTAAAAAACATGCATGTTTCCAAAAGGTCCTTTGACATTATGCACCCAAATACCTTTTTCCAAAAAAACTTCAAAATCCATTTCCAAATAATGTGAAACCCCACTTTTACTATTCATTTTACAAACATGCATTTACTCTTTACATTCACTCACCAAAACACGTTTCATGGAAAAATGGGACAAACTTTAAGGATTCTAATTTAAATTACACTTTTAAATCACTAAAGGCAACACATTCCCTCATTTTGAAATCATAGTACCCTTTTTAGAAAAATGATGGAAGAAAGAATGAGGAACCTTTAAGGGAAATGTGTTTTTTTGAGTGCCACCGTCATTTGAATGCACATCCATGTGTGAAACTTATGCACCCATGTATGTTCCAACATCTAATGGAACCTTATATGTAACCAAGAACCCCATTTTGAAATAATTTTCAAAAACACCACTTACTTTCTAAAACTAACCCAAGCATTCCAATTAGGTGAAAAATCATAAACAAACACTTTAAAATACATGAAATTTATAAATCACACATATAATTACAAAATAAAAAATAAAAAATAGTATAATAACACAATGGGGAGAAACGTTTCACAAAGCACCCAATTTCCATATAATAGAACACACAACATTTCATTAGACATACTAAGTTTCATAAACCTAAGTATAATTCAAGAATCTCATTGAAAAAATATTTTTAACAAATTCTATCAAGGTAATGATACTATAAAAATGAACACCAACACTCCATAGTCATGAGATAATATTTAAAAATTAATTGAAAACATGAAAGTATCAATGGGTATATCGGGAAGGAAAAATATGGAATCACCTACCTCAAAGGAGTGAGAACACAACAGAACCATCAGAGAAGGAAGAACTAAGCCCCCCAGATAATCCAAACACCCTAGAACTAATTATAAATGGACCACACAAATACCCTAACCATCAAGGGGTTTACATGGGAAGAAAACCCAAAGGAAAAAATTGAATATAGAGATGAGAAGAGAAATAAGAAGGAAATGGACAAAAATGCTAAAATCACACGTTGGAATAAAATGAGGAGCATCATGGAGGGAGGATGTGCCAAGGGAAAGGGGTTTTGGGACCCCCTGGTGCACCAAATCCTACTAGGAAAGAATCAGATGAGATAGAGTTATAAAATTAGGAGGGAGGAATATGAATTTCAACTTGTAAAATTTCTGGGCAGTTCAAATTATTTGGCCACATAGTTTAACAAACAGTGTGCTGACCGTTTGGTAGCAAATTATTAGGGAAGGAATGATCTCAAGCTTTCCCCAAATGGTCAGTGTGACCATGCACAAACCATGATATAGCATTTGGAGATAATCCATAGGTCCCGCACGACTATGCCACACAATTTTTACGACCAGGCACAAAACATGCAACAACTTCAGTCAACTTCTTGGACTGTCCATATGGGTACCTGTTATAATAAAATTGTGGTTCCTGTTAACAAGACATAGACACAAAAGAACTTCCAGGATTCAAAAATTTAATCTGGGTCTCAAACCCAAATCTCAACCAAAAGATCTGAGACCAAGAAAATAAAAACAATAAACAGGTATTCGACGTAGGGGTGTGACATGGAATGAATTGGTTACACATCATGAATCCATATTATATGCCAAGTAATTTTTCAACAATTTTGGAATCACCCAAGGTGAAATGAATTTCAATGTACTCTTAAATTTATTTTTACAGGCCATGTTTTTCTCAGGACCAATCGTTTTAAGCTATTACATACACATATTTTTTTTCATTAAACTACATGAATACCTTACCTCCAAAGATGTAGTAATCATCCATGAAATTTTGTAGTGAATTTCTCTATTTTGAATTTCCCATTAATGAAATATATCTCTGGTGAGTTATTTTTCTTTGGTTTTATTTTATCTTCAACTGTTTTCCTATTGTGGAAGTGGAATATCTTGACCGCTGATGGTTTGGGTGTTTATCTTGACCTTTTTTGATTTACAATAATTCTAATGGTCTTATTCAACATCATTATTTTTTGTGTTTCCTATGGTAAGTATAGATTTTATTTCTAACCTAAGGTAGGTGGTCTAAAACCTAACACTATGGACTATTAAATTCGTTATGTATGTCCAATATTATGATTTTTAGGACATAATGTTCACATTAAGTTAAATGAATAATGGATGATGAAAAATAATCTTTTGGATTATTCCTTGGATCCACTGGTGTTGTGACCTAAACATTGGCTACCCATTGGGTGAGTCAACCCTTCAATATTAATGAATTGGATAACGAATTAATGTTTTTTCAACATGAAATGAGACCTCAAGTAATTTTTTATGATAAATTCTCCTTGAAAAATGTATTAAATGATTATTGAAATTACTATGTTTGATATGATTTTATTTTGTGTAAACTGGAAAGACAATGGTTTAAGTAAAAATTGATAAAATAAATGGGTATTTAAAAGATAAATGGTAGTTGGAAATATTAATTTTTTTTAATTATGATATGATGTTATGTTGTGGTATTATTAACACTATGACATGTGTTGTGATTGATGTTGTAATGTTTAGAAAGTATTCATGGACATGTGTCATACTATAATGCTTATATTGAGGGCTATGTGAGGGATGTTGAAATTATTATATATTGGGCTTAATCTAGTGTCATGTTGTACTTCTTATATATAGGACTATGCTTGTGGTGATGAAATGATTATATAATGGGATTGGCCCTATTTGATGCTAAAATTATTAAACAGAGGGATATGTATGGATTATAAAAATATTATATAGAGGGATATGTATGGATACTGAAATTTTGATATAGAGTGTTATGTCGAGGTTCTAAAAATCCTATACAAAGGGATTTTAAAGTTTATGTGATTATACCTTGGTTTAGGGTGGCATTTGGCATGAATCTTCTACTTGCATAGAGATATTATGAGATAGTGAAGAAGAGGGATTATTTTCATATTGTAATAATTGTTTAATTAATACACATTTTTATCACTTATTTGATGAATTTATGATGAAACTAGTTTTATTTAGACACTATGGTTTCAACCTATTTATTTTTACTCACAACCTATTTAGGATTCCATTTTCTACATGAGAATATTAAACCGAACTAGATTTAGATAAAGGAAAATGAATTTTCTACAAATTGTGCTAGCTGGTTGGGTGGGAGTTTGGATATAATACTAACATGGGGTTCGGGCCCTACGACTTTTAAGATTATTGCATTAGCTGGTTATATTATTTTGATTCCTCTAGTTCCACATTTAGATACATTTAATCCTATCACTACATGATTAATTATTATTGGTTTATTGAGTTTTCCTTTACTTCTGAGTTGTATGTTGTACTATTCCCAATATCCCATTACATTAATATTTATTTATATTGTTTATTATAACTCTTTTGTAACTATGAACTATGGGGTATAGTCTCCCCACTATAATCCTCACACCTATACTACTATTTGAAAGCCTTTGGTACATGGGGAGGATTGCTTGAGGTCATGTAACCAACCTAATTTGGCCACATTGGAGAGTGTCAGATTGAGGGACATTACACAATATCAAGGTTGAGAAGATAATAGTTTAATTTATGAATATGGATCCTTAGGCCTCAGATGAGATGCATAAAGCCAATGTTAGTTTCATATGTCTAGTTTAATTGGAATGACATTCTTATACCTAGTTGTGATGGATTGGATGATCATACATCTCATGAATGATGGGGGGAAACTGTCGAGGGTGGATTGAACTCCCAGAGAGTAAATTGTGAATTGTAAGTACTATATGTCTATATAAGGTGTGAAAAAAGGTTTTACTTTGGTTGGTGGATAATGAAATATCATAAGGGATATATAAGAGTGTCCCAGTAAGGGTCAAGGGTATTGTTAATGTAGTTTATATGGGGTTACGAAGAGACTTGGTAGGAGTTAACATATGATGATACTTTATTAAAAGGACCAAGTAATGATTCAAAATGGGGAACATATTTTCACTATTAGCTAGTGGATAACAATAGATCTATATTTTTTTGATAAAATACTATGTGTATTGGATATGACATGGTGCCATGGAGCATTTATGGGGATAAGTTTGAATTCCCTTAGTGGATTCCCTTTTGATTGAGAGGACGACATCAATGGGTTTGTTTTTATATTCTTATGTGACTAAGAATATATTGGGGGGATTATCCCATGTGATTTTATGGACACTAATCTCTATCTTGAGTTATTTCGGATCAATTTGAATGACTAGAACCCTATGGATGAGTTGGTGAGCTTGTTGGGTAGGATGTATTTCCATTTCACATATATAT
This sequence comes from Viscum album, assembly GCA_963277665.1. Classification (NCBI taxonomy): domain Eukaryota; kingdom Viridiplantae; phylum Streptophyta; class Magnoliopsida; order Santalales; family Viscaceae; genus Viscum; species Viscum album. Next base: position 1,512,272,588 of record OY728122.1, read on the forward strand.
AGTATGAGGTTATATTAATTGTGGTGTGATACAAACCTTGAGAAACAATGGAATTTCATATATTTTGGGAAGAGGATTCACCCACTAAGTGGATGATATATATGGTTTTACATAGGATATAAAAAACCCTAGGTTTATTGTATATGATAATTTTAGGTAAGGGATTAGACCCACCATGTGGATGATATTTTATAATTATTGTTGGGGTAAGAGACACTCTAATTGGATTATGTGGAATGGTTCTTAGAAGGGGATTCGAAACATGGGCGTATCCTATGTGATGGTCCCATGTAGGGGATATCAAACACCTTGTGGATGGTATGAAAATTTTCATTTTAAGGTTTTCCCCCGTAGGTGTAAGAAATATGTGGTTCTGGGTTGGAAATGGTTCCCATATGTGCATGATATTTTAGTACATGTTCGAGGAAGCACGTGGTCATTTCAGAGTGGGAAATGGTTCCCAAATAGTATTAATTTTATATTTTTAGAGACATTTAAAATTATCTAGGGAAGGGTTTTTTAATATTAGGAGTAACCATAGAATTACAGGATCGAGTAGGATTATTTTTTTGGTGTATTTATATATTTTTTATTTTGATTATATAAATTCATCATGTACTTTTTTATGGTTATATTAGGGACGTAAGTGGTAGTGGAATACTATGTTTTAATCACACCCTAAATATGTGTCCATATGACTTTGGTACCTGGGTAGACCACATGATCATAGGTACATATAAGGAAGTGTTCGAGTGTTACATGATAGAGATATTAGAGAGATTCAAGAGATTTGTATGAGGTGATGCCTAGAGATTGTAGTATTACCTCCTTATATTTTATTATTTCTTTATATTTTGTATATTTTATTGGATTAAATGGATATCTATTGAGTTGTATTACTACATAGTTTCGTATTCATTTTATATAGAATAGATATTTTTTATTTCTCATACATACTTTAATTTTTTTTGGTTCATATAATTTTATTTTTTGTGATTGAATTACGTTAATATGTGGTCATAGTCTCCATTTGTAGAACCTTAGACCATCCACATTAGTCAGAAGCATCTAGTGTATAGGGTGGCATACCCGGGGTCATGTGATACTATAACTGTGACACTTTGGAGTAGTTATAAGATGGGGGAACTATGCTATTATTGTGATATGAGGCTAATATTAGTGATTATACCATTTATTTATTTCAATTATATGTATATTAATTATTTCCATATTCTTGATAACATTTTTTTTATTTTGTGGTTGGAAATGGGGACCATATAACATTTACTAAAATATAGTTAACTTGGATAAAATCTGATAATATATAGTTAGATCAAAGATTTATTATTTAGTTTTTCTTTACTCCATGACTAGTATTTATATGGTTATATGATCATGTATATTATATTAAATTGGCTTCCATTTCTTTTAATATTTATTTAATAAAATTTTATGTTTATAAAAGGACTAGTTTTTCTTAAGAAGGGTATATATATTCTTATTAGGCAATATAGAGGTGAAAATTTAGTTTGTAGATGTTACCCAGTAATGTATATATGGATTTAGGTTTTTCTTTAGTTAATGAGATATCTTTATTTTGGATCCCAATTTTAAAATATTGTCTTAGGTTACCAATTGGACAAACTATTGTATTATTTTAAATGACATGGAATTAAAACATTCTTATATATAAAATATAAAGACACATACTCCTTAGAGTTTAGGGAATTTTTTAAATCTTATTGGGTCATTATAATAACTCATACATATAAAAAAGTGGTATATACCTTTGTTGAATTAAATATATATTTAGGACTATATAGAAACTCATTGGAAAAGGATCAAGGTTCTTAAATTCTATCCAACCAGTGTATAAAAAATCCTTTGTATCATTGGATATTTATTTTTCCCTATAGATGATGTAATATTATTTTACAAGCCATGAATTTGATTTCACTTGATATATTATCATTTTCCTGAAATATAAATATGTTTATATTTTATTATAACAAATTTTTAGAGATATTGTATTTTTATATTTTAACATACTTAGAATAGGAGGTCCCCATTTAATATCCTTGTATATATTTACATGGTTTTTATATTTGATATGTTAAATGTTCATGTTATTGTTTTATATATTTATAGTGAACGTGTCAAATTTTTTAGAGATAGAGGAAAAATCCCAGCATTGAATATTTTAATCATGTATTTCTACTATATTGATACTAGTTTTTAACGAAATATACCTATCGATACTAATGAAGTGTTTTTGAAGTGGGGCATACATGGATAGAGTATATTAATAGGTATATTTTTTTCTCCTTAAACTTTTTTTCCATATCATATATCACAGAGTAATTTTTTTGTCTTTGGTAAGTGGGAGTTTGAGTATATTCAATCCATTTAGGCTTTAATAAGACAGGCATTCTTCATGATTTTCTGACTTTTTTCTAGAATTATCTATTCATTATATATCATATTTTTATGTTTAAATTTATTATTCTTTAAATGTATTAAATGACTGAAGTCACTATTCATAATAAAATTTATATTATTTAAACTATACTCTCACTTTTATTGATACTAATAATGCTCCATTAATAGAAGTGAGAATCTTTTAAAGAGTTAACCATGATATGAATTATTTTATTTATGTATGTTAAATTCTACCGAATTATTTACTTTTGACACATATATTTATAGGTATATTATAATGATATTTATTTTCCCAAAATTTATAAAACCATAAAATGCATGGGATAATGTTCATATCGTATGAGATATAATATTTGGGAACAAGTTGAGTGCCTAACCCACTATGGTATATTGTATTAGTAAAAAACCATGAATCATTCTTATGATGGCTAATTATTATGGTTATAATCCATTTGTATGGTTTTATTTATCTTTCTAATTTATTTTTGATTTCATAAAAACTCACAAAATTTCATTATACTTTATCTTAGTTAAACTATATTTATGTTGACTTATCTAAGAATAATTTCTTTTCATTTTCCTTTTCTGGGATTATAACACACCCGCTCCCCTCTCTATGTATTACCATAGGATCTCAAAATAAACTTACAAGGTTTTTATGTACTTATATATTTATTTATCATGCATATGTAAATTAATGTATACATATGTATGGTATTTAATCATATGTATCCAATCTTCAGATACACATAAAATTTTTAATGTATAAAAAAATAAATTCAAAAGTAAATATATATATTTATAATGATTTTTTTCAAAATAATTTATGTGAAGTGTGGGTCATTAAAGTTCACGTAAAAGTAAGGTCTGTTATCATTCAAATGTAATGTTATAGAGACTATATAAAAATAAAATAAAAATAAATTAGATGTATTAAATAAACATATGTCCAATATATATTAGTAATATAATGCTTAATTATTCAAAAAATATATATATTTTCAACATTTCATTGAAATATATAATTCATATTATTTATTTTTCTTATAAATCCTTACGTTTTTAGTGAATTTCATGAAACAATAACAACTATCATATCAACTAATGTGATTTAATTTGAAATAAGTTTCTCAATGAACAACCTAAGGTGATTGGATAAGGAGTTAAAAACTATATAGTTATGAAAAATATATTCACTTATGATATTAATACCAAGATAAACAATGTGAATCATTCACCCATATAGAATAGTAACATATTAGATTTCAGTTCTATTATAAGATAATAACCATTGTAATTTTCACGATATCTAAGTCCAATAATTTCAATGTAATAAAGAAAATCACTTAAAATAATATATTTAGTACTTTAGTTTTTAGAGGAAACTTACTATGTTTTATGAATTAACTATTCTTAAGGTGAAACAAATCTATATAGAGGAGTAATAAATAATACTGATAGTCATTAATTCATAGAATTGATGTATTTAGAGAAATTAAAAAATATATTTCCTGAAAAATATTCTCCACAATCTCTAAATAAAAAAATTGATGAAATTCCCCATGCAATAAAATAGGGTAGCCGAATCTATTATTCATTATGAATAAAAGTTCACAAAAATTTCATGGAATTCCTCATGTTTTATTGTTCACCCAAAAATAAAAAAATATATCTTCATTTATTATTTATAACTATATATTTCATTTTATTCATTTTCTCAACGAATATTGCATAACCATCACAAATACATGAAAAATAATTTTTAATTATAATATATAATGGTAAAATAATTGCATCAAAATTTTACAACTCTTCTCAAATTATAATTTCTAGGAAGATTCATCCCAAAAATCTACTAGTCTTTAAATTGGATGGATTCAAAACTATATTAACATTAGATTAAATCTCCCCATAAATAATAATATTAACTATTAGGATAATTAAATTCCAATACACTTGATAAATATACCATGATAATAAATAGATTTATGGAAAATTTTGAAACAACATTGGGAATTTATTCATATATGTGGTATTTATTGATAAATAGAGGAATATAATATTCATTAATGGTTTATACCATTGAAAGTATAACATTAAATATGTATATTTTTAAGAAATATGTAAATATATTTCTACAAGTTATTTTTTGTATTTCCTTTGATATTGAGGAAGAGATAATTATTTCATAAATACGTCATATTTTGTCGGTGTTAAGAGCCATTTAAGATTACCTAGTGAAAATTAATGTAGATAATGAAGAAAATAATATATAAATTTTAAAAGGGATTTATGTATTCTAATTTATCACCTTAAATTATATCAAGATTATTTTTTATGAATAAGTACCATTTAACTAAACTATTCACTAACCATAGTGAGATTAAATATATATAAATATTTTACAATGGAGAATCATTAATGATGATATATGATACTAATGGTTAAAACTGCATATATTTAAAATCTTTCATACCCATAAAATTTTGGTAATAAATAAATGGGTTTATAATTATGTTTTTCTGGATAAAATAATTACCCATATATATATTCTAGATTTTAGGAATAGACTTATTTTTTATCTCTACGTGAAAACCTTACTCATTGTTTTAGGAGATATATTCTTATATTTAGAGTCCCTAAATGAGAATAATAAATATTTGATGATAGTGTTTAATACTATATGAATGATATTTTTTTTATAAAAGTTTTGTGAAAACTACAGTCTGAAAAGGAAAGTGAAGTCATTGATAATAATGTGGATATGCATATATCTATAAATTTATAAATTGAATTAAAAACTAACTTTAATAACTATATTATAGTTTTTTTAATTTGGAGGTTATCTTGTTATTATTTGGGTTATTATTATTTTTTTCTTTTCCAAACAACTAACCACAATATTACGTAAGGGAATAATGATTTCTTAAATACAATAATGTTTTTAAATATTTACAATGATCAATAAGAAGATATAAAGTAAATTCTTACCCACCCTACTCACAAAAAATTCATTTTTGTTTGAATAATTGATTGAATGTTTTTGTTGAGTTGTATTAAAATATAAAAATATATTACCAATCATGTGACTTGCTTCAATTTATATTCCCTAAAAAAATGTAACCTACCCATAATCCTTAGTTAGTGATGATGATTTTTTAATTGAATATCTAGTGATAATATCACTATTACTTGCATAAATTATTAAATTATTATAACATGAGAATAAATAAATATTTATAATAATCATGATAAACATTAGATACTAATGTTTGGGTGACCAAAAAATGGATTACGAAAACTCAATATGTTATTATTTAAAAAAAATGAATGATGAAAAATGTTTTTTGAAAGTGGGATCCAATAAATTTATAAATGAAAAGGATTAAAAATAATACATTGTTAACACATATTCATTAGATATAATCTGGAAACATAATGGAATATAATGGATAATTATTTATTTTTGACCATATTTATTGGATAAAATCAATTGGTAAACAGAAGATGATTTAGAGAAAAACAATATTGTGGTGTAAATAAATAAAATAATGATTTAATAATTCATATTTGATAAGGATGTGATTAGATAATTTGAAACCTGATTATATTTTATTAAAATTATTTATCCAAACAAGGAGTATAACAACCCAACTCTTTATTAAATATTTAAAGATGATTTATTACATAAACACGCACTTATGAAAATTACAAGGATCAAGAGGTATAGTGTCTTGGGAAATTAGGAACATTAGATGAAAAATTAAGACATAAAATACAATATTTATATTTAAAACTACTTTTACATGACCACAGAATTCCTTTATACTTATCATTGTATGCAATAACTAAAGGACATACATAATGAGAGGGTGAGTAATAAATCCATGTTAGGGAGTAAACAAGGAATAGAAAAAATAATATAGTACATGTTATGAAATAGGAATATCAATGGTGAACAAGAGAAAAATAAACATACAAAATGATATATCATGGTTATCATATCCTGAAAATGTGGTGACAACATACAATATGATATTAGCATTAGCCCAGGCTCATTGCACATGGATTCAAATTAGTAAAACCTCATTATACATGAATTATTATGAGTAAAATCCCAATTAATATGGACTATAATGAGTAAAACAACATTTAACATGGAGTATCATGATTCTAAACATTACCCAGTGCATTGGAGTGCTATCAGGGAGCACCCTTCATAAACATTTCATTTCATGACTATGTGTTCCACATGGATCATATAACATGGAATAATTCCAAATCATAATTTATTCCAAGATAAAAGAATGTGGAATACATACATGTTAGTAGACTTCAATATATATATATGTGCATAAAGGTTAACACCATTGATAGAGAAATGGGTATTGTATTCACTATACAATCACTTTGGCTTGTAAAATCGCGGTGCAATTTCGATAGCATAACGATATGACATAAAAATTCATAAAAAAGGTTGATGAGAGAGAAATGGGTATTTCATAATATTTACATGAAATTTAATGTAATTAAGTCATATATATACATGTACTAACACATGTAATTTGGAAATAGATGGAGTAACAAAATAGATAAACATGAATAAAGAGGAGAAATGGAATAACTCTTACAAAATTTCGGCATGGTAACGGGTGTACGTGGGAGGGATTAATGATATATAAAGAGGTATATAATCATTAAAACATATGGAGGAAATTATGCGTGAGGTTATAAATCATACCCCAACATTTTAATTGAAAATAAAAGGGTATACCAACATAATAAAACATGGAAAAAATGAGAAAGGAAGAAATAACTTACTTGAGTGCGTGTCTTCAAGAGCTTGAAGAGGGGCTTATTGAGAGATTGGGGTGCCTTGGGAGGATTATAGAGAGAGGAGTGATGAGTCGGGATGTGATCCAATGATTTTTAGTGAAGTGAAGTGGGAGCCTGTGTGGGTTTATATAGGAAATGAGTGGAGAATTCTTTATTATTTCACAATCTTAGGTTTTGGAATCTATATAATTAAATATTCAAAACCACAAATCATACCATTATTTTTCCCATGGGTTTTTCCAAAGTGGAATGTAAAATAATATTTTATAAGGCTAATGGCCGAAAATATTAAAATATCAGGATTTCTTTTGTGATGGTGAGTCACACTCTCAAGGAAATTATTTAAAATGTTAAAATATTTTATAAGTCTTGGAGGGTCGACTAATGCATTGTAAAATTAAATAAAAAATCTTAAATCACTTTATTTTAAAGTTAAAAAATATATTGGAAGAATATCCATTTTATAGTAATTTATTAAATCATTGTTATGTCATTATGAGGTTATAAAACACATTATATATTTATAAGGTATTTAATTATTACCCAAAAATTTGATTGTATCAGAAAATTATACAAAATTCACTATTGGAAAATTTAGATTTCATGATTCCAAAAATAATATTAATTTTGTCTAAATAATTTTCTAAATATGTGAATTTTATCTTTTAAAATAAAAACGTACATTTATTGAAAATTCATAGGTTTTGAAAAAAAAGGTTTGAAACCTGAATAAAAATTATATTTTTTTCATAAAAATTATAAGATCATTTATATTAAATAAAAATTAATATATTAGTAATATTTTATTAAAATATTATTTAATTCATAAATCCATTAATTGATCAAATATGTTTTCTTAATTGAGTTTAAATATTAACTAAAATACTATTTGTTCTTTAAACATTATTTACAAAGTAACAATAATAAAATTAATGTATAATCATTATTCTATAAAAAAATAATAAACAAAATCATTATTATAGGGTATTCTTACATATCAGTTTATTACACCAGAATATTTTCTAAGAGTATGGTGTGCGATGGTAGGGATTTCTTTGGGCTATTTAGTGAACATGGTTTAGGTCATGATCTCGATGAGATTGAACTTCACCCTTAAACAGTTTCACTCATGCTTGTGTTATTGGATTTTGGCTTGGGCTTGGACTAGGGAAAATATAATAAATGATATATGTCAATAAATATCCAATAAATGGGCTTCAATGGGAACAACCCTACTTATCGAGGCCATCACTTCCTCTATCGTTGTCAAAAGGATTTGTTAAAACCCTTTATATATACTATTCATGTGATCACCATTCAAAGAATACATTATCGATATTAATGATACTTCATGGTTATTTAAACACAATAAAAAAAGTTCATGTGTTTTATATATCCATAATCCATTAAAATAAATAGAGTTTTATTCATGAATGTTTGGGTCATTACAAGGAGTTTATAATGATTTAATTGATTATTGGTATAAAAAACCATTTTATTTGATATTGTGTGTTGTTTTTTATAAATTTATTTGGATTGTAAATATTATATAAGATGAGAAATAATGTAAAGATAAAACCCTAATTTGATATCAGTAATATTATAGAATATATGTATAATGAAACATCCATGTGTGGAAAACATAAAAGTTCAATATAATCTTCTGTGTATTAACAATATTTGAATAGAATTCATTTAAATATTTTTATCTATGTGGAATAAATGATAGATTGGGGTCCTTTATTTACTTCTTTACTATTAGTTAGATGAAATTATAACATGTTGTTTATATGATTAATCATCATGGAATTACTTTGGGAATATATAGTGAACAAAAACACAATAGAAAATATCTTTTTTTGGAGATATGTAATGAATAACCATATATGAAACAACATGTTAAAGAGGAAAGATCATGGTATATAGAATTTTTAAAGAGGGAGATGATCCAATACCTATATAGAATGAGTTAAATGAAGAATAAATTTTTTGGATTTAGAAAACATTTAAGAATTATATATTTAATATTTTTTAGGGAAATCAAGTTAGGGGTTAATGTATTTTAAATTTGAATCATATTTTTATAGAGAAAATTTTCATTATTGATTGATAAACAAGTTGATGGTGATGAGAAACTCATGAAAAAAAACAATGTAGTTTAGGTTAAATCTAGAATTATGTAATGTATATATATATATATTTTTTTCAGTTTGTTATTTGGTCATGTGTTTTTTGATGATTTTACCAAATAAAAGTTTAATATGTTTACAATTATGAAATCTTAGGTTTTATAGTTTTATTTTAATAATTTCATAATCCCCTTACACACCTACCAGTATGTTAGATGTTTTTGATTATTAATGTGATATTTATTCAAATATTTGGAATGTTATGGTTTTTATAATTATTAAAAATAAACTATGTTTTGATTTAGTAAAAAAATTCCATTAAACATCCACATATCCCACATGCCACTCAATAGAAACATTAGCATAAGAATCACTATTGAGAATGAGATAGTATTATTATGAAATAATATAAACCAACTACTTTATTTATATATATTATATCAATTTATATATATCATTTGAATTTACAAGAAATATATATTTAAATTAGTTATTACGCCACTTGAAAGATATATAACTAAAAAAACAATAGCTCATAACCGAAACTAATAATATCTGGGTGTAACTTCATATTTCTAGAGAGAACCCACCATAATCCAAAATAAATCTCATAAATATTCCATTGAATAGTATATATCAAATCGTTTCTAACCATTAAATATAGAAACCATATCATTTGCGTGGTTATGGGTGAGAATGAATGAATAAGTCTATTCTACACTATATCATTAACATTATTGAGTGAATCTAAAAATTATGGATGTATGGGTGAGGTATATGGTTGACATGGAACCCAATAAAGAATATAATATATTAACAAAATGAATAAATGTAATGAAAAACCCAAAAAAATATGGTAATTTTCTAATACTATAAAAAACTAGATATGATTTTACACAAGATCCAACCCCACACACCTATACATGTTATTCAAATAATTATCACAAAAACATTATTCCCTTAAAAAATATATTAAATTATCAAACACATCCAAATAATAATAATATAATTAGAAACTGTAATCCCCAAACAATTACAACCAAAAATATTGAAGTAAATGGAAACCATAGTAAATAGAATAATGTTTACCAATAAAAGTTTTCATCACTAATAATGAAAACCATTAAGATAATAAAATAACTAATATTGGATATCAAAAAGGTCATAAAAAAATACTATTCAATAAAAACCAGACAAATATATACCCAAATATTAATAAATAAATTATTAATATCACAATAATATGACAATACTATATAAGATAAACTTTATCTACCTGGTGTGCTATTAGTTATAACTGATGTGGTTGGATTTCAGAAGACACATGGTTATATATCCCACTCCTATAATATTATCATCAACTCCCATCACCACATAAATACATAATTATTATACACATGTGAATAATACTACTATATGTTCATTATTAGAGAACATATAACAACATTCTAGGATCACTACATTTATTAATTCAATTGCATGATGTCAGACATTGTTCCCTCCCTAGGCCATGCATGGGGAGGATCCACTATTCATGAGAATAAAAAAACAATGCACTTATTACCTATAATTAACATGAACATATTTCTTTTAAAATTAATTCTCAATCCCATTATTATGATTTGGGAAATTATGTAAACCTTTAAACTCACACTAAATCATTAAATACAATATATCCCAAAATTATTGATAGAGTTGGAAACTTAAATTCAATTGTGAAATCTAATAATATTTTATTACTTTTATATCTTATTACTATTCAAATTTCATCATACCCTCATTAAATATAATTAACAGAAAAATCGTTATATAAACCATTCATAAAAGATATATCCAGAAAAGATCCAAAAAAGTAGTGGATTGTATTGTTTTAGGTATCACTTTTCCATCCCATTATCTATCAAAAAAATAATTACTACCCACATTTTATTACTATAGAGACCTAGGATTGAAATACATGGATATTACATCATTTTAGATTAAAATTCAGTACATTAAAAAAATACAAGCCCGAGGACCACAGTAGTTTAGTGTCGTTGGAAACATGGAAATAGAATATTATATCGTGGTGAAATATTTTCAAAATATCATGAAAATATCTAACAATTTATTAATTCTACATAAATTATTTCATCATAACCTAGGAAAAGGAAACAAAATAAAGGGGTGAGATTATATTCTTAGTAAGGATAAACATGGGAGACATGAAAGCATATTTTTGATCAAAAGGTATAAGAACATGATCATGAAAATAGAATATATTACCTTGAACATTAAATATCAAATACCGGAATAATGGAATAAAGAATGGAAGTTCATAATACATGAATCATAATGAAATAAAGGACATAATCCATGAAAACATAACATAAGAATAAAATAGAGAAATGAGGCAGACACATAAGAATATAATATTATTTCCACAGTAGCCAAAGAATCACTGCAAGAACCATCTTGGTATAATTGGTTCACTCACCATACCGTATTTTTATTCATGGTTTACTCCCCTGAAAATAGTATTAGTATGAGTTCACTCCTCAAAACATCATGGTAGTCATAGTTAACTCCCATGGCCATCTTATTAGTCAAGGATCTTTCCCAAGACCATCATAGACTATCTCATGAGATATAAATATTTACCCAATTCATTGGAAGAATATATATGTCCCACCCATATCATAATGAAATCAAAAAAAATGTGCCAAAAGATCCGAAATAATCATATCCTAACTGATAAAATAAAATGTCTATTATAAACATGTAATAATATCATAACATGTGGTAAAATACAGGTTTCATAATCATTTCATGAAAACAATAATCCATGAAAGAGAATAAGATTTCATAAACATATTACCCTTTAAAGAGAAACATGTTTCATAAACATATAACTTGTGAAAGTGAAATGGATTTCATAAAAACCATGACATTAAACATAACCCATTCATAGAAATAATATGAATGGAAACTTTAGTAAATTTCCTAAAAGGGTTTGAGTGACATTAAAAGATGTCATCTTTTATTGAAAATAATTTTTAAATATCTTTCAAATACATTTCTTTAGGAAAATATCCATTCTTATTTTTAAAATTATTTTTAATAAATAAAACAATTTAACTTCTTTTTCAAAGAAAACACCTTGAAAACTTATAAATAATACTAGAAATAATTTTTAAAACCTTTTCCCTTGAAATATGATAAAATAAGCCTCAAAACATCTTAAAAACCTTTTTATTTGATAATACAGTGAAAACATATAAAGAAAGGTTGAAAATGTTTTGAAAACCATTTCATTGAAAGTACATTCAAGACATAGAATGAAGTCTTTAAATTTTTTTAAAAAAATTTCCTAAAAAAATTATAAAAGTGTCTTGAAATTATTTTGAAAATCATTTACCTATAAGACTTATAAAATAATCTTGAAAACATTTTGACAATAATTTTCCTTGAAAAATTATAAAATAATCATGAAAACCTTTTTAAAAAAATTTATTTGAAAATGTAATTACATGAAGCTTCAAATATCATGATATAAAGTAAATTCATGATATAACTTGTAAGACGGATGTATATATACCTTTAAAGATAATTTAGGTCATTAACAAAATATGAGTCTTAAAGAAGAAAAAGTTAGAAAAATCTATTTTTCCAATTTGGTATGTTTTTAAACTTATACCCCATGAAATAAATATCATATAATGGATATGTAAATACACATATTTTTTATAATAAAAATTTAATTCATCCATGTTCAGTATAAACACCACAAAAAAGGAATGGGTGGGAAAAAGGCATGTATATCATGAAAATAAAAGTGTGATGAAATCCCCTTACCATGTGTCTTGAATATCGTTGTATTCGTTGAAACTACCTATGTAATAAATATAATTTCATTATAAATCTTTTAAAAACCCCATATTTTTATATCTAATATCATATATGGTTTTTTACAACCTTATATAATCCACTTATTATCTATCCTATGATAAAGTTTGACATCGCGTCATATTCACTTTATTTTTCCTATGTGTCTTAATTTGTTACATTGCCAGTACTTATAATTATTTTATGATTCTAGAATGTAAAAAATGATATAAATATAATTTATATCCATTTTATTTTTATTTTAATAATCTATTGAATATATTAATATAAAATACGTTACACTGTTGATGAAGATAGTAACCCTTATGTACACATAAACAATGATTGCGTTTTTATTTTTATATAGATACAATAAGATAAAATTAAATAAATGTATAAATTTATATATATATTTTAAAGAAGATTAATTATACCATATATAAAATATATAATCACTAAACCCATCATTAATATATTCCATATGGTGTATGAGTGAACCATATCGCTTTGAGGGGGCGATAGTCTACACTTCCTCAAACAAAATTACAATATTAACACACAATGGAAATTAAAAATATACATGTCATAAAAGGAATAAATAAGATTAATTAAATAACTAAAATAACATATAAAATATATAAATATATTTCCCATCATAATTTCCACCATGACAGGCAGTAAATAATATTTAACAACCATCATTTAGTTAGATCGTAGTACATTGTAAAAATAAACAGTATATTTGTTATCCATTAGATGGAGATGTGTGTATGTGTAGGTGAAAAAATTAGAATAAAAAACATCTAGTATATTTAACATACTGGTGTTTTTATACAATCATGTAATTTTTTTTGAGGTGGTGGTGAATGAAAATAAAACAAAGGACTTGAGAGAAGACGTTACCTGTTAATTGGGTAGATCCTTTTGGTTTGTGCCAAAAGGCTTCCCTGGATTTACTTATACCAAAGGTAATGCATATAGGAGTAGGGGATGATTTATTTTTAGTGTATTTTTCTGGTTTTTTATGTGCTTATGAGGTTTTATAGTTTTCCAGAAGTGGTAGAGGTGGTGGCCTTTTATTTGGAAGGAAACAGACTCACTTGGAATTTTTGAAAGAAAACATGATGTACACATGTTCTTATTTAAAAAAGAAATACAAGACCAAAATAAATCCTCAATGGATGGTTAATGTATGAATAAATTCCAGAAAACGGTCTTTTTGACAAATTTATAGGTAATTTGGACTTCTATGATTTTGGTTTTGTCCCTAAATAAGCTTAATTTGACCTTAATCAATGTGATTAATTTTAATCACATTCATTAATAATTTTTTCCAAAATTAAAGTTGACATAATTAAAAAATAAATATTAAACTGATTAAAATTGTGTATTGAATTTTTTCAAAATTCAATTCAGAGAATCAGAAAAGTTAATATTAATTCTAATCCCGTAGACAGGACGAAATTTTGGGTCTTTTAAGTAGAAATAATTTCAAAATATTATTAGGTTTCTATATAAAATTTCAAAGTAAAATTATTTAAAATGACATAAATTATATTAATAGATTTATAATTCATATAATTTGACCTTAAAATTAATTTAGAATATAATTTATCATTAATAATTATATATACAAAAAGCAGTTCTAATCTAAAAATTAGCATTTTTAATTATTCTTCAATAAATGATATTTCATAAAAAAATCCCAAAACTTCAGCATAAGGTAATTTCAGAATTCGAAATTCAAAAATGAAGTTTATTTCATTAAAACTAATTCTATAAATATTTCTAAAATTAATTTTATTATTAAAAGAGATTCATTTGAGAAAAAAATATTTTTTAAACTGAAAAAGACATTACCAAAAATCATATATTTCATTATCAATATGTTTTATTTAAATGAAAAAATTATAAAAAAATATTTGAAAATTAGTTATTACTTTTTATAATACTAATTTTAATGTCTGGGTTATAATTATCTCTTTTAGATAATTATAACATCTAAATGATGCTTTGTAGAAACCTCGGTGTTGCATGCAACGTATGCGAAGTCAGTGTTACGTGTAACATATGCCGAGTTGGTGCATTTTAACATACACAGAGTTGATTTTATGTATAACATATGCCAAGTCGGTGCTGTGTGAAAGTATTGTTTGACGTAGTTCATTGTAATACATAAATGGAAATATAATTTATAAGAAGCAAGACTATAAAAATTTGGGTTGTTACATTATAACCCCCTTAAAATGAATTTCACCCTCAAAATTCATATAGGTTATAAAAGGTTAAATATTTTAATGTTTATTCTTAGAAAAACACATCGGAAAAAGGGATAATTAAAATTCCCTTAAAAAAGTAAATTTGGTACCATAATGGTTACCCAATGAAACATATAACTGGGATTCCAAATAGAAGAACATGGGGTGGGAGTAAAGATTCTACATAGAGGAAAAGCGTAAATATTTATATGAAGTGATTGAGGTTGTCAATCAATAACAATTGAA
Source organism: Viscum album (assembly GCA_963277665.1). Classification (NCBI taxonomy): domain Eukaryota; kingdom Viridiplantae; phylum Streptophyta; class Magnoliopsida; order Santalales; family Viscaceae; genus Viscum; species Viscum album. Next base: position 1,512,288,360 of record OY728122.1, read on the forward strand.
TGATTAAAGAAAAGACAAGGGCCTATAATTGATAAAGCTGTGATGATTTACAAGGCCAATCATTAAAAAAATGGTTATTAGGAAAACAAATTTCCTTTTGATCATTATCCTAACCTTGAGTAATTTTTTATTGACCAAGAATATAAGGAAATATAATTTCCTGATATATTTATAAAAAAAATTTAATTCTTTATTTTTTCTTTAATAAATTTTTATTTCCTCCATTAATTCATGTAATAGATGTCTAGAAATTATCTTTGATGCCTGAAGTGCTAAAATACAATTTTAATAGAACCTAAGGACCATAAAATAATTAAAATCATAATGCTTTATCTTTCAATATTCTTAAAAATCAACATGGATAATAAATTAATCACTAAAAATAAAAAGTAGCACTATTTAGTATTGATAAATAATTATTCATAAAAAATAGTTATACATTAACCACGACATCACGTAGGATAGTGGTAGAAATGAAACCCTTATCATCCTTCAGTCATTGGTTTATGAACTGTGTCCTTTCGAGAATTTATTGGTTGTCACCTAACATACATGATGTCATTTTCTAAGACCACACTAATAAAATTTCAAAAAAATGAGTGAAATCATTGAAATAAGGTTAATCACAAATGTTTTTTTTTAAACATGCCTTTCATTACAACCTTAGTGCATAAATACTTCCTATGAATTTTAACTTAAACAATTTAGGAATGGTTTCCTTATAACCCTTTTAAATGATGAAAATCTAAAACCTTAGGAATAAACTCATGAAATCATATTAATATTGATCCCCCATATATTAAAAATAAGATCTTGGTTTTTACCTTCCAAACATGTGAATTCCCTCGTGGTAAATTCTCTTAGAACATTGTAATAACCTGAATTACCACAAATCCTTTTGGAAAACATGAATTATTCTTTATTCCATATATTACTAGTTATATTATATAAATCTAATAAGTTTTTAGCTTTATTCATGATATTATAAACTACTTGTTAATGAGTACATAATTATTTCAAAAGTATGTTTATCCAAACTACATTATCATAACATAAGGAACATATTAAGGGTTATCTTTCCCTTAATATCGAGTTTTCCATGGAAATCACCTTTCTATTATATCAATTGTTTATTCCATCATAACCATTCTATCGTGTTATTGTAAATCTGTAGAGAAAAACTGAAAATGTATGATCTTTATATATTTCACCTTTCATATAACATAATTTCTTATTCCAAACACATACAATATTTAATTATCACACTTCATCCTTATATCAATAACAAGGCTACCTCATCCTGATAAATAATACCTATTTCCTTTCATATTTCATTTATAGTCTGTTCATCAACATCAATATAACTCGTACTCATACCACCTTGATGATCCTCTTTATAAGATTTCATATTTGGACAATGAGTTTCATAATAAACATTTAATACACACTTAATACACTTAACCTTCTATGATTTAACATGGAGGACACCATTCTCATCTGTTTCATTAACTGAACTATTCATTTTTACCTTATAGTCACTTGCTTTGTGTCCTTAATTACCATATTTAAAACATCTTTTTGTTCTTATAAGACATTCACTTAGGTGATTTCTTCTAAAATCATTACACAAAAGAAACCAGATCTTCTTTACTCCATGGTCTCTATTTCCTGAACAATTAAGGATCTCCTTTTTCCCTTCATTGGTGACTCTGAGATTTGGTTATGATACACATTCTTAATAAAGTTTTTTGAAAACTGTTTAGGAATGATTACAAGATATTTAACTATAGTGATCATCCCACATAACTTCTCACCTAAAAATCATCCCTCACATTCAACCTTAATCCATTTCTTTCCAGTTCCCTCCATTGACTAAAACCAAAAGCACAATGTTATCATTACGTATCAAAGAAAAAAAATCACACTTTCATGAAATAATTAACTTTTAAGATGTATAAATCATGTTACCTTCTTTATTATATGACACCCTAGGTTCATCCTAGGTTATTAATAGACAACTTATATTTAAATCCTTAATGATATTTAGTGGAGAGTTTTTGAATTCCCAAATCATATCCTTAGGGGGTGAAAATTCAGGTCTACCACAAGGCCCATTATTGTGTACCAGATTATCCCATATCAGGACTGGAACATCTTTTCTATGTTGTTACCCCTAGGTAAATCTATTCTAGATCCACTCCACTTATAGTATCAAGATAGGTATGTATTACAAGAAACCGTTTACTCTATCCTTTAACAAAATTCCAAGACATTTTCCTAAACGTTAACTCCTCCTTACACTTATCCATAGAGACATGCCAATACATATCCCTAGAATCGTACAAAGGGATCTCACTACTGTTTTCTCATCATAGATTTCAAATATTGAATAAAGCATTCCTTTAATACAAAATATAGAGAACCAATCATGACATACATGAATATTATGTCATTTTAGATGAATATTCAAGAGATGAAAAAATACATGCTTGAGGACTGTAATAGTTGAGTGTCTTTGGAAGCATAAAAAAATCATTTATCCTAGAGAAATATCTTCAAAAACTCCCATAAATATCTCCACCTTTATTTCTTCTACCTATAACCTTTCATCATAACATAGGAAAAGGAAACATAAGAAGGGGTAAGCTTAAATGCTCAGTAATGGTAAACAAGGGAGATATGAAAGCATAATTATGATCATGTGGGTAAGAGAACATGATCATGAAAAAAAGAGATCACGGTTGTCATGGTTTACTTCCGTGACCATCTTAGTAGCACGAGTTCAGTACTCATACCATATTTATAGTCAGGGTTCACTCCCACAACCATCCATGTATTCAAGGTTCATTCCTAAGACTATGTTATTATATCTCATGAGATATACATATTTAAAAAATAAATCATAGGGAGATAAAGGCCCACCCATCTTATAATGAAATCGTACATACATGTAACAAAATATCATAAATAATCACATCATAAATACTGATATGAAATTGGTATTATAAACATGTAATCTTATCATAACCTCTGGAAAAATAAACATTTGATAATCACTTCATCAAAAGAATAACCCTTGAAAGAGAAACATATATCCCATGAAAGATAAATGGGTTTCATAAACATATAATCCATGAAAAAGAAACTAGTTTAGAAAATACATTGACATTTATCATAACCCATTCGTATAAAGAATATGAATGTAACCATTAGATAATTTCTTAGAAAGGAATTATTAAGATAAATGGATGTAATCTTATGTGGAAAATATTTTTTAAATATCTTTAAAAAATGTTTCTTGAGTAAAATATCCTTTATTATATTAAAAAAAATTTGGAACATAAAACCATTTAAAAAATATTTTCTATGAAAATACCTTGGAATTTTATTTAGAAGATTTGAAATTATTTTTAAAACCTTTTCCCTTCAATACTTATGAAATAATATTCAAAAAATTTTAAAAACCTTTTTCTATAAAAATTTAATAATGAAGATTGCAAAACTTTTGTAAATAATTTTCCTTGAAAACATATAAAAGAAACATGAAAACATTTTGAAAATAATTTTCCTTGAAAAAATATAAAATAATCTTGAAAAAAAATTTAAAAAAATTTATTTGAAAATGTTATTTATAAAAATTTTCTTAACAAGTAACCTTTAGACATGAAAATACAGCTTCAATGGATTGAGGGTAGATTAATACATAGAACTAATATGAGGTAAAGAGAACATTCATTTTGAATGGTAAAAAGATTATGGAAATTTCCTGTTCGTAATTTGATAAGAAGATTCCATTGAAAACATTAGAAAAAGACAAAAAAATGTCTTTTAATTATTACAAGATAATTGTATAATATTCTTTGAAATGATTTTTAGAATAACATTTTTTTGATGGGACAAAGATTTACAAACATAGAAATGTTAAATTAAGGCTTTATTAAAATACATTATTAAATATATTATGTACCAAATAGTGGAATAATGATATCAATACATTAATATATCTTGAACATGAAGAGGACAAGGAATGTCATTACTGTTCTTCAGATATAGATCAAAAGATTTAATCCGTAGAAATATAAACATAAATAATCTTGAAATGTGATGAGGTTGCCTCAATAAAATCATTATTACTTGGTATCTTGGGATCATACACTCCATGTAAGAAAATTAAATTACATGAAGCTTAAAATATCATGATTTAAAGGAAATGAATGATATAACATGTAAAATGGATGTATATACACCTATAAATAGAATTTAAGTGAAAAAAACACGAGTATGATTCCCCATACAATACATAAATTGATATTACAAAAAAGTTGAAAAATATTCATTTTAGAATATAAAAAATCCATGAAAGAACTGTACAGGTTATAGTCTTTAGAAACTGAAAGACACAAACAAATTGTTTAGAAGACATATTCGTTGTCTCCAACTGATTTCATCATAACTAGACCCATTTTTGATATATCTTACTTAATACCCTTCTTTGTGACCCAGAGAAATGAAATATATGAAAGGGTGATCCTATATTCTCAATAAGTTTAAAAAAGGGAGATATAAATCATGTCATAATCATAAGACAAAAGAACAGAGCATTTGAATATCATACCCTGTATATAAAAATCGTGACAACATGCCAAAGGTTAAATCAGGAAAGTTCAGTAGAATCAATGAACGTAATCCCAAATGTCAGGACATAAGACAAGATGTTTTTTGGCATTCACGTAATCATAGAAAATCATTTTATATTAGTCAAGGATTATTTCCAAGACCCTTATAGTAGAAAAAGTCCATTAATGAACTAAGTTCACTCTTCTTTACATCTCTATATTACTTAACAGAAATGGTTTACCATTCCTACCATGTCTATCTCATGAGATATAATTCTTTACGCAACGCATTGGTGGGAGATATAGGTCCCAAAAATCTCAAAAATAAATACTTCTTATATGATCCAAAATAACATAAATCATTCATTATAGCACAACCCAAGGAATATAAAGAGTTTTTAAACATTATTCCACCATAATCTATATAAAAAATGGATTTAAGAAATATAATTCCATAATTACAAATATAAAATCATATTAATAATAGGGAATGAAATGTAACACTATTTGGAGAATTTCGTCAAATATAGAAAATTATTTTGAAAAAACACATGAAATTAATTTTTGATAAAAATACCATTTCTTCTTAAAAAATGATCTCGTTTCTCAAAATTACACTCAATTTTAAAAGAAAATAATATAATTGAAAAAAACATTAAATCTTGTAAAATATTCTTTATGTAAATAAAGTGTTTTTAAAGAATAAAAATAAGTTCATTCTATATAAGTAAAAAACATTCTTCTTATACTTTTCCCAGAAATGTCAAAAAGTACCTCATATCGAATAACAAAAAAGTATTCCTTTTATACCATTTTATAAAATTACAAATGGGTAAAATTTACATAATTTTTTCAGAATAATAAACATAGTATTACTTATTTATATAACAGTTAAATGGATGAAAAATACACCCTAGTAAATACTTACATATAAACAATCTCGGGTAATAATGAGATTTTGAAATTATCCCTTACCTTAGGTCCAATTTTTTTGGAATGTATCTGAACCTCATGTATAATGATTTAAATAATGTCATTGAATTATTTCAGAATCATAGTAATTTTTTGATATCATATATGTTAATATTATCTTGTTTTTATTAAAATAAATTCATTATTACTTCTTATTTGGGTATTAACTAATTCATTTTCTTATGCATGTTTTGTGGAATATGCTTCATTTATATTTCAATGGTCATAGTTATATACCTAATAAATGATTTTAAAATTGTAGATATATATAACATATTTATTCATTCTATACATTTATATAATCATGATTTAATGGATATAATATATAATGAATCACATCGCATTGTGCAGACGGTAGGTCGTACGTACACAAGAGCGACAATATCATTCCTCTAATTGTGGAATGGTATTGAAGTGAGTGGTGTATAATTTTTCAGAATAAAATATCATGTTATAACAATCCTACATTGTTATTATTTTAATCAGTATACCCATCAAAGTAAGGTGGTGGTAAAAAAATATTACTCCATGAAGTAAAGATTGTACGTTGTACGTATGCATGCATGATAATTTTGTTTTCCATAGGATGGATACAAATAGGAATATATTTGTTCCATAATAATAATAACATCTCAGTATATATGTGATACTGGAGTTATCAGTTTATAATTGTGAAAGTGTCATTAGAGGAGATTACAACTTCTTCCATGTGCTTCCTCTAAATCTACTCTTAGAGCACTAGAGTTGGTTTATAAAGAAGACCAAAAACTCTAGAATGTAACTAAAGAAGTTGAGAAGGGGCAATTTTAGGGTATAACTGTACTTAAAGGATAAAATTGAATTGAATAGGTGAGGGAGGAGGATATCCATCATAATTTAGGTGACTGGAACTTTTGGGATCTCCCAATATATTAATTTATAATAAAAGAAAACCCCACCCAGAATATTCAAAACTATTCCAATTTAGAAGACGACATGATATAGGTTTGTAATATTATCAACCAATATATTTTATAATAGTGTTTATATCAATTTAATGATTATCATTTTAATTAATATTTAGTTATTCTATTAAATTTTTTAAGAGAAAAAATATTTCAATATTATATGGGAGAAATATTTACTTATTTGATGTAAAATATAACATTAATAAATAACTTATAATATTTTATACCATAGAATAATTATTATAGATTTATATTTTTTTTATAATTATTAAATAATTTAATAAAACATTATTTTCATTACCAATTAGTAGTGTCAATTTTGAAAACATTCAATTAATTTATTTTTAAAATTATTAATATGACAAGATAACTTCAAAAAAATTAATTATATTCATTAGAGGTCAAGGTAATATAAAAAATCCATTATACATATTAAATAACCCAAATTATATTTATTTTAATATTTTTAGTAACATTTATTTGATATATCCATTGATAAAATAATTACAAAATTATTTTTTGTAATTTTTTATTATTCCTATTTTTTGAATAAATATTAATTCTAAAATACTATGATGAATATATATATCTAATAGATTTAATAAGATTATATGTAGTCGAATATATCTTCTGTAAAATCCAACATTTAAAATGTTATACTTGTATAATTAGGAATGTGACAACTTTAACATCACTTCAAATAAAATGATATAAGTGCCACAATCTCTTATATTGTGGTCAAAATGGTCACTAACTTGAAACATGGATTTTTATGGTCAATATATATTTGAAAAATAATATTTGGTCATGTGTTTGGGTCCTTTGATGGTTTTTATAATTTTAGTAATTTTTTTATTGATTTATCATCAATTAATAAATTTTTACATCATCTAAGTATAAGTCGTTAAGGTAATTATTTATTTCTTAAAAATTGAAGATAAATTACCATGATAAAGAAAAAAAATTATCTTTTCAATTAGTTTTTATAATTTAATTTCTATTCTTTATAACCTTATATTTAAAATTATTTGTTTAATAAAATTTCAGTGAGACATATTTAGCTTTTCATTAAATAAAATAAATTAAATATCCTAATATCACCCAAATGTCTACCAAAGGGAGCCATTTTGACCCAAGGATTATTCAGGTTGAAAAAACTCATCCAATGATATAAGTCAAGTGTTAGGGTAATGTTATAATAGTATTTTACCCTTAATTACCCGTTTTACCGTATCAACGAAAATTACCAATGTTACTATTCATAATATCCAAAAATAAAACAAATATATTTACATAATTTGGACATAATGATTAAAAATTTGTAATAAATTTTCCAAAATTCAAATCCATGAAGTTGAAGTAATGAATTTAAATATAATCTTGTGTGAAAAAGAGAATGGGTTTTAAATTTTAAAACATTGCAAAAGATTGAAAGGTTTTTACATGTTAATTTGATGTAAAATAAATTATAATGACATAAATTATTTTGAATGATGAAAATAAATTCTAATTTTACTTTGAAACTATTCAATATTATAATTTAACTATATATATTATTTTTATGAAAAATGTTGTTTTCAATTAAAATTTAGTATATTTTTACTATTCATCAAAATTTGAATGTTATCAGAAAAATATTAAAATTGTAACTAATGTAATGTTTTATATCCGTATTACAAAGAAAATTTTTAAGTTTTCTTATAAAATGTTTTAATGTGTCAAAATCTTAATTTAAATGGGGTTCTCCATTAAAATGAAAAAAAATTCCCTTTCTAAAAATATTGGTTTTTATACATAAAATATTGTTCATTCAAACACTATGAAAAAATATTGATTGGATGAATAAAAAAATATTTTATTAAGTATATAACATATATATTTTATTAATTTCATTTAATAATAGTAACTCACTCGATTTATTAATACAAAAAATACAAATATATAATTGATTTATTTTTTTGATAAATAAGTGGTAACAAATGACTTCACAATACATTTTCAGAAGTTAATTAACCTAACAGCTAAGTTAAAATGATCATGTAATACAAAGGGTAAGTCATGGTTCATTTAAAATCATTATTTCATGCAATTAAAGATATTGAATAATTAAAATTATTTAGTGAAATTAATTTATAAATCAACCAGGTGTTAAATTTGACCCCCCTTAATCTAAATTTGTCCCTCAAAGTTCTTTACATGGGTAAAAAAAGATGAGGGTATCTATCCCTCATGTTAGGATAAAGTTCCAAAGTTGATTCCCCAAATTTTTTGTTTTCCCATAAAACTTTAGCTAATCGTGTGGTCTTGTTTCACAGAACATTCTCGCAATGATTGAGAAATATCATTTGGTAGTTGTTCATAAGAAATATCTTGCTCCTATGGTACAAATTCTGAGATTAGTACTTATGAAGGATCAGTTGTATAATTTCTCAAGAGTGGTACATGTAACACATCATGAACTTGATATAGATTCAGTGGAATCAACAATCAACAAGCTACATTCCCAACATGAACGAGAATTTCAAGAGGACTGATATACATTGGGATCGACTTTACCTTCTTTCAAAAAATCATTACTCTCTTCCAGGGAAGTATTTGGAGAAAACTTTATCTCCCACATGAAACTCTAGGTCTTTTCTCTGGATGGTAGCATAACGTTTTTTTCGACATTGAGTTTCTCTTATATGTTTTTGAATAGATCTGATCTTTTCTCCCATTTTATCGACAATATCAAGTCCTAATATATTTATTTCCCCACCTTCATCCTATAAAGATAGTGTTTTTCACATCCTTCAATAGAGGGATTCATAAGTATCCATCTGAATACTGGAGTGAAAGTTATAGTTTTATTAACATTCCACCAATGGTAGGTGTTGATCCCAAACACATTTGAAATACATAGAGAATGACCTCAACATGTCTTCAAGAGTTTGAATTGTACTCTTAGGCTGACCATTTTTCTGAGGATGACGAGAAGATTTAATTTTAACTATGTGTCCAGATCCTAATGAAGACTTCGACAGAACATCAAGGTAAACTTCAGATCCTAATAAGATATAATGTAATGTGGTACTTCACACAATTTTCCAACTTCCTTTATATATATTCTAACATGATTATCAAGAGTGAAATCCTCTCTAATAAAAATGAACTATTCCTAAATAGTACGAAAATCAATTATAACCCATATAACATTAGGGACTTTATATTTTTTGGGAAAACTAATGACAAATCCCATAGTGATGTTTTCCAATTTCTATTCTGGTATGGGTAATGGTTGTAAAAAACACTGAGACTTCTATATCTTAGCCTTAACTTCCTGACACACCAAGCACCGAAACACATATTTAAAAACATATATTTTCATACCATACCACCATATGTACTCTTTCATGTCCCTTTACAACATTGTGATTCTAGTTTGAATCGTGAATGAATAAATACAAGCCACATTCAATAGCTCCATTAATTATAGTATAGGAGGAATACAAAACTGATTCCAGAACCTTATTATTCGATTGCAATCATTATTGAAATCTGGTACATTTATCACCTACTTTTGTAGCCTAAATCTTCCTTTTGTGTGTATTTAATCATAAATTGTATATATATTTGAACATTTACTTGAGAAAGATAATATTTCTTGCCTTACATTAAAATTTCAAGATCCATCCTTTGAAAATCCATACATTTGGGATATTTTGTGATCCTAATATTTAATAGGCTAGTATATTCCTTTGGACTAAATGAATCTTCCACCTTGTTTACTTTCCCAGGGTGGTAATGTATTGAGTAGTCATAATCATTAATCAACTCCAATAATCTTATTTGACATATATTCAACTCCTTTTGTATGAAAATATACTTTAATTTTTTATGATCAGTATAAATATCACACCTTTAACCATAAATACAATACCTCTGTATCTTTAATGAAATGATTAGAACTGCTAACTCTAAATCATGAGTTGGGTAATTTTTATCATGGATTTTCAATTATCGGGAGGCATAAGCTATCACCATATCATTTTTTATGAGGATAAAAACCTACCCCTTTTTGGATTAATCACTGTAGATCACAAACTATTCTCCACTAAAAGGCATTGTGAGCATAGGTTTTCTAGATAAACATATTTTGAGCTCTTTGAAATTATATTAACATTCCTTCGTCCACACAAACTTAACTCCTTTCCGAGTTAACTTGTTGAGTGGATTGGATAATCACAAAAAATGTTTCCCAAAAGATAGATAATTTCAAACAAAACTAAGAAAAATTTTGATATCTACTGCCATTTTTAGTCTCAGCCAACTTTCAGTAACTTCTGTTTTTGCTGGATCAAATGTTATCCCCTCTTTTGAGATCATTAGACCAAAAAATGAAACTTTATGAAGGAAAAATTCACACTTGTTAAAATTTTCATAAATATTTTCCTTTATCAGGGTCTTATATACAATTATCATGTGCCCATCATGTTCTTACGTTATTATTTAATAGATAAGAATATCTTCAATAAAGACTACTAGAAACTTATCATGATAGTCTTTAAACACTACTTTCATTAGATCCATGAAGATAATGGGGGAATTAGTATGACAAAAATGAATAATTATATATCTATAGTGTCTATACCATGTATGGAATGCTATTAATGGTATATCACATTTATTTAACTTTAATTAATGATATATGGAATGAAGATCAATCATGGAAAATCCTAGAGATCCATGTAGTTGGTCAAATATTTTATTAATGCAAGGAAGATGATATTTGTTCGTTAGAGTGATCTTGTTATGTTCTCAATAATTAATGTAGAGTCTCATTGATCCAAATTTTTTCTTAGAAAACAGAATATTTCCTCCATAAGGTGACACACTACGGAGTATTAATAATTTATCAATACACTCTTGGAGTTCCTTCTTCAATTCCTACAACTGAATTGGGGCCATTCTAAAATGTGTTTTTGAAATAGGCATAGAACCCAATATGAGTTCTACTGAAAATTCAATGTCATGATTCTATGGAATAGCTTACAATTATTCTAGAAAGACATCATAAAAATCCTATAATATGGGTGTATTCTTAATTCTGAGTTTCTCCCCAACCATTTGAGATAAATAATATTCATTTATATGAATCAAGAACCATAATATGGATGAAATTTTTATTTGAATGGCTTACTGATCCTTGGATCAATACTTGATCATAGATTGATCTGTAATATGAAATGAGACTTCCCTTACATGGAAATTGATATGAGATTCATATAAGGAAATCCAATCCATGCCATGAATCACATAAAATTCCAATATAGAAAGGACCACAAGATTTTCCAAAATAAATTTCCAACAAACATCAACCGAATAATAATTATAAACTTTTGATGTGACCGTTTTTCCATTAGGAGTTTTCATAGTTAACTCTACATCAAATTGTGTAGGTGATATGGAAATACACTTAGAATATTATTTAAAAATAAAAGAGTGGGTAGATCCAAAATCAAATAAAAAATTTCTACTTTAGGGTGCATGGTAAGTGTACCATTCACCACTTCATTACCGTACTCGACATCACTGATAGTGATTGCATGAGAATATCCTTCATCATTGGACTTAAGAGTTTAATACTATTGATCATATATAATAACCCTTGGATTAGAGAATTGATTGGAATATTGACCCATTTCCTTGCACTTGTAACATTGAAGTGTTGGTGGTGCATTCTGTGTATCATTTTCTGTATTCACATCATTTGAAATATTTCTCTCATCACTTCTCCATTAAAATACCAAATGACCTAATTTTCTACATTTAAAAAAATTTAATCGGCCCTTTATGAAATTTCCATCCATTTTTATTTCCACACTTTGATAATAAGGGAAAACTCATCTTCTTTTCAGTTTGGTCTTTATATTATCTATTGAATTACATTTTTCTCTTCTATTCAAACACATAGGGTGGATGAGTTACTCTAATCTAAATATAACCATTGGGAGCACATAGAACAATTTCTTCATAGATATTGATGTACCTTATGGATAATGCCCTTCAAGGGTTGGGTTTTAATCCACTAAATAATTGATCAATTTTACTCTCATGTTGGATAATAATTCCTGAAGCATACCTTTAAAGTCCTATAAGAGTTTCTTCGTAGGTACCAACAGATTCATCATCCTTTTTCTTAAATTCAAGGAAATCCTTTTCCACATTTTTTTAAATAATACGAGGAAATTATTTATTGAAAAATAAGTTCTTGAACTTGTCCCATTATGGGGATTAAATTTCATCTCTTTGACTCATATTCATGATAAGGTTCCATGATTGATCAGTATCACCTTCTAAACAATAGAATTCTAAGATGAATTTATCATGTTATATACATTAGATAACAGAAAATATATTTTCAGTGGTACTGATCAATTCTTTAGCCACTAATGGATTTGAATAACCATTGAAAGTAGGTGGAAACTGCCTCATGAAGGATTCAAAATAATTTTTCCCTCCATTGCTCATTTGAAAGTCTTATATGAGTCATAGATTGAGAATGTTGTGTGAGAATAACTATATGATTTTTCATTATAGATCCAATAACATTTTTTTCTTAGGAGGAAAATATTTTCATTTCCCATCACATTGAGAATTAATATGGTTGCCTCAGGATCCATCCATTGACTAAAACCAAGAAGCATAGTGTGATCAATACTAATCATAATGTGAAAACCACATAATCAAGAATAAAAGTTCAATTTTAGAAACTATAGGTTTTATAATTGGTTATTCGTGAACATTTTTGAATCACTAGGATTAAATCATATACTTATACATATCCTTAGGGTTCTTATTGAGGTTTTCTCATCCAAGTTTCCAAAGGTTGACTATACCTTTCCTCTGATACCAATTATAACATCACATACCTTACATACATTTATATTACATAAAATTTGAAGAATATTAATTACAAAATATAACAAATCCTTGATATTAATGTATAGTTATAGTGTCTTTAGAAACTAGTAAACATAAACAACTAGTTCATAAGAAATCTTCATTATCTCCCATTTATTTTGTCATTACTTGTGAAATTTTCGTTATATTTTACTTAACACCCTTATTCATAACACGGGGACAAGAAACATATGAAAGGGTGAGATCATATGATAATTATGGGTATCCAAGGGAGATATAAACCATATCAATATCATAATACAGATGAACATAATATTTGAAAATATTATCCTCCATATAAATGATCGTGATATCATGCCCATGTATAAATCAAGAATGTCTACAATAATCAGTGAACATAATCCCAAAAGTTATAAAATAAGACATGATGTTTTTTTCATAAAAATAAGCATAGAAAATCATTTCATATCAATCAAGGATCATTTCCAAGACCGTCATAGTGGATAAATACCATTACTGAACTGAGTTAACACCTCTTTCTAGCCCTGTATTACTCAAACAAGACCATTTTCTGTTCTAACCATTTATATCTAATGACATATAAATATTAACCCAATGAATTGGATGGATATATAGGTACCACCCATCTCATAATTAAATTTTTCTTACAGGTTCCATAGTAAGATAGATCATTCATCATAGCACCACACAAGGAATATAATGAGTTTCATAAACAAAATTCCCCAATAATATAAATAAAACAGATCGATTTCATAAATACAATTCCATCCCAACAAAATAAAATTTAAGTAATAATATGGATTCAAACATAACCCTATTTATATAATGTCATCTTATGAAGAAAATAATTATGATAACACACTTGAACTTAATTCTTGAGAAAAACATCATTTCTTCTTCAGGAAGAGTTTCATTTTCCAAATGCCACACAAATATAAAAGAAAATAATTTAATTTAAAATAAACTTTAAATATTGTAAAATAAGATTCATGTAAATAAGGAATTATGAAATCATAAAAATACTTTCATGTTGTATAACCTAAAAAAACATTTTCCCCATACTTTGTTTTTAAAATTATCAAAAAGTACCTCATATTGAATGACAACAAATGATTCCTTTCATACCATTTTAAAAATTCAAAAATAGGTAAAATTTAATATTAAAATTTGTTTAATAATATAAATAGTATTAAATTTTTTGAAAATATATATGTGGATGATAAATATACCATAGTAAATATTTATATATAAGAAATCTCAGATAATAATGAGATTCTAAAATTATCCCTTACGTTAGGTCCAATTTTCTTTATATGTATCCGAACAACCTGTAAAATGATTTAAATAATGAAATTGAATTATTTCAGAATCATATTCATTTTTTGATATCATATATGATCATATTATCATCTTTATGTTAATATCAATTCAATATAACTTGTTATTCGGGTATTAATTATTTCATTTAATTCTGTATGTTTTGTCGAATAAGATCCAATTATGCTTTATAGGTCATTTTTATATCATTACAAAATGATATTAACATTATATATATCATATTTATTCATTATATAAATTTATATAATCATTCTTTAGTAATTATCATGTAGAATGAATCGTATCGCATCGTGGAAACATTTTGTCGTACGTGCACACGAGTGACGATATCATTCCCATAATTAAGGAAGGGAATTGAAGTGAATGGTGAATAATATTTCATAATAAATTTAATGTTATGATAATCGTATTTAGTTATTATTTCCATCATTGTATCCATCCATGTATGGTGGTGGTGAAAAACGTATTACACTACAGCGTGGAGAGGGTAAGCCATACGTACGCACACATGGTGATTTTGTATTTCGTTGTATGGATATAAAGTGGAATATTTTTTCTACAAAATAATAGTAACATCTCAATATATATGTTATAATAGTGGTATTAATTTATAATGAAACAACTCATGAAGAGTATCTATAAGAAGAAATAAGTTTGATGGAATCGGTAGAAGAGATTACCTTTTCTTCGACGTGCTTCCTACAAATCTCCTCTTAGATCACTAGAGTTGATATTTAAATAAGACCAGATCCTATAGTATGTAACTAAGGAATTTTATATTGGAAAGGGGTAGTGTATGACCACTCTTGAACGCATAATGTGATGTGAAGAGGTGAGGGAGGAGGTTTCTTTTTTTAATTAAGGTGAGGGGAACTTTTTGGATCTCCAAATATATTAATTTTAAAAAAAATAATACCACACCCAAATAGTTACAAAATGTCACAATTTAAAATAAGATATTATATTGGGTTTTAATATAATCAAACAATAAATTTTAATCAATTTTTAATTTCAATTTAAACATAATCATTTTAATTAACCCTTAGTTAACCTATTTAATTTTAATTTAGATAACTAATATTTCAATATTAAAATGGTCAGATATTTAATTATTTGATTTAAATAAGACCATAAATAAATAACTTATAATATTTTATACCATATAATAAATATTAGATATTTTTGAAAATGTTTTCTAATTTTAAATTATTTAATACAACATTATTTTGATAAGGAATCAATAATGTAAATTATGACACTATTCATTTCATTTATTTTTAAAAATTTGAATATACCAAGAAAACTTCAAACCAACAATTTTATTATATTAATAATATGACAAGGTAATAAATGAAAATCATTTGAAATTTTAATTAACATATTTTTTTATTTTAATATTTTGAACAACATTTAATTTATATCTCCATTAATAAAATAATTACTACATCAATTTTGCGTACTTAATAAGTATACATATTTGTTGAATAAAAATTAAAACTAAAATACTGAGACAAATATAAATCTACTATATTTAATAGTAATATAATAAGTCTAATTTATATTCATTAGAGTCTAATATTTGAAATGTTATACTTAATAAATTATTGAATGTGACAACTTTAACGTCACACTAAATAAAATAATATAAGTGTCACAATCACTTCTATAAGGCACCGAATTATCTGTAAATTGACCATTGGTTGGATTTGGTCACTATATATTATAAAAATATATGTTTTCAAGTGTTTGACTCCTTTTATGGTTATAATAATTTTTATAAACATTGTTTTTTGATTTCGCATCAATAAATCATTTTTTAGATCCTCAGAGTATAAGTCTTTAAGGAAATTGTTTATTTTCTAAAGATTATAAATATATTAACAGGATAAAGAAGAAAATTTATATTTCAGTTTTGTTTTTATAATTGAATTTATTTTCTTTATAACCTTATGTAATAAAATATTAATTTTTAAAATTTGAGTGAGAGATATTTAACTTTTCGTTAAATAAAATAAGTTAAATGTCTTAATCTCATCCTAGTAGATTTGAAAGAGAACCAAATTGACATAAGTATGATTTGGAATGAAACAAACTCATAAAATGATTCTGAGACAAGTTTTAGGGTAACTTTATAATAGTATTCCTACCCTTAATTATCTGTTTTACCCCTTTACTATTATAACAAAAATTACTGAAGTTACTATTCATTGTGCCAAAAATCAAAGATTTTTACATAATTTTGAACTGTTGATTTCAAATATGGAATCAATTTTTCAAAATTCAAAACAAATAAGTTTCATTAATTAAATTAAAATTAACCTGTTGCTGGAAATAGAGAATGAGATTTAAAAGTTAAAACATTGCGATTGATTGAAATATTTTTACATCTTAATTTAATGTGAAATTAATTATATTGACATACATTATATTGAATATTAAAAATATATTATATTTATACTTTAAATAAATTAATTATAATAATTTAACCATATAAATTATTTTGAGGAAAAGAGATGTTTTCAATTAAATATAGTGTATTTTTACTATTCATCAATATTTGAAAGTTGTGAGAAAAATATTAAAATTTTCTCCAATGTAAATTTTTATATCCCACATCCAAAGAAAAATTTTATGTTGTCATATAATTATTATTAATGTGTCAAAATATTATTTAAAAATGGGTTCACCATTAAAAGTAGGGGAAATTACCCTTTTAAAAAATATAGGTTTTTATAAATGAAATAGGGTTTATTCATACCCTATGAAATAAATATCTATTGGATGAATATAAATTTTATTTATTTATTATAAATTATATATTTCGTTAATTCCATTTAATAATAGTAATTTACACAATTAATTAATTCAAAAATGTAAAAATATAATTGATTTATAATATTTTTCATAAATAACTGGTATCGAATGACTTCACCCTACATTTTCATAAGTTAATTATATTTATTCTCACTAACATAACTTCAATGTTAAAATGGTCATTTTATACTAATGGAATCTCATGTTTCCTTTAAACTCAGAATTTTTTTTCGATTCAATCTATTGAAGAATTAAAATTATCCAGAGAACATATTTCATAAAAACAACCAGGTGTTACAATGAGTCTC
This sequence comes from Viscum album, assembly GCA_963277665.1. NCBI lineage: Eukaryota > Viridiplantae > Streptophyta > Magnoliopsida > Santalales > Viscaceae > Viscum > Viscum album. The sequence continues at coordinate 1,512,306,279 of OY728122.1, forward strand.
AAAGAAGGAAAATTGAAAGAAAACTATTTTAGCTATTTTGTACCTTCTGAAACATAAATCCCATTAAATTATGGTAATATAATGGATATGTAAATACCCATAAATTTTAATATAATAAAAATATAATATATCCGTGGTCAGCATACACACCACACAAAAGGAATGAGTGGTTAATAAAGCATGTATCTCACAGAAATAAGAAGCGAGATGATATCCCCTTACCTCGTGTCTTGACTCTCATCGTACACATTAAAACAACTGGTGTAATAAATATAAATTTATTATAAATAATATAAGGAACAATATTCGAATAAACAATACCATATGTGGTTTGATTATGACCATTTATTACCCTGTTGTTAACCTTCCTATGTTATGGTTTCACTTTGGCTAATATTCGCTGTGTTTTTCATATGAGTCTTAATTTATTATATTGTTGGTCCTTATACTTATATCATGATTATAGAATGTAAAATGAGTTATCAAAATAATCTATATAAATTATATTTTTATTATAATAATATATTGAATATGTAAATATATAATGGAGTACATCGTTCACTGTGATGGTAAGCCTTACGTACGCATGAACGCTGTTTCCATTTTTGTAATCACATTGAATGAAGGAATGAAAATGAAATATAAGAATATATGTATATAATTATGAAATTAGTTTATTGATATCATGTATATAATATATAATCACTACATCCACCCTTAATACATTACATGTAGTGTATGAATGAATCATATTACATAGAGGGGGTGGTAGTCCACACATCCTCAAACGTAATTATTGTATTAAAACACAATGGAAAGTAAATAGATATATGTTGTAAAAGGAATATATAAGATTAAATAAATAATAAATAATAAATAATAAATAATAAATACTAAATATATATATAGAGTTCCCATCATAATTTCCACCATGGGAGGTGGTAAAGAATATTGGGCAATCATCATTTAGTGAGTCCATTGAACGTTATACACATAAACAATATGTTCATTATCCATTATATGGAGGTGTATATAAGTGTTGGTGGAAACCATAGAATAAAGAAAATGCTAGTATATTTTTGATATGGTTTTTTATATAAGTATGGAATAATGAAAGTGGAGGTGGTGGCAAAATAAAGTAAACGGAAGGACTTGAGATAAGATGTTACCTCTTAATCGGATAAATACATTTGGTTTTTCCCAAAATAATTCTTTGGATTACCTTCATCCCAAGGGAAGGATAACAGGATTAATGTTTTATTTATTTTAAATGTATTGGTTGGGACTTTTCTGAAGTTAAAAGGTTTGATAGGTGTGAAGAAGTGGGAGAGGTGTGGCCTTTTATAGGGAATAAAAATGACTAACTAAGAAATTTTGATAACATGTTAGGTGTACACATGTTCTTATCTAAAAAGGCATAAAAACTAACAAAAATAAATAATTCAAGGTTTATGGAATATTTATGGACATTAAATGGGGTTTGGACAAGTGGTTAGATCATTTGGACCCATAAGATTATGGTTTAGTCCCAAATTAAGCTTAATTTGACCTTAATCACTGTGATAAATTTTAAACACTTTTGCTAATAATTTTTTTTTTCAAAAATAATGTTGATATTATTAGAATATAGATATTTTACTGAAAGTATTTTTTATGTTGGTTTTTATAAATTCAATTCATAAATGGAGAAAAATTAAGATTAATGTTAATCCCACAGATAGGATGAAACGATGGGAATTTAAATTTGAAAGAAGTTCAAAAGATTATTAAATTTTTATATTCCATTTCAAGTTGAAAATGATTAAAATAGCCAAAATTGTATTAATATATTTATTATTGATATAATTTTAAATTAAAACAATTTAAAAATATAATTGAACATTAATAATTATTTAAAAGAAATGCAGTTTTTAACTACAAAGCAATATTTTTTTCACTATTCATCAAAAAATGAGTTTTCTCCAAAAAATACAAAAAAATAACCCTAATAAAATATCAACATTATTAATTCGTAAATGAAGTTTATTTTATCCGTTTAAATTTCTAAATGTCACTAAAATTTATTTTATTATTAAATGTGTTCTATTCGAGAAAAAAATATGTTTCTAAACATAAACGGACTTCATGAAAAATAATATCATTCATTATCAATATGTTTTATTTATATAAAAAAATTATAAAAAAATATTTTTAAATTAATTAGGACAATTCATATTACTAAGTTTAATTTCTAGATTATAATTATCTGATTTAAATAGTTTAAATAGAAAAATGATGTTTTGTAGAATCATCGGTGTTGCATGCTACGTACACCAAGTCGGTGTTGTGTGTAATGTAAACCGAGTTGGTGTTGTGTAACATACACTGAGTTGATGTTCCATGTAACTTATTCCAAGTCGGTGAATTGTGAAGGGAATGTTTGACTTAGTGCGTTGCAAGACATAAATTAAAATCTATTTAATTTGAAAAAAATGTCTATAAAAACTCAAGGTGTTACAGTTACCTAGGGACTGTTAAAAATAACATAGGTTATTCAATAAATAAAATTATAATCAATGATTCAACCTCATAACCAAATAATTACTCATAAATTTTAAAAATTGAGATAAAAAACTCCTTATAAATATTCTTAATCCCTATATATATAATTACTTCTACATTTAGAATATTACCAATCCACATTTATGAGATTATGCTGAATTAATCGACACCCCAAGAATATCCCAATTCAAATAATAGATTAAATACTCACAAAAAAAATACATAAAAAAATAAATTCAACCAAATAATTATACACTTCATAGAGCCATCAAAGGAATCCTAGATGTAAAAAACATCAAACTATATGTATAATGAATTTAAAAAAAGATGATTACCCATTAAATAAATAAATGAAAAAATTCCATTTCTATAAATTAATTACCCTAACAAAATTCATGAAATAAAAACTATTTCTTGGAACCCTTAAGCCACACAATTAGCTCTCTATCCATCCTTATTTAATCCAAATACAAATAGAAAAAATTAATTGATCCAAAACCAAATTGGACACATAATTCCCCCCTTTAGTTTTTAAAATACCAATTTTAGTTAAATAATCCACATATCTAAATCAATTTCTTGGTCTAGAGGGTCATATAGAGCCAAAAACACACTTTAAATAATTTTTTCTAAAGAAATATATTTTTTGGAGAACCCACATATTTTCAAAAACATTTTAAATTAAAAAAACATAAATAATACCTTACAAACATACTTAAAAAAATTAAAAGTTAATAACCATTTGAGTTATATAATAATAATAGGCCAAATTATCTCAATAATTGATTGACTCATTTAAATATTTTATGAGTCATTTTAGAATATTTTTTTATTAGGTTGATATCAAATTAATGGGCCATAATAAAAAAATTAAATTAAAATAATTCAAGCCTAAAAACATCAAATAAATCAACCGCATATGACTTCATCCCATATTTCCAAAACTAAAAGAAGATTAAGATAAATATATGTAAACCATTTTTTTTAGATTCTCCAATAGAAATTTCTAAATTCTTATCCATCAAAGATTTCATATAAAAAAATCTCCTACCACCAAAAAAATAGTATATAAAAAAGTTATATGAAACATAATTAAAACGAATAAATAATCACTAGGTGATTTAAAAAAAATAGACAATGCATATAACAGAAAATAAATCTCATAGAAAACATTTATTTATCTATCCTTAATGATATCCCATTCATTGATGTGGGATTATATAATATCTAGAATAAATAAAAACATAAAAATTATAGTTCTAAAATATAATATATTATACTATTGTAAAGAGTAAATTATAAGATATTTTTTATATTAGGATAATATTCGTCATCTATTTGTTTCAAAATACCCCATAATAAATATCTAATGATTCTAGGAATGTTTGGAGAAATGGGGAGAATTATGTGAAACAACCAAGGTGTAAAGGAATATGAAATATAGGACATAGGGGGTAGATTAATTGAAATAAAAATCTCATTTAGAGATGGAATATATATTAAAATTATTTTAAAAAACTAAGAAGGTCAACTTTGTAGTGAAAAAAACTCATTTAAGATGACCAATGTGGAAAATATACAAAGTTTACAAACCTTTAGACAAATAATTAACACCCCCAAAACTCTAATTCCAAGAAATTTTTGTTTATTTAATTCACCTATCACCTATCACCTACCAACTCCCTAATGATCAATATTTAGTGTCATTTATGAAATTTTTATTATTTAAAATTCATTTAAATAAAAACTGACAACCCTATAAAAAAATAGTAAAAATTTCATTTAAAATGTATCACTATATTTTTAATTTAATATTAAAAAAACTACTAGAATTAGAATCTAAAATTTAGGTTTTTAATAATATACCTACTGAATATTCTATTGTCTATATATAAGTCACATGAAAATAAAATCTTATTATCATATTGAGAACATACTATTATACCTATTATATTTTCTCTATTAATTTTTTTATAAACATAATAAAATTACAATATATTGATTTCAAACCAATTTCAGATACTGTAGAAGTTATTTTGGTAATAATAATATTTTTGGATTTTTTTTTTGTTTTTAATGTTTTATGTTGGTGAAATGATCTGTAATAGAGTGAATCCAAGTTAAAAATACTTATTAATTATATATTGATTATTTCATGGTTTAATGTATTTGAATTTAACAATATATGAGATTTTTGGAGATTATAAGCTATAAATAGATTGAATTTGATAATATTTTTATGTCTATTCAATTTAATGTTTTTGAGGAATTTTTGAGAAGTATACCCAATATATATAAACATTATTAATTGTATTTAAAACACTTTACATCATGAATTGAATGGTGTTCAATGAAAAGCATTGTGTGGTATAATATATTTGGAGTCTATAAAGACTATAATTTTCACGAGATAGGTTTGTGATATAGAATTGATGTTACATGACATAGAATAGATGTTATTAATGTAAGAGAAATGAGATAAAACAAAATTTTATATAATTCAAAAGAAAAGTGCATATTTTTTTTTATGATTTTCAAAAAAATATTTATAGAATTTATTGAAAATATAAAATATATTGATGATAATCTTTAAAATAAAATTTTATAAAATTTTAGAAAATATTTATCATATATTAATTAAAAAATATTTAATGAATTATCATTGATTAAAATTTATTTTGAAATAATAATATTTAGTTTTCAGGTTATGTTAAATAATGTAGTGGTATTTTTGGGCTTCCTAATTATTTCAATGAATGAGATAGTATAAATTTGAAAAAAATTGGATATTATAAGTCATATATTATTGGACATCATCAAAGAATCAAATTTTTTAATCAATTATATGATAATATTACACTGTGATTAGGTTAAATGTTTAAATTAAGAAAGGGTACGAAATATTTCATGATCATTACCAAAAAATGTGATAGTGGATGATAATAACATTCTTGCTTGTGATGAATTAATGGTCTGTTAGTATGGAATGATTGATAATTCTTCCCTAAGCACACACATCTAGAGAGTTACAATATTACTATATTAATTTTAGATATAATATGATATTATATTAATTATATTTCTTGTATTTAAATTCATTTGTGAGACATTTTAATTGTAGTGGTTATAGAATGGGGAAGATGGTGTAACCCTAGGTCTCAATAGTAAATTTATACAAAACCCACATAATGATAATGTTTAATCAGTTATCTAGGCACTCTATGTCATTTATATGGTTAAATTCAATGTATTAGTAACTCCATATTATGGTTTATACTATATAATAAACCTCTTATACATTCATATTATTTTGTTTAGAATATGGCCACTAATCTTTCTTAAAGTATGTGAGAGATTCAATATTATTAAAAAAATGTGATAAAAATATATAAAATTTTTATTTAAATATTTTATACACATTGATTTGGCACCATAATAGGTTGTTTGGACCTTGATTCAAACATGTGGTATCAAAGCTACAATGGATCATGATTCGTGAGACATTTACTTGACGATAATAAAATTTGAAGTTTTTTTAACATGGAGAATGTTCTGAATGATAATATAGTAACAATAATTGATTCCACGAATCATTAAACATATCATAATGTATTAAAATAAAATATAAAATATTAAATTATGGAATTTTTTACTATATTGGTTCAATGAATTAAAATAATTGATCAAATGGAGATATAAATTTTATAAATAGATAAAATGTTTTTTAATTCATTTTATAATTATCCAAATTATAAATTTTTTGTTACTTCCACTATGAGATATCTTAAGATAATAATTTTCCCAACATATAAGGCTATGAGGAACATATTTTCAAACATTTACTCATGTAATTATACAAAAAAGTAGTATAATAATTCGTTCATATATCACAAATTGGAGGATTCTAAGATATTGAATAATGAATCGTTCAATTAAAATTTTAGTAGGATCATTGGTTTTTATCATATTATGTTGATTAGTTGAAATATTTTTGAATGTTAAATATCAATGAAAATATTATGAAAAATTAATACATAATATAATATTATGGTTTTAAATTTATAAGTGTTTGATCGAAGCAATGTCAACTTTAATTACCATTTATGTTTCTTTGAGGCTAATTTCATCATAATCAAGCATGATACCATGCATAGGAATTCATGTAATGTGATATTTTTCAAAATAACGGATAAAAAGGACTTAAAAATGAATTGTCTTATGGAGTATATATAAATAATGGACTCATATAATATATAGAAGGTATGCTTTAGGGAGATAAAGTTAGTTTTAAAGGTAAAAATTCATTAACATGTGTCAAACGTACAAAAATTTATTTATAATATCATTATATCAATGTTTTTAAAAAGTGTAAGATGATGCCCATGTTTTTTTGATTTTTTCATACATATTGATTTTTCAACATTTTATAGAATAAAATTTAAATTCAACAAAAATTAAACTAGAATATAAATAAAATCAAGAAGGTGTTTCTAATATACATTTTTGAGCTGTAATCTGTACAGGAATGGATAAAATTTAAATCAAATATGAATAAAAAGATGGGTAGTGATATGAAATATTTTCATTGCATCTTTAAAAAGATTGATGATATAATAACATGGTTGAAATAAATGAATCATTAAAATTTATCATACAACAATACAATTATTAATTTAATGAATTAGTGATACAATTTAAGAAATACCAAGTTAATTTAATATATCAATAATTTAATTGAAGAAATAATTAATTGTATTGAATCAATTAAAGAGTATACAGTGATAATGAGTTAAGAATTTGATATATATTCTAGTTAAGAAATTATATTAAATTAGATAATGTATAGATGCTTAAATGGAGTGATAATTAAAAAGAAATTTAAATATAATCATAAATAGATGATTTTTTTTAGAAAAACAGAAAAAATTATAATGTAAAATTTGTATTTATTTTTGAATTTGATTATTCCATGGTACTGATATTTAATGATAAAAGAACAAGGAGAATTAATAAAGGGAAGAAAAATATTAATTAAAAATCATAAAAATAATCATTAAATATATCATAATGTTTTTTAAATTATGGATATGAAGTTAATATCTGATCCAATAAGGCTTTTCCATTATTTTAGTACCAATTTGTTTAATAATTGGGATACAAGATGTCATATTTAAAAGGAAAAAATATAAAAAATTTGAAATAAAAATTGAAGAAAATAAGATGGAAAAGAACAATTAATATTCAATAATTGAGTAATATAATTATATCAAATTATTTTTATTACTCTGAATATAAATACAATATATTTTAGTACATATTTAGAATAAATAAAAAAAATCATGAAATTATTTAGTGATGTTTAAAATATATCCTATGTATATTAATTCCTTTATGAATAATAGTTTATTCATGAAGAGAAAGAACATATGTTTTTGGGAATTTTATCAACAAGGAAGTTTGTATTGAAAATATCATATGTCACAAAATCAATATATGGAATCTAGTTTTAATTTTAGTGAGGAAAATATGGTAATTGTTAGACTAAATGTAATAAGGAATGCTAATACACATGTCCCAATTATGGGTTTTTCATCTCAAATGATGAGGAATACTAGTGTGATGAAAAAAAAACACCTCAGCTGTTACAATGATTTTTTTAAATTATGGGACATTAAAGATAATGGGTTATATGAAGACAATTTTGTGTAGAGAAGAGTTGAATAATATATATGTACCATTTGTGGATAAAAAATTTCAAAACCATTTTAGGGTGAGTAAACTATTTAACTCCACACTTGAGGTATTACTCAACTAGTGGTGATACATTATCAACAGTTACTAAATAGGATAATTAATTTACTAAATGGCGGAAATGCCAATTTATTTCTTGTATATAGAAAGTAAAACACATTTTACATTAATAAAATTGAATAGAATATTTTGGGATATCATAAACTATGAAATATTTATCAACTAAGAATTAAGAATCACATTGAGTTAAATGTAGTGAATTAAATATCAATATTATAAAAACATTTAGTGAATATATTTAATTTTTTTATAAAAATAAATCTTTTTTGTAATCATTATAATACAAATAAAAAATCTAAAATGTTACATTAGTTGGTACAATTATATGTTTTTGGTCTCATGAAAAATATAACATGGGGTACTAGCTACTATAATTTTATTATTAATGATCTAAATCTTATAAATTGAATCATGTTCTTACATTCCTAGAATAAGGTGATGAATTATATCAAAAGTAACTATAGATGTTAAAGTAATGTGTTTATATGGATGGACAAAATACTTAGAACAAACACTAGCACAATGTATAGTTTCATTTAAGCAGAAAACTCTTTTTAAAAACATTGAATAAAATATTGATTTTCATTTGTGTAAAATAAAAAATTAAATGCAGTGATTGAAAGAAGAATAAAAATGGTAAATGACATGTAAAATATTTTTTCTATTGAAACTAAGATTTCATGATAATATTGAAAGTAAACAACATCAGTGATAGTACAAATTTAAAACATTTATTCTATCATTATATAAGATAATGTCACATCATATGAAAATTATTATTTTTAGGAGGTAACTACAAAACACTTTAGGTTATTTTAATATTTATTTTCATCAAAATCAAAAAATTCCCAAAAATTATTTATAACAATGCACAAAATGAATGTATATTAATTAGTCATTCAAAAAATAGAATGGATAATATATTATTAAGATAAATCATGTAAAAATCATTAAAGGAAAATATGTAAATAAAACAAGTTTCTTACTTATCAATGAAGCTTTTGAAGATATAGAAGATCATGTTTAGGATGTTGATTATTCTCACTGCATTACTCACGTAAAACATGATAATGCTGAATTTAATGATGACTATATATTTGTTGGAATTATGTCAGGTTTCATGATAATACCAAAAATACGAACATGGTGGAGGTATTTAAAAACCCATTCAAGAAAAAATTTAATAAGTACTAATTTAATAATATAATAGTAAAATTAAATATAAATAAAATTAATTTTTTTATAAAAAATATTTAGGTCAAACATTAATTTTCAAATCTATTCATACATTGTTATATACTGATAATTATAATCTTAAAAACCATATTGGGATCCACATCTTATACAAGTTATGTTAGTCATTCCAATAGAAAATTATTGAACTAGGTATGTGGAAACACTAGTCAATATACCAAATAATGAAAAATAATGAATTATATGAACCACTTCAATTTCCTGTAATCAAATAATGACCACGATCATCCTCATTACTATTTATAATAAAAAGGTAATTCAATTAACTTAAAAAAAATATAATTTTTGTCACTAATAACGAAGTTAAATAAAGAGCCTCCAAATTAATTTTGATTATTAAATAGACCCTAAAAGTTGTTAATATGATAAAAAACCATGGGAAGTGCATTAATAAATGTCCAAATGGTTTTATAATATTAATAGAGGAACATAAATTATCTCTTAATGTTAACCTATGAATTCCCCCATGAAATGTTCTTTATAAAACAATTATATAATTACAAAGAATAAAAACCATTTTGGTTTTAATATTTCCTCATGTAAATGTCTTAATTATTTAAACAAATAATTATTTATAGTATAATTCCACAATAAAAATTTAATTAAATTAGTATTTTTAATTAAAAATTTCATATTCCTTAAAAACACAATTTTATGTTGTGAAAAAATAATTATTTTAATATATACATTATTAAAAATCACTTAAATGATTATAAATTCAATTATCATATATAACTCCAATGGATCTTTTAATATTGTAAGTGATTACAAAAATATTTCATAATTATAAGATAACTGCAGTATCTAGAAACCTATTGCAACAAACCAAATTACAAATTGGATTGGTGTGATCTAATACATCACATATCAGTTATAAAATATCATTTTCCCTTTACATTGAGATTAAACATGATAAATGGGAAATGAAAATCATGTAAAGATAATATATTTTTGAAATTTATAATATAACTAACTAATATATAATTACATCACATGTAATTAAATTATCATGGACATGCACTCAGTCACAATGTAATTAAGTATCATTATAAGAAAAACTAAGGATATAGATAGGAATATTTCATCTTAGTTAATAAAATCCATTTTCTTGGTTGGTATCATTCCTCTCTTCCTTTACTTAATAAAAATTATCAAATGAAACTTTATTGACATCAGTGAATGAAACCTCACAATTAGAGTATATTTTAATTAATTCATGTCAAATGATCTATAAATAATGTATATTTAAAAAAACACAAGGTACAAATATATCGAAATCAATGACATATAAACTGATTAGGTTCATTTGAGTATAAATTGGACATAATATTTCCCTTGAATTATTTTTTTTCATTTATATACAAGTGGCCCCACTCAAAATGGTTTCAATATTTCACCACATCAATATATAATTATCATTAGTTATAGATAACCTAGCAAAAAACATTTTTCTAATGGTAATTTTATATCATTCTCCATATTATACATAATAAAATAAATTTATTGACATAATATTGTGACTTATATTGATCAATTGAAACAAAATTTCTTGAATCTAACAACAATTTTAAATTTTTCTTTTTCAAAATATTAATAATATCTAATTTATATTATATCCATGAACCCTTGAATTTGTTACCTTGTGAACTAGTATGATTTTTTGAGTAATGGGATTTATTCGGGGTTCAAAAAACATATCAAATGAAATAAATCTACACATAATTTCATAAACTGTTTCAATAATATTAAAAAATGATAAATCAATGAATAATATTTTTGGATCTTTATGAATACATGGAATTTTTTTCATGTACATCCCCTCCACCATTATCATAGTAATGGTCTAATAGGTTTATTATTCCTAATATAACCACTTGACTGGTTGTGATCTTCATTACCAAAATAGGTTCTATATACACATAAAATTATACCATATATTTATCTTCTTTTATAGAATATGTATCCATTGTTTTCCTGGATATTTTTATTCTCTACTCTACACCGATTATGTAAAACAAAAACCCGAATAATATAAAAAATAATTATTATGATTTTGAAAAGTGTAATTTATATTATCCTATAAAGCAATGTTACTTTAATCACAAAATACTAAGAACATATCAATTTTCTTCACTAGTACTTAAGTATTTTCAACATAGATTGATAATGAATTTTACTAATATATTATTGGTTTCAATATTCCATATGTAATAGATAATATACATTAGGATGAGTTTATAATGAGACATTAATGATTGACCTTGATGCAAAATAATAAGAATTTTTTCTCATGTATTATTTATATATAATGAATGAATATCACTATTTATTTGAAACATATTTTCTCCTCAACAATGGAGAGAAAACCCATGTGGTGGTTTCCTTTTTAATCCTTTTAAAAAAGTCAGCAATTATTTTTTTGACCATGTACAAATGTCATTTAAATATATCTATTTAGATATTCATATGTTTTCATATATTACATTTTAGGTATTAGCTATTGGGCATAAATGAAGCATCCAAATTTACTCTAATTATAATATTGGGATGCATCTTGTAATTAGAAATATGGAATCCATTTTCATCACCATAAATAAAACTATCCTCCCACTAGATTATTTTTATACATATGGTTCATTCTAAATTTTTTTATAGTTAAATTATTTTTATAGATTTATTAAAATTAATATTCCAAAAAGAAGATAATTTCTTAAGCACATAAATAAAATATTTTTGTTTATTAAAATTAACAGTGTTTAATAGATGTTATAATCCTTCATGTTATATTATATATACATCCTCAAATATATTTTCTTTACAGAATTTGATTTCTTTATGGAATTTGATTTTATCACTTAATTGATATAATTTATAACAATAATATGTCATTTATTAAAAATAATTTTCATATATTTGATCAACATTATTAGGGAAGACATTAATTCATATTCATTACCATGAATTTATTTAAAACCATTAAAAACATGAGTCATTTTCAGATAGACGCTCTATAATCCAGGTAAATATTTTTCTAAATTTCCTACATGTAACCAATGGATTTAAACCCATCAGGGGTATCAATTAGGTTCCCAACATGATTATAAATAATATTCGAATGTAATAATGTCCTCTCGGCATGATTTCAAATAATCATCAATGATAGTTTTAGTGATCTAGAATTTTCACAGTCGCAACATGACTCGATTTTGAATTTTATTACCAAAAAATGAAAAACAATAAATTTTACCTTGTAGATGAATTCATAGAATATATTCTATGAATTCATTGTTCCATGGATATGAGGTTTAAATTGAGTTGAGTTGGCATGAAATTACAGAAATGATGGGGACTCTATAAAAATATATTATGCATAAAAATAATTTTTTTACCATATGTGTATATTCGAATGATTTTTTTCATCTAAATGGGGTGTTAGATTGAAATTATAAAACCACAATTATCTCAAAATCAAGATTCATAACCAATCGCGATATAATTTCAATTCTCATTATATACCCTTACAAATGTCTATCATCAGATGTTTTATTATTTTTTAAAGAAGAAAATCCCAATATATTGATTTTCCTTAATGGGAGTTTAAATGTACTATACCTAGAATGGAATATATATATATTGATATTTACTATAATTGTAAAGACTCAAAAATTTCAAAGATTTTTTTTTCTTTTCTTCATAAATTATTTGGAATTTTACGAGTCTGTAGTTTCTGACGACACCTGATTCCAAGGTCTGGTGTGCCCGAAATCAATTTCTGAAGTTTTGTTCGGGTGCGTTCAGTAAACATACATGCGGGGTTTTCTATATTTTGAATGGGTGCTCGGAATTTAAATCAGAGGACATCGATGAACTTGCAGCGCTGGTATTTGCCTAAGGGGACCATTACTACAGTTGTGTTTGGTCAAGGGTGGGAGTTAATTTTTTGGGGTTATTTTTAAATCAAATAAAAATTAGGTGTTACATAATTTTTGGTAAGGGGTGGTTATTTTCCTCCAAAGAGGAGTTGGAGGTGGGGTCCACACCCCACATAACCTCCCATGAGAGGATAATGTGTGATGGGGCCCACATGAGCCCCTAACCCTTTCAACTCCACCTTTAACTCCCATGAACCCCATTTTTTAAACTTTTGAACTTCCACATTATGGTGGAGGCTCTCCACCTCCCTCCCATTAATTTTTCCAACACAATTAATTAAAGTCTTCTTTAATTAATTTGTGGTTTCAATAATTCATTTGAATTTTTTTGAAATACATGAAAATATTATAATATTAGGGGAGCCTATTATTTCAATTACCTTGGCAGATTTTCTTTGTGAAGGCTTTGGAGAATTCACCCTCTCCAACGAAGAACTCGAGGAACATTGTTCTGTTGACGAAGAACGCCATTCTTCAATGAAGAACACTCCACATATCGAAGAGCATGAAGTAACACATTCTTCAGATTGAGCAGGAAATGAGGAACCTTCTCCCACAAAGTACACCGAAGACGTCGTCTCAACATGATGTTTCGAGCTCTACTTCCTCCGACATTGACGGAACGATGCCTATCTTCCACGATGCCCATCTTCTGCTACTCGTCAATGTTCAGTGCCGATTACGAGGTAGGGGGTTTTGTATAATTTGAAGTGAATAAAATTATATCTCATTCTTGATGAATGTTTTGGATTGCCTTCAACCAATTGATATTGCCTAATGTGGACGGCGCGGGCCGAACGAACACGGCCCAATGACCCTCTGTTGGTTCCTGAATATTTTTGCAATGGTGACCGGAGGCGGCGGTGACCGGAGGTGGCAGCGACCGGAGACGACGGCGATCGGAAGCGGCGGCCGGGCACCGGCCACATGGGGAAAAACCATGGCCCCCAACTGCGGTCCGCTCGGGCAGAAGAACCGGACTGCTACAGCCGGGCGGGCTGGTGAACCGCGACACCCGTAGGTGCCGCGCGAAAGAGGTGCAACCTGCATCTTTGGGCCGCTTGCTGGACAAACCAGACGACTACGGTCAACTGGCCAGAAGACTGCAGTGCTGCTTGGCACCAAGCTACGCAGAAGACCACAGCCCGCGCTGGGTGGGCCGCTTCGGCGGGCGAACAGGCCGCCCGCCTGCCGACCGGGTGGAAACTACCGCGGCGCCATGTGGGAGGGCAGTGGCCCGCTGTGCGGGGCGCTCACACTAGACAAACCAGCCAGCTTCGTCTGGCCATGCAGCAAGAAGGGGCGGCGCTACTCGGCGCCGTCGGGTGAGCAGAACCGGCCCGCGACCCAGGCCAGGTTCGTGGGTGGGCCGCACTCCACTAGGTCGGGCTGACCCCCTCACCGGGTCGGACCCGCCAGGCCAGGCTCCTGGGTGGGCCACACTCCACCGCGTCGGACCGACCCCCAGCTGGGTCGGACCCACCAAACTCGGTCAGGCCGACCCGGCAGTCCACTGGGCTTGACAGGCCGAGCTCGTTACACTTAAACGCGAATATCTTCTAGACCCCGCGTCCGATTGACGTGCCGTTTGTGGAACTGAGATACCCGTGATGAGGAGGTCCATTTGCACTAATCTAATTGAGTTTTGGAAAAATTTGGAAAATGGCTGGGTTTGGAATGAGTGTAATTCAAACCGGACCCCTAGAACAGAAATGCTAAAAACTCTTAGACCGAGCATCCAATTGACGTTCCGTCTGTCGCGTTGGGATCCTTATGATGTGACAGAACTTTGGGATACATCAACACTAGTCTTCGTGACAGTTGATGTATTGACCCTCCCTTTTCTCGATGAGTGAACCCTCCCGAAATCGAGGGTGCTGTGTGTGGGAACCCTAGAACTGGCTACGACTCTGACTACTACTGTAATTGGATCCTATGTGGGTTCAGCATCGACGACTACTGTACTTGGATCCTACGTGGGTTCAGAAATGATGACTACCTTACTTGGATCCTACGTGGGTTCGATAATGACAACTACTGTTCTTGGATCCTACGTGGGTTCGACAGGGACGACTACTGTACTTGGATCCTACGTGGGTTCGGCAGCGACGACTACTCTACTTGGATCCTACGTGGGTTTGGAAGTAACGAATTCTGTACTTGGATCCTATGTGGGTTCGACAGTGAAGACTTTTGTACTTGGATCTTACTTGGGATCGACAGTGATGACTTCTGTGCTTGGATCCTATGTGGGTTCGACAACTTAGATGAATTAGTGGCTGCAACAGATTATCTCTATAGCTATACGAATGATTTATACCCGTGTGAGATGAGTCTTGAATTTCAATCATTGTCATCGATGTGATTGACATTACTTTCCTGTGTGGAATGGGTTATGGTTGGCCTTGAGAGTTGGAGCTGGAATGTGGTGGATAACTGAAGTATTTGTATGGATATATACTTAAGTAGGGTTTGTTGATACTTCGTGATTGTATCTTTACTTTAGTGGTTTATCCTTCGGGGATTATTGGAGACTTTCGGGGGTCTCGGGGTCCCTACTGAGTATTGTTATACTCACCCCTGCATGGGCTATGCACGCACTTCATTGTGTTGGTTGCAGACGATGGGAAACACTGATCGATGTAGAGACTTATGGACCTAGACGGTACCCGGAGGTGGACCACTGGATGAGGCGTACATAGAGCGGATGGACGGACCTGAGGTGCAGAGGAGGCCATATGTACCCACCCTTCCGGTGGGATTTCCGGAGGACGACTCAGTGGTTGATGTTTACTTTTCTGCAGTTGTACTTTACTATGGGGCTTGTATTTCCAGCCCCTTTACTTTCAGCACATTCTCTTGTAATCAGTTTTACTTAGTGTTTATTTGTAGTTGTTGCATATACTGCTTGTGTTCAGACTGTGTCTGTGTATCAGGTTAAAATTAAATGGCTTCCCTTTGATCGGGATGACACCTTTGCTACTAGTCGGCAGCCCCTGGCCTATGGAAGGCGGGCTTGGGGTAGTCACGGCACAGGCCCCGAGGACGGGTCGTGACAAATTTTTATCAGAGGAGTCTATTCTACCATAGAACATAGGACTCTAATCTTTCTTTTCATTGAAGCAATAGTGTTAAGAGAATTGAGTATGGTTTTCAATCCAGGGAGTCCAGTATTGGTGCAGCGACCGACATATCCATACACCAGGACCCTGACCTCTGATTTCCAACATAGTGAACGAAAAGACTGATTGCGTGTGTGTTTCTAGAGTTTTCTTTGTGTTCTCTTTGAGTTAGCACACTAGGTTTAACTTTTTGACCATGGCGCACCTATTCCTTATCGGGATGCCACTACGAAGACAACCGTCTTGGGTTCTCGAGAGAGAGTACACGATGAAAACCCACCGATCGATGAGGCTCCGGTTCAGGGCCCTCTTACTATGTTGGAACCTTCATGTGGTGTACCAGTAAAACCACCACCCATTGGAAAGTAGATGCTACCAGCCACACTGGCGGATGGTGCATGCCGACTGAGTGCATTGCACGAGTTACGGTTGCAGAGGCCTTAGAGGTTTTGAGGTGAAACAGATTCCCAGGCAACAGAGGAATGGATGGAGGCGATTACTGGAGTTTCCCGCCTAGTTGAGACACTATTAGGGCATATGTTGATCTTAGCTTCTAATCTTTTTCAGTGAGTGACCATGAAGATGGTCTGCATAATGATGAAGTTTCGGTACTTGGACCATTTCCCGAGATGGTACCTTCGGGCAGTGTGCCAACTATATCATTTCTCGTTGGTCAGCAGACACTACCGGTGGAACCGATAGAGGAAACTTGTAGGCTTAGTGCCTTACATGTGTTTCAGCACAAGATATCCCTCAAGTTCCTAGGCATTCCCGACCCACATGCAGCTGAGGACTATCTTGAGCTGGTGGCTGAGAGTTTTCTAGAGCTTATACAGCTTCGTCAAGATGACTTGTCGGTAGGTGAGTATTCATCAAGGCATACCAATCTTTCCTGGTACACAATTAATATTATTCGATTAGTTATTAGAGCTCCCACCTCTGAGCGAGTTGTGTTTAATGATATCTGCACCAGCACTTTTTCCACTATGCATTCCTACTTATGATAGGTTGCTAGAGAGAACCTTTGTGGTTGAATGTTCATTGGATGAGCGGATAGAGCCAGTGAATGTTAACAGTTTGAAAGCATGAAAATGGCATCACTATCAAAGACTAGAGAATGTAAGATGTTTCAGGAAGAGGAATTGTTAAGGACAGATGAATCGTTAGGGAAGCAGACGTGTAAGAAGAGCTAGAAGATAAGCATGAGTTGGTGAACATTCCGACATGTTACAACCACCTGCCTTAGTAGTTCCCGCAGTTCTCATGGAGCTGGAGGGAAGGGGAAGAGAGTAGCTGCATGTGGTCAAGGAGTGTGACCCAAGGGCTCTAAGAATGATTTGAGGTATAGTCTGTGTCTAATATTAGCTATCGTAACAATAGACATAGGTACCAATCATTTGTTCCTTCCACGAATCTTTCCCCAGACCTAGAGGTTCCGGTTAAGGTTTTGACTTGACCCTCTTGTCTGGAGATACCTTTGGGAGGAGACTCGATAATCACACTTACGCCGACGGTGTGATCTGACCCTTGAGGAAATAGTTTCGGTTGTAACCTCTTGGTGGTAGTGTCGAGGCCTTATGATGTCAGTTTGGGTATGGACTGGGAAACCAAAGTTCATACACAGGTTGACTGTATTGGGAAAAAAGGTTGTAGTTTAACTACAAAATTGGGATGGGGTGTTCCTTGGTCAGCGAAAAGGGAAACACAAGCAGAACAGGATGGAATCATGTATAAGAGGGTGCAGTCGATCACTCAGGAGTTGGACAGACTTATCTTTGTGCCAGACTTCTCCAGAGTTTCAGCACCACTATCAGCTTTGATGAAGAAGGGGAAACCCTTAGTATAGTCATAGAGATACCAGAAGAGATTTCAGGAGATGAGGTAGATGCTGACTAGTGCGCCCATCTTGAGGCTACCAGAGGAGATCTTTGGGAACATAGTTTACTACGATGCATCAGGGACTGGACTCGGGTGTGTCCTGATGCATGAGCGAGCAGTGATCACGTATGGTTCTCAGCAGTTGAGACTCCATGAGAAGAACTATGCTACCCATGACCTAGAGTCAGCAGCAGTGGTCTTCTCCTTGAAGATGTGGTGGAATTATCAGATGGGCGAGTGATTTACAGTCTAATCTGACCACCAGAGTCTCAGGTACATCTTCTCACAGAAGAACCTGAACCTGAGATAGTGGCGAGGATCGAGTTCCTCCTGTACTATGACTTCAAGATATTCTATACTCCTGGGATGGAAAATGTTGTAGTAGATTATCTCAGTAAGAGATCAGACATTCAGATGTTAGGAGAGGCGACAGAGCAGCTAGCTGCGTTGCAGATATCCTTTTTGGATTTTTATAGAGCAGCATTTCTTCATTCTCTCACAGTCACTCCTCCACTTCTTCCGCGATTCAGGAAGGCATAGCGAGGGGACGTTGACTGTGAGACGTAACATGCTCAAATATCCTCAGGGCAGGCACCTGATGGATTTTCTGAAAGTGGGGAGAACATCATCCTCTTCAGAGGACGTACCATGGTACCATTTTCACTACAGGAGGAAGTGCTGAGGGAGTTTCACACTTCCCCTCTAGCGGTACATCTAGGAGTGGAAAAGATGTATTAGGACCTCAGGAAAAAGCACTGGTGTCTGGGTATGAAGAAGGATATAGCAGAGTTTGTATCATGGTGCCTCACTTTTCGTCAGGTGCAGGAGGAGCACTAGGTACCAGCAGGCTTGGTACAAGCCTTACGGGTCCCGTAGAGGAAGTGGGACGGAATATCCATGGATTTTATGACGGGGCTTCCACATACATCCAGAGGACACGACTCTATCTAGGTTATTGTCGACCGAATCATCTAGTCGGCCCACTTCTTACTGATCAGAGATTAGGGCTCAGTTGAGCGCTTGGGATTCCTCTACGTTCACGAGATCATACAGTTTCATGGTGTTCCATTGAAAATCATCTCTGATCGAGATTCTCATTCCACTTCCCTACTATGGAAGTGGTTATAAGAGGCTTTTTCCATGCAGCTTTGCTTGAGCACTGCCTTCCATCCTCAGAAGGATGGTCAGACTGGGAGGACCAATCAGACTCTCAAGGAAATGATCTGTGCATGTGTCCTTGACTTTGGTCGTAGGTGGGAGGATCACTTACCCTTGTTGGAGTTTGTGTACAACAACATCTACCACTCCACCATCGGGATGACACCTTACCATGCACTATATGACAAACCTTACAGATCACCACTGTGCTTGACTAACCTAGTGGAGTCAGTAGTTGTAGGACTAGAGATGGTGCAGGCTACGCCGGAGAAGGTGAAAATCATGCAAGAGTAGACGAAGACTGCACAGAGCAGACTAAAGTCTTATGCTGATAGGAGACGGATACCACTAGAGTTCGAGGATGGTGACCACGTCTTTCTGCGTGTCTTACCTCGATGAGGTCTACAAATATTTGGCCGAGGGGTCAAGTTATATCCGCCTTTTATCAGGTCGTTTCAGGTCCTTAGCAGAGTAGAAGAGGTGCCTTACCGCCTGGCCCTTCCACCTCAGTTGCGCCAAGTGCATGACATCTTCAACGTATCTCAGCTATGGAGATATGTGCATGACACGTCCCACATCATCGACCACGGGGAGATGGACATCGATAACGGGGAGAAATTCATGGAGGTCCCAGTACAGATTGAGGATCGACAGGAGTGTGTTGTACATGGAAAATCTATTCCTCTGGTGCACATTTCCTGGCAGCATGGGAACCTCCAGGAGAGCACATAGGAGTAGGAGGCTCAGATGCGTGATAAGTACCCCCTTTTTTTTCCAAGTGTGTGTTGTAGCTTTACAGGGGCGTAAATCCCTGAGGTGGGGGGTAATGTAAAGACTCAAAAACTTCTAGGAATATTTTTTCTTTTCTTCTTAAATTAATTATAATTTTATGAGTCCGTAGTTTCTGACGGCAGCTGATTCCAAGGCCCGGTGTGCCTGTAATCAATTTATGAAGTTTTGTTCAGGTACATTAACTAAACGTACCTGCATGATTTTTTATCTTTTGAACCGGTGCTTGGAATTGAAATTTTAGGACACCGATGAATTTGCAGCACCGATATTCGCCTATGGGGACCTTTACTGCAGTTGCGTTTGGTCAAGAGTGGGTGTTAATTTTTGGGGATTTTTATAAATCAAATAAAAATTATGTGCTACATAATTTTTGTTTAGGGGTGGTTATTTTCCACCAAGGAGGAGTTGGAGGTGGGTCCCACACCCCACATAACCTCCCATGAAAGGATAATGTGTGGTGGGGTCCACACGAGACCCTAACCACTCAACTCCCCCTTTAACTCCCATGAACCCCCTATTTTTTAAACTTTTCAACTTCCACATAATGGTGGAGCCTCTCCACCTCCCTCCCATTATTTGTGCCAAAACAATTAATTAAAGTATTCCTTAATTAATTTGTTGTGTCAATAGTTCATTTGAATTGTTTTGAAATACATGGAAATATTATAATATTATGGGAGCCTATTATTTCATTTGCCTTGGAAAATTTTCTGTTGGAAGGCTTGTGAGAATTCACCCTCTACAACAAAGAACTAAAGGTAAAAATATTCTCTTGATGAAGAACGCTGTTCTTCAATGAAGAACGCTCCACGTCTTGATGAACATGAAATAACACCTTCTTCAACCAGAATAGGAAAGGAGGAACCTTCACCCACGAAGTACACCGAAGACATCATCTCGACACGATGTTTCAAGGTCTACTTCTTCCAACGTTGACGGAATGATGCCCATCCTCCACGATGCCCTTCTTCCGTGACTCGGCAACGTTCAATGCCGATTATGAGGTATGGGGTTTTGTATAACTTTATGTGAATAAAATTATATATCATCCTTGATGAATGCCTTGGATTGTCTTCGGCCAATTGATATCGCCTAACGCGGAGGGCTCGGGCCGAACAAACACGGTCCAACGATACTCCGTTGGTTCGTGAAAAGTTTGGAAATGGAGACCCGAGGTGGCAGTGAGCGGAGGCGGCAATGACCAGAGGTGATGGCGACCTGTAGTGGCAGCCGTGCACCGGCCGCATGGGGGGGAAACTGCGGCCCACAAACACAGGTCGCTCGGGCTGAAGAACCTTTCGGCTACTGCCGGCCGGGCTGGTGAACCGCGACACCTGTAGGTGCCACACAGAGGATTTATGGCCCACATCTGCGGGCCGCTTTCTAGAAGAACCGGCTGGCTAGGGCCGGCTGGACAGGAGACCGCATCCCATCTTGGCGCCGCGCTGCTTAGAAGACCGCGACCCCCACTGGGCGGGCAGCTTCGGCGGGAAAACTGGTCGGGCTGAAGAAACCGCAGAGCCATACGGCGCCGCGTGGGAGGACAGCGGCCCTCCGTGCGAGCCGCTCGCACCGGACAAATTAGCCGGCATCGGCTGTCCGGACAGGAAGTTTGGGTGGCACCACCGGGTGAGCGGAACCAGCCCGCGACCCGTGACAGGTCCGTTGGTGGGCCACACTCCACCAGGCTGGGCTGACCCCTTAACGGGGTCGGACCCGCCGGGCCGGGTTCTTGGGTGGGATGTGCTCCACCACGCTGGACCGATCCCCAGCCGGGTCGGACCCGCCAAACCAGGTCGGGCCGACCCACCAGTCCACTGGGCTTGAAGGGCCGGGCTCGTTAAACATAAACACGAATATCTTCTAGCCAGCACGTCCAATTGATGTGCCGTCTACGACACTGAGATCCTCGCGACAAGACGGTCCTTTTGAGATACTCTAAGAGTGTTCTAGAAAACTTTGGAAAAAATATTGGTTTAGAATGAGCATAAATCCAACCGGGCCCCTGAAATAGAAATGATAATAACTCTCAGACCGGACATCTGATTGACGCGTTGTCTATCGAATTTTGTTCCTTATGATGTGACAAAACTTTGGGACACTTCATCTCTGGTCTTCGTGATAGTAGATGTAACGACACCCCTTTTCTCGAGGAGCGGACCCTCCTAGAATCAAGCCTGCTATGTGTGGGAACCCTAGAACTAGTTGCGACCGTGACAGCTACTGTACTTGGATCCTACGTGGGTTCGGAAGCAACGACTTCTGTAATTGGATCCTACATGGGTTCGGTAGTGACAACTACTGTAGTTGGATCCTAAGTGGGTTCGACAACAATGAATAATGTACTTAGATCCTACATGGGTTTGGCAGTGATGACTACTGTACTTGGATCCCACGTGGGATCAGTAGCGAAGACTACTGTACTTGGATCCGACATGGGTTCGGCAGCGACGACTTCTATACTTGGATCCTATGTGGGTTCGGCCGTGACAACTTATGTACTTGGATCCTACTTGTGTTCGACAGTGATGACATCTGTACTTGGATCCTACGTGGGTTCAACAACTTAGATGAATCATTGTCTACAACAGATCATCTCTATCATTATACGAAGGATTTATACCTATGTGAGCTGAGTCTTGACTTTCAATCATTGTCATCGATGTGATTGACATTAATTTCCTGTGTGGGTTGGGTTGTGCTTGGGATCGAGAGTCAGAGCTGGACTGTGGTTGATAACTAAGGTACATGTATTGGCATATACCTAAGTAGGGATGGTTGATACTTCGTGATTATATATTTCATTTAGTGGTCTATCATTCATGGATCCTGGGAGAACTTCAGGGGTCTCGGGGTCCCTTCTGAGTATCGTTATACTAACCTCTTCACAGACTATGCCCGTACATCGTTTTTTTGGTTGCAGATGACATGAAACACTAATCAAGGTAGAGACTTATGGAGCTGGATGGTACCCGGAGGTGGACCCCTTGGTGAGACCTACACAGAGCGGACATACATACCTGAGGTGCTGAGGAGGCCATCTGTACCCACCCTTCAGGTAGAATTTCTAGTGGACGACTTAGTGGTTGCTGTATACTTTTCTGTAGTTGTACTTTACTGTTGGTATTGTATTTCTAGCCCCTTTCCTTTCAGCACTTTCTCTTGTATTCAGTTTTACATAGTGTTTATTTCCAGTTGTTGCCTCTACTTCTTGTGTTCAAACTGTGTGTGTGTTTTAGGTTAAAAGAAAATTCTTTCCCTTTTATTGGGATTATGCCTTTGGTGCTAGTCGTCAGCCCCTGGCCTATGGAAGGTGGGCTTGGGGTAGTCATAGAACAAGCCCTGAGGACGGGTCGTGACAATAATTCTTAAATATAGCTACATTAACCCTATGATTTATGATCAAAAACTGAGTAAAACTTTTAGAGAGGAATCCACAGACTGTTCCATGCTATCATTGAAAAAAATATATATGGGTGAAAACATTGTTAATGAGAAATCCTCAATTGAAGTATGGATTTTTGATTCCTTATTTCCACATCAACATTAAATTTTTATTTGAAATATATATAAAAATATTTTTTCCTATATTATTCTTGGATTATTTTTGAATTTTAAAATGTTTTATTCATTTTTTATTATTATTAATTATTATTGAAAATAGTTTAATTTTGATTCCTTCTCAAAAACCTCTTCATGAATCCCTATATAAGGGCCATAAAAATATTTATGTTACATGGATTAATACCTAACTTTTTTTAATGCTAGTATATGGTCTGGATTTTGGATCATTGAAGAGTTTGTATTCATATTTTCTCCACCTCTCTTACTCCCTCTCTTTCTCCCTCCCTTACTCGGTCATCTCTATTCCTTCACAGATTCGATAATGGGTTTCCCGCCCATGTTGTGGCTTGCAGCAATGATGGATGTTGTTATAGTTGAAATGTTAGAGGATCCAATGGTGGAGTGAACAGTTGGAAAGTATGTGTAGGGAAGCTACAAGATTAGGTGATGAACGCACATCACAAAAAGAACATGTTCGGTTTGGGGTATGGTACCTCTAGGTGAGGATATTTCCACATGAGGGGGAACCGAAACCCTCCTACATGAGAAAAAACCCCATGTGAGGGGGACAATCCTATAGTGTGATCAAGTGGATCTATATAGTGCAGTGGGACTCTTAGGAATGAGTAGGTAATCCCAGGAGATAACTTACCTGTAACTCTAGTGAGATTGGGTGGCCCTAGGTGAGGTGAAGTGGAGCCATATAGCCAGATTAGATGACCCTGTTTGAGGGGAGGAATAACCCTCTTGTGTGAGATAGAGGTCCCTTGTAGGGGTTTCATATAGTGAGACAAAAGGATAATGTAGTGACCCCTGATATGAGGTTGTGATAGACTATATTGATGACATATGGCCAGAGTATTGGGAGTTATGACAGTAACCAAAGTGCATGGTAATGGGGGTGGTTGGGGATTCCCCCTAATATCTTATACCCTCCATGAGATCAGTGATTCCTTTCCCACCACATGGTTGTTTTAGGACACCTTTATTGGAAAATAAATAGGTATTAGGAGATGATATATCTAATCTCGACATGTAAATCTAATTCAGTATCCAAATTTTTTATCCACCCCACTTGATGTTGTGGGGTTCTATATTAATGTTTCCATAAAGGATTTCATCACGATTTATGGAATTTCTAACCCAAATTTCAAATATCACCACAACTTATATATTGGTAAATAATTATCTATATAATTCGGAATGAAAGAGGAATTAATTAATAATCAATCTCATCACCACTTATTTATTGATCAAAATTGGTATGAATCACACTGATTTGATCTCACTATTTTAGTCAAATAACACATTGGTTTGATCGAAATGAGACATCTCTTCAAGCGGGGACCTGCTCATATTTTTAAAACTCAAAATCCAACTATTATGACTAATGACATTATTAATCCTTTTTATATAATTTTTTATTCTCTTATTTAATTTTATGGTTCTGTAATATATAGAAAAAACATTCTACTATATATATACATATATTTTAAAGTATATTAAAACATTTTTTGAATATTGATATTTAAGAAAAAAATCCAATTCCCAAAGTCCCTTTTTATTACAAAGTATATTTTAGAATTTCAACCAAATTTCTATTATGGGATTACCAATGTTTTTTCAACCTCATAAATACAAACCATCAAATGGGTCCTACTAAAAAAATCTTTATATATTTGATGACTAAAAATTATAAAAATCCCCCACTTTTTTTTCATAAAATTAACACTCCATATCCAAAGTGAGTCACTATACATAATAAAGATATATTTCAATTTAAACATTTACTTAATATAAAAATCTCATAGTATTAATAGAATTAAAAGTTGGTGAAACATTAAAATTGTTAATATTTCTGATAAATCAAACATATCATATAAAAAATGATCTTTCTGTTGAACATAACATTTTATATCACTTTTATGGAAACGTTCTTATATCATTTTCTTGAAATATCTAAGGAGTAAACCAAAAAACTCATGTAATATGTTGAACCACTTTTATGTTCACATAGGAAAAATATTACAATGTGATTTCATTATTATAACACAAAACTCATTAAGTCTTAATACTTTTTTAAGATTATATAACATAACCTTTATTTATTATATAAGATGTTGAAAAAATGTAGTTTGTGTAATAATTGTCAATATCAATAATATTCATTGTAACCTGTTTTAACCATTTAAACACTTTGAATAGGATTATTTGAAATAATGTGTTGTGTTTCCCTTAAATAAATGATTTATTATATGGGTTCAAACCACATCAATTTATTTTTTTCATGAATTATATCTTTAAGGATATATTTTTAATTGGATCCCCAAAGGGGTTTTCCTGATCTCAATAAAAAATTACATTTGTACAATCTTGTAACAATTGTATCACATAACAATCACACAAAACTGCATGTCTATATTTTACATTTTACATGCAACTATATTCACTTGGAAAAATTTATTCACTATCAAAACTAATAGAGATAAGAGAAATTGGAATGCCCATAATATTATATCCTATAAAATATTCCTAATCTATTCATCTTTCCTTCCACATGCGGCTAAGTGGATAAACCTTTATTCCATATTTGAATGTGAAATACATATTTGTTTCTTTCTCACCCAATAAATAGTATAAACTATAAGTGTGAATGGATATATATACATGGACTGGTTATCATCAATATTGTTAATCCAAATCACATCAGTGTATCTTTCTAATATAGCTAAATAATCATTATAGTGTAAACATAAATCTTTAGTATTTCTTAAACATCCAATACTTATTATTTTACATCTCTAATGATCCATACTAGAATTAGTAGTATATTTACTCATTATATGTAATTAAAAAAATAGAAGGTCAAGTATAATGCATATAATACATCAATAATCTAATTGAACTATCATACCCAAGTTCTTTTACAACTTTTCTTGTATTCATAAACTATTTAACACTAAAATCCAATGGAGTATTAGCATCCTTGAAATCAATATGGTCTAATTTATTTAACATTTTTCCAACAGAATGAGACTAACTTAAATAATAATCCCAACTTTGTTTTCAAATTATAATAACTAGAATAATATCAACTATTACATGATCCTTTATTTATAACATATAGGATAAATAATTGTTTGTATCATTTGCATCAATCATATTGGTTCAGAAAATTATCCTATCATCCATATATAAACTCTTAATAACTCATTATTATTTCATAAAATATAAATAAACACATTTGTCTACATTTTTATAAATAAATCCATAAAATAAACTAATATAATCCAATTTATCATTACGTTGAATCAAATCTTATTGAAGGCTAAAATAACATTTTACTAATTAATTTTTTTTAATTAACTTGTAAAACAAAACATTGTGGTTGTTCTGTGTAAATAAATTCACTTAAGTCATTATTTAAAAATGAAGTTTAGCA
This sequence comes from Viscum album, assembly GCA_963277665.1. NCBI lineage: Eukaryota > Viridiplantae > Streptophyta > Magnoliopsida > Santalales > Viscaceae > Viscum > Viscum album. The sequence continues at coordinate 1,512,333,773 of OY728122.1, forward strand.
TCCATTAGATGGAAATGGAAATGATTATGTGAAGCTAAAGAGAATAAAATTCTTATTGAAGTAATCAGAGATTCATGAGAATTAATATCACAAAAAATCAATTCATTATTTTTCTACAAAACTGTTGGAAAACGATCTAGCTTTTAAAGATTAAATTTTACCATTATAATCATACATAATTTTGAAAACACATTCAAGACCAATATGTTTTAAACCTATTGGTAAAACTTTAATGAATCAAGTACTATTCACCATAATGTAATCTATTTCATCATTGATTTCTTCTTTCTAAAAACAAACATATGTAGAAGTCATAGATTTTTTATATGCCTTTGGGTCCACTTCTATAGTAAATAAAAAAATAGACCTATTAATAAGATGATTGTTTTTATCACCATCAACAAATAAAACTATATAATTAGGAGATATAAAATCTCTATGTAGATTCTTCTCCTTTATAATTCTTAGTTTCTATTTATGTTCAACTCATGAATCAACATTTTTCCCTACTATTTTATTTGAACTAAATATTGTACAAGATATAGGGTATGAGTTATATCCTCCTTCACATCATCTTTATAAAATTTATATTATAAAAATCTACATCCCTTGATTCAATAATTACATAAGCTCCCAAATCCAAAATTTTATATGCTTAACTATTTCCTACAAATCAAACAGAAATGTCTTTAATTACTCTAGTTCCAATTTTGGTTCTTTTTGGGATCAATAAATCTATAATAAGGTAAACAACTCCAAACATTAAAATATAAGAGATTATTCCTTATATCATTATAAATTTTATATTAGGATAACTTAGATTTCCAAGAGTTAATACTATAATTAATATGACTTGAAACCAATAAATATTTCCCCCATAAATTTAATGGAAATATAGATTTATTAATCATAGATTTCACCATTTCTAGTAAAGTGAAATTTTTCTTTTCATATAATACATTTTTATGAGCTGTGTATGGATTATTAATTTTTTTAATTTTACCATTTTTTGCTAAAACTGATTAAACGCATTTATAAATTATTCCCCAGCTCTATCTGAGCACAATAATTTAATCTTTTTATATAATTTGATTTCAACTTCATCATTTTATCTATTAAACCTTTTAAAGGCTTCATATTTTGTTGTGAAATGATATATATGTAAATATATAAAACATTAATAAAAAAACAACATAATAAAATTTTACTCTATGTGTTAATAAACAATTTAAATCAGAAATATTATAGTGAACTAATTATAATATAACAGAATTTCATTTAAAAATTGAAACTTTTTCATAAGTATTTCAGATTTCACATGTGTTTCAAATTTATTAAGTTCATTTACAATGTTAATTAAGTTTATTTTCTTCATTTCTTTAAATAAATCACAATTAACATGTGTTAAATTATCACTCCATAAATTAGAGTGCTCAATCAAGTAAGAAGAATATTAAATCATATTATTAATGGATATTTGAAACATTCCATCTTTTGAGTACCCCATCCACACAAACATTCCTCCCTTCAACAACATAATATCTTGATATTGGAATGAAACCCTGCATCACTTACATTAAAGAAGATAAATTAAAAAGAAATTATTTTTCAATTATTGGTACACAAAATACATTGATAAGATTCCAATTCTTCCTTGATGTAAAGTATATTTCCATAATCCCTTGGTTGGGGATATTGAAATATTTATTACATACAAGGTGTAATTCATGATAACACTATCATAAAATATTTTCAACATCAATTGATCCTTACACACAATGCCAATTATAACAAAATCAAGCCACCGCCCCATCTTCATTGATGTTATATTGACTTTAGATAACATCGTAATAGGATTCACCTTGGATAATATATATAAAATGGGGCGTTTTTAAATTTATATTTATATCTATATTCCCTGGAATAATTCAGATGTTGTCCATAGATATATAATTATCTTATATTCTTGAGAAGTATTACCTTTCTTCTTGAAATGTTGAATTTTCTTCTTAACATGAAAGGTATAGTTTGATGATGTCTTTACCTCAATGATATTAATCTTGGTATATAATTGTGATTCCATACCCATGTCTCTCAACATGGATTCCTTTTCAATGTGAATAATATTTTTCAATTGTTTTAATAAAATATTCACACTATTTTTTATGAGTGATTTACCAAAATCATACTGTATTGGTAGCAATTTGTATTTAATTTAACCCACTTGGAAATTTTCAGGTATATTTATTTTAATGAATAGAAGTTTCTATATAATAACATATAGTAAATTAACTCTCCCTAACACTGACTTCTCATCAAACATATTAAAGCTCCGCTAATTTGTAATTATAAATTCATTAGTACATTTTTCTCAACTTTTTTTTGAACTTGCGTGCATCCCATATCTCTCTATTGGACTTCATTTGGTGAAATTAATCATATGGATGATTTGATAATGTGTTTAGAATAAATACTTGAAAAATAAAAATGATTATATTTATGTTTCCTCCTCACTACTAGAATGTGATCTACTTTAGTAGCTTCAACCGATATGTTGGTAAGATTTTGAACAAAGTAGTTGGGAAAAGAGAGAGGTTCAATTCCAGAATGTAAAAAATATTCAACTCTTAAAGAACAAACTTGAACTTTCAAACCATCGACATAAGTTTTTTCCATCTAAACGGTTAATAATGACCATATCTTGGAAAATTACATTATGGGATTCGAAATCTATCTTCTTGGTTATTCATTTGTTCAAACTCTTTTTATTATTGGAAAATAAGTTGGAATATGGAGAAGAAATATTAATCATCTATTCGTGAAATAAATTCAATGTACAATAGGTTTGATACACCACAACTGGTTGGTGTTGGATTCACTATGAAAATTTATCTCAAGGGTTTCACCAAGATGTTCAGGAATGAAAAACACTAATTTCTGATAGCATCATAGAGCCGGTGTTTCTAAAACATTATCCAGATAATTTAGGTTTGAATAAGAATTAATTAATAAGAAATAACATCATCACTTATTTATAGAATAAAATAGATGTGAATCACACTAATATTATCTTACTATTTATATAAAAAATCCTTGGTTTGATAAAAACAAGTCAACTCTTGATGGGGTCCACCTGTTCAGATTTCAAAATTTTGAAATCCCACCATTATAACTAATCACATTTTTAGTATTTTTTATAAATTATTATATTTTTTTGTTATATATATATATATAACAAAACATTTTACTAAATATATATATATATATTAAAATTATTTAAAACAATTTAGGAATATATATTTTCTAAATTTCAAACACAATTCCCAAATACCCTTTTCATAATGGATGATCTTTGGGAATTATAAACACATTTCCAATTTGGGAATCCCAATGGGATTTCCACCTCATCAATCCAAACCAAAAAACATGTCTCACCATAAATATATATTTATTTGATGAATAGAAATTACAAGAGTCCTAGGCCCGAACCCCCTCACATCTTGGGTTGTATGGGTCAGTTATCTATGCTAATCTACAATAAACACATGCACACTGACCACTACAAATTCTAGACATGGTTGCTGGCCGAACTGGGTTAGGTTAAACCCAACTGGACCTGATAGTGGGAGGTACCACCCTGGACTCTTGGTATTCATGGGCTCTAAGTTCCCATGCAATGTGGTATACGTGTGGGTGTGACATGCCTGACTAGGTTTCCCCCCCCCCCCATCTCAACTCACCACATTGCATGAATGGAGGATTTAATATGTCCAACTTTTTTCTTCATGGTCTATTTCTTGGGATTCAAAACAAAATTTCCAATTAAGACATTAAAATATTTTATCATTCATATTCCTTGTAACATAAAAATTTTCATTATATAATTGTTCCTTTAAATAAAATTATGTTAAATACATTGTTTTATATACACCAACAAACTAAAATGTGACATGACCTAAAATATAAATATTTTTATGAAAAATATAATAATAAGAAATATTATAGTAATAAGCGGATATTATTTGATTAAAAATTCTCACATTTAAATGATAAATAATAAATAGGCTTAAATTAGTATTTCTTAAATAATTTATAAATGTATAGTACATTTTATCCAAGAAAGTTAAATTTGAAAATTTGAAATTAAAATATATATTATATCAATATATGAACCAATATATAATCATTATAAACAATATAAATTAGTATAAAATAATATTAAGGACCCATAATTTGTAAAAAGTTATTTTTCAATAAAAGTAGTTTTCCTTGTATTTTGTATTTTTGTTCACAAATAATGTTCTAATTTTTAAAATTTCATATGAAAAAATGTAGTTAAATTTTCAATTCCTTATATAAAATACTACTTACTATGAATATTCTAGATTTTTATGAGATAAATTATTTTTAGATGAATAATGTAAAATACCGATTATTTCTAATACAATGACTTTTAGTACATTATCAGAATATGAAGAATAAATGAAATTTTATAAAACCTTTTAATTTATCAAAGAAATAATATAATTTATTTTCAATATATTTTTTGAAATATAAAAAACCTATGCATAACCTTAAAAAATAATATTTTTTATTATAATAAAATTTTTTCTTGGTATTTTAATTTAATTTAAAAATATTATTATAAATTATAGTTTAATATTGTTTTCAAAGACACATAAAATCTATTTTCTATATTATAAACGAATTTATACTTTTAATATAAAAAACATTGATAATTTTACAGTAATTATTTTAACTTAATAGCAAAATTTACCTAACAAATATTTTTTCATGTTATGTGAATTTATTTTAAAATTAATTTTTCACAATATTAGAATATTGTTTTATAAAATTATAATATAATTTGAAATTATATGGTTATAATTTAATAAAAAAGTAAATTTTAATAGTTTTTATTAAATTTAATTACAATGTTTAAAAATTAATAACCCCATAAAAGTAAAAATTTTCAAATTATATCTACAAATGGGAAATAATAAAAACATGGTTTTAAATAAATGATTGAGGTTTTGGTTCATCAAAAATCATTGCACATTAATATTTTATCCATTTTGTAGTGTTTTACCATTTAATAATAACGTTACTGAATTGAAAATGTAATGGGTGCTTCTAAAATTTCTATTATCTTCACAAATTAAATTTTAAACTTCCATCACATCATGTTACACCATTATCTTTGAATTTAATTCCAATAAACTTTAATTTTTTTCCTTACAGAACCATCACCTACTTCATTAATCCACCATTCACAATTAGTTATCTTATGACCTCCATTTCCAAGGATATTTGTAAATGAAAACTCAATCTCTTTATTTTATACATCCTAGATTCTAAAATTTGTTACAATATAATGAAATAATTTTCATTAATATAGTAATAGAATATTATATGAATGAAAAAATGATTATTTATCCATTTCCATGTACGAAGAAAAATAAAGGGATGTTAACAATCCATTGTCCCGACTTCCACCTCCACAAAGTAATGTTTTTTTGTCCTGATATTCATTAATTATAAAAACCACTTAAATAATTATTCAAAAAATATTGAAACATAAAAATCATAACATAATACATCTATTATATTGATATTATACAATTATTTATCTATAATCACCCATCATGAAATTACATGTTCATGTTTGTGTTGGTTTAACATCCCAATTGAATAATGCAATCAAACTCTACCATGGATGAAAATGGAAACTAAAATAATAATATTTTTAAAAGTTAATAAAAAATTAATTATTGTTTTCTTGGTTTTTAATGGGTATATTAGGAATTTAATTTTTTTATTAAAATATCATCTTTGATCTATAAAATTACATAATTTAAGTTAACACCAATACAATTTTCAATCACACATAATTGAAAATATATTCAGTAAATAAATACAATATGATAATAAATTTTCCATTTTAAATAAATATTGAATAATCAGTTTCTTAAGAAGGTAATAAATAAAAATAATTTATTTAATCAATAATATTTTCACATGAGCTAAATAAAATTAGATCAAGGTAAGGGTTTTTACTAAATAAATTTTAGTCCATTGAGTTATATTGATCTTTATTTTTGCAAGTTAGATTTTTTATGCCTAATTAATAACTTGATTAATATTTTCTCCTTCCCTTCATGGATTTTAACAACTCCTTATAACTTCATTATATAATGATTATTTCATCAATGATTACGTTACATCCAATGGTTTATTATATCATTTTTCACACATTGAGAATATTTCATATTATACAACATGTTTTTTTGGAATGGTGAATCTAATTACATATATTATTTTATATCATGATTAATTTACATTTTTTGATGATTAATGTCCCATTCATAGTTATCTCTCCTGGAGTGTTGATATAATTATGAAAATAAATTTAAGTGTCTCGTATAACCCAAACACTTATTTTTTGATTTATTATGATTTATGTTGAACGCTCTATTTATATGATTTGTTTCTTTCACATCATTATTTAACATTGAAATTTACCACTCTTTCAAAGTAAAATGAATTTTTAAATTCAAATATCTTACATTGATGAATTTCATCATAGAATAATATATCTATAGTGAACCTAACCCAGATACCCTGTCAAACTAGTACCCAACCAAAATTTCTACTAGGGTGAAGTGTGTTCTTGATCCCCATGGGATAAAGACTAGCACTCGAGCATCAAAAAAAGCCCAGAGGGAATAATTTTCATCCAACCTAAAGCAATGATGTGAAGTATATATGTAAAAAATAGCGGGAAACAATGAAAGAGATAAGAAGATTCCATAATTAAAAGAAGAAAATAGAAATGATACTACTCAAAAGTAGATAGAAAATCCAAAGTTAAATGTCCAACACATAATGAAAAGTAAAATAGAAAAATGAAAAATCTATATGATAGAATGGGAAAAATCCCACCATTACACCACCAGCTACTCGGACTCGGTTGATAGAAACTTCACACCCTCACTGTGGTTAATTTCATTTCATTGTATCAAATGACATACAATAGTCTACACATTATGGAAGGGGTACATAGGGTGTGAGAAAAATAGGCTAATTAAGATCCCAACAAAGTGTTCCCTAGAAATTCTCTATCCAAAAACTTGGACAATTCACAACTTTAAATAAAACAAGGAATGAGAAATAATTTAAAAAAATTTATATTATAAGAATAGAAAAACTTCTAATTTCCCAATTTTTCCAAATTTCAAAATAGTCTATTTTAAACAGTTTTAAAGTATTTCATATACATCCATTTAGTCAAATCAAACAAATCTTTTATCACATATCACATCAAATCCATGGAAGTATATGTTAAAATAGTACACGCTCAAATGAACCAAAGAATAGGTTAAATCATGCTAAGGATCACTTTAGGTTAGGCTAACTGGGATAATCATACATAAAAAATAGATAGTAGGGCACATAAATTATGAAGTTATATTCATCGAATCCAGTGACTATAAGAACACCCTATAAATTGAACCCCCTAATAGGTTAATAAATTCACATAGTCAACGTTCCTAGGGATAATACGAACACCAAGTTTGTGAAACTCATGAATGTATCAATGAATGGGGCCTATTACAAAACCTTACACCTAAGTAACCAAGGCTTCAAATGTGCTCTGTTTTCCAAACCTTTTCATTCTAACCCATGATTTCAAAATCATTTCATAAATCCAATTCACAATGATTTGAAAATACATTTTTATTCCAAAATATGAGTGAAACCATATTTTATAAAAAAACCCATTTCCAAACACACAAATAAATCAATCAATCATTCCATTTCATTTATAAATAAATTTATGAATCATTAGGTCAATAATGTTCATCTGAAATATGCTATATACATAACCACCTTCCTTAAACTCAGGCCGCAAAAGTCTAGAATGGGATTCACTAACAAGGAATATCATTTTGAAAAAAATGTAATAACAAAAATCAACCCAAACATCTCATAATTAATTCATCAAGAAAATTTGTTGGATAAGAGAATAGTACACAATGTACCTCAAAGAAACTCACAATCCATACCGCATCCAATATAAGGTTTATCCTCTGGAGGATGATCAAAAAACAAATCGACAACTGATCAATAAGAGTATCATCACTGATCAACATATCCAATAATGCCAAAAGTTTTTTTATAATGATCAAGACAAAAAATAAATAGTTGGAATACTCACTAGAAAAAATTTACTACAACCAAAACAGAGATCAATCACGGAAAAAACAGACCCATAAGGAGTGGAGGTCTCTAGAATCATCTGGAAGAGCTCCTATGTAGATAGGGAAGAAGCCTACATCCGAATGAAATAAAATTAATTTGTACAGTTACCTATAAAAACACAATACATGAGAATTATACAATGTGTAGCATCATTTCACATTGTGTAATCCATAAAAACCAAAAAATGTGGAAAACATATCTCATAGGATTTAAATTCCATATTTTTAACAGTTCATTCCATGTAATATTTTTATGTCATGTAATAATTTTATGACTTGTACGATTTCATTATATTTTCTTAAAATAAAACTAAATAACACGAATATTTTATACAGTGAGTTAATGTTTCATGACTTGTAATCATTACATGACATGTATTTATCCCAATGACAACAAATAGTAACAATTCTCCCAAAAATCCCAGACCAACACCGATGTTATCTAATCCTAAGAAAAATCCTTCTAATACATTAGTTTGTTTATACAATGAAATAATTAATTAAAAAAACATACATTGTGGGACTTTATGTCATTTTACGAGAAAATGTTTCCCATAATAGGGAGTCTCAACACGCAACCAAACAAAGTGGGAAATTAAAATAGAGAATATAAATACATGAATGTGGGTAAATGAATGTTAAAAACTCCCCACCATAAAAATTTCCATGCCTGGGAATTCATTATCAAGAATGATGTTTAGAAAATTGGTGATTCTACTAATCTCTCATCAATGAGTCATGATCCCTTGTCTCATGAGAATATGATTTGTTAATACATGACACTCTATCTAATTGAATTGACTACCCATGCAAGAAATTCACTTGAGAGTCAATGATCATCATTGGTGACTCCACAATAGAAAAATATGGCTATAAATAAATCCCTTCCCAACTCAAAATAAGAGAGGGATCAGGGTGGTATTTCTTGAGTAGCGATATGTGGTAAAAAATCATGAATTCTCATCAATTATAATGTTAATGATAAATGATAATCAAACTTCCCAAACAATTTAGTGACCTAAAATTATCCAAAATATCTTGGATCCGATTTTGCATATTTTCAATGATGATGATGGACCAACTAAGGAGGAACCTTCAAGAAAACTTGGACCCTTATGAAGAACTCCAATGTATGATGCCAATGATCTAAATATTATTTCTGTAAACTTTGATCTATAACCATACAACACTGTATATCTTGAATCCTTTCTAATATATCCTAAATGAGACTATGTCCTCCCAAAGAGGACTCACCCACATCTTCCCTACATATATGTAATCTATATGAGTCACCACACAAATCCTTGAATGGATCCATCCTGATCAATGAATAATAAATTCTTTAAAGAAAACAAAACCAATCCCATATGTATATCCCGTGATCCACCAAAATCAATGACACTGGAATAGATGATATCCTCTATGATCTAAATAGCATACTACATTTGGTCATCTTTCTATGGATGATAAGTTTTACTCAACCTGACCTTTGTACCGATCCCTTTTAAGAGAATCCTCGAGAAACTCTATGTAAACCAATGATCACTATCTCAAATAGTAGAATATAGAACCCTATGTGACCTCATGACCTCTAACACATAGATCTTACTCAAATATTTTACTTTAATAGTTTCCTAATTGGAATATAGTGAGATTATTTTTTCAACACATCAATTACCCCCAAGATAAATTTTTATCTTGGGGAGTCCAGGGTAGTCTAGAAAACGTCTATAGACACCTCATCCCATTTCCAAACCGGAACCAGAAGAGGATGGAGAAAACCAGAGGGTTTCAAATACTCTTCACTTATCTGTTAACATGTGTAGCAACGAGACAATTAATCTGCAATTTCAGGATTCATACCTATCCTTATGAATTTACATCTCATGTCATAATACATCTTTATATTACCCAAATAAATAGGTCATGGAGAAATATGAAAAAAATGATCTCCTCATAGATATTGGGATGAAAAACTGATCCCCCAAATAGAGAATACCATCTAAAGAGAGAGACCAATGAGAAATGATCTCCCCACCAGATAGGGTTTCTCAAATTCCTTTGAAATGAACATCCTAATTACGACTCAATAAAATATAATATAAAAGAGATAATATTTTAGCGCATTCATAACCTCATTAAATCATAATAGGATCCAATGTACGAAGTCATTTTAGTATGTCAAAATGATACTGAAATACATAATCCCATTTGAATTTCACCCATTTCTTGGTAATAGAAGTCAAATGTGACCCAAATTTGGAGGAATACTTAAAGAACAATAATTAGTATCGTGGAAGACCAAGGAATATCTGAATCTCGATGACACTATGTGGCTATTTCTAAGACAAAATATCCATCACCATCTTCACACAAAATGATAAGCCATGTTCAGAAATTATGTTCCCATATAAAATTATTTCTTGGTTCAAAAAACTATATTTCAAATAAATTTCATAAAAATAGCGACTCTTATGGATTTCCAAAACCAAAATACAATGGTGCTCATGCTCATGCTCAAATCTAAAATAAACCCAAAAAATCATCCATGTACACTACCATAGAAGTGTCAAGATACTCATTGAATATCTAATAAATAAATTTCATGAAAAATATAATATATTTACTCATAAAAAAAGATATCATAATATATTTGTAATGGATAGACCTTCCCCTAAAAAATATTGTATATTTACTCATAACAAAAGAACATGGGATGTGTAACATCCCCTGATCTGAAACTCTCTTACATGGCATACATGGGCTGGTTACGAGACCTTAAGAATGATTCTCCATAATCCATAGGCTATTGAATAGAATTGGGGGTGTGACATGTATAATTGGGAAATATTACCCCATGGTGTAGTGTATAATAGAGTGGAATAATCCATAATAAAACAAATTTAGTGTAACAAAAACATAGTGGAAATGACATATAATATGATTGTAAGGAAAATTGAGGGACATGATAATCAAATAATAATAAACCATGTAATTATATGATGATATGTATCAAAATGTATAACTGAAAGCAATACAAATAAAAGAATCAACTAACATAAAATAATCCAAAAAGTCCTTGGTCTCGAACCCCATGATGGACCAATTTCCAATCTCCAGTCCATCCCACAAGTAAACAAATCAGTTACATGGTCTCTTAACCTTGCCTAAACCTATGTCCACAAAATCTTCTCACGTACCAAACATAGGCCTTAATAGGTAATCAGTAAAACTTAGCAGCTCGACCCCACTATGTCGAAATATAACCAATCTTATAATAAGTGTATGTAATAAGAGATAAACATATGTAATAATTAATCAATTAATACAATATAATATGAAACCCACAATAATGTGATGGAATATCTATAAGCATGTAGCATAACCATTCCAACTAATAACTATATATGATGGTAAAAATCACAAAAATATAGTCCGATCTTGTTATATAATTATTTTAGTATGTGACTAGGTTGAGCACGCTCAATATAAGCATTTCCGTATAAGACATCTTAGAGGAATCTCAATATAAGAAATACCCTATGGGACTAGGTAGATCATACTCAACAATATAATTAAACCATGTTAATGGGGATATACTACCTAATATAAGCATTATATCATGGGACTCGGCATAACCAACTCAACATTTGCATTATAGCATGGGATAGGGTAGATCCCACTCAATATAATATTTAAAGCATTGGAATGGGATGACCCCACTAAATATAAGCATTACAAAATAGACTATGTAAAACCCACTCAATATAGGCATTATATAATTTTTAACAAAAAAAATCATAATTGAATGGATATCACAATATCACAACACAAGCCTTAATGGTTAATTTTTTTAATAACCATTTGTATTTCCATTATACATTAATTTATATAAAAATTTAACAATAACCTCAAACATATCCCAAATGAAATAAAAGAAGTGATTATATACCAAGAAATAACCTACAATCTCACACCATTATAAACACACTTTAATCCATTATCCAATTCATATTATCCAGGGGTTCAAACACCAAAGGGTAGAAATAAGCTAGGTCTCAATAACTATTGAATCCAAAGGAATCCAACCAATATTGCATTCATTGATTTACCATTAATTAATGAATAATATTATTAATTCTCTCATTACATTGGATCAATCATTATATTTCATATACTACAAAATTAAATAGTCTATAGGGCTAGGTTTTGACTCCCTACCATAATCTGATGAATTTCCAACACCAATAATGCATAATGCCAATACAGATGAAGATATAGAAAACTAATGATGAAATACTAGATCACAAAACATCTAGGTTAAACCAGATCAAACTGTGGTCAAAATATTCCACCACTAGAATGGAGAACCACATAAGATAGAGGATAATTTAAGCATTGAAACTCACTTGGGATCAAATGTGAAATCGGAAAATTCAAAATGGATAAAGAGGCTCCAAAAACACCTTGAGGGAACCTAGGGTCATGAGAGGAAGGCTACATTTGAAATAATGAAAGTATAATATTCATGAAGGGGTCCTAAAATCAGCGGTACTCTGATGTACATTGCATTTATATCTTTTATGTCATGTATTTATCAATTAAATAGATACACTGAAAAACCTATTTTCTATTGTCAATATTTATCCTATCATAATTTAAATGATGTGAATTAGGTTCTTCACATGTAAACACTTCATATCATGAAATATTTCATGACATATGTTGGTCATCCATTACATGATCTGTAACATTTAAACAGTGGGTAAATACACCACAAATAGTTTTCATCCTAGTTTATACATAAGGAACCAAACCAAATCCAAAGCCATTAACACCATAGAAAACCCTTATAAAACTATTTATCACATTTATATCCAAACAAATTTAATTTAAATAAACATACTTCCAAGAACTATATGTCATTTTCCGTAAAATAAAATCTATTAATCTTCAAACAAGACTCATACACCACGACCTAAATAAAAAGTAAAACCAAAGATATTTGTTTAAAAAAACTCAAAGTCAGTTTTTCTGAGAAAAAATATGGGATCTTACAGAAGAACCCCAGAACATCCTAATAGGGGAGGGGTGAACTAGGGTGTCAATATTTTCTTTTTAAATTTGTTGATCTTGTTCCCACGTTGGTAGGAACTTGTTAAATACGTCAAACAAATGAAAGAAGGGAATTGACATAGCACTTTTACTTGGTTCACCACAAAGGGCTTGGTCCAAGGAGCATACATCGATAGTGTGTCGGTAGTACCAAAATCCACTAATGTTCACCTGTTTATGGAATACAAGTTTTTGTCTCAGCCACATTGTGCCAGGAATACTACCTTTACAAAGGATCATGGAATGCTCACTAGGTACCTCGTGTCACTCTTGTTGACTCCTCTTAGATCATTTCCTTTTGGTGAAGTCCCACTCAATTTACAAACATGTATGTTTCATCAATAGATTTATATTGTAGTCTTTGACTCTTCTCAGTATGATACACTACTTGCATCGAATTCCTAAAAGGATGCACTTGAAAGAACTAAACCATTGTACCCGATATTCGGAACGTGTCAACAAGTTACACTATTTATTTCACGCAACACCTAACCTTTGCACACAAGATCTAAATTTTGCGTGCAATATTTTCATTTAGTACAGAAAATATTCCCCGCAACAACCCCCTATACGCACAGATTTCACTTTTTCTTGTAGCCTCAAATTTACAAGCAGCTTTAACTATTTTGCGCAACATCATATTTTTATGTGTACCCTCAAAATTTTACGCGCAACGTCTTTGTTTTCGCACTACTTAATATTTTCCACGCAACAACCTTTACATGAATCAGAACTCAGATATTCTCTAAGTATTCAGACACACTGAATGTGGGGGGTCACCACTAATTTATAGGCATCACTGACTCCCATGCGCAATCACCATTGTGTCGCGAAAAATACTCATTCTGCACACAATAATTTTTTCACATAGGAACCATTTTTCGCGCACATCCTGGGATTTTTTGCGCACCTTATTCTTTTGACCTTTTTCAGTGTTCTGATCCTGAAACAGATTTTGGGCAAGAAAACCAACCTACTTTCAATATTGTGGGCAAAAATAATTTACCACACAATCCATGTTTTTCATGAAACACTCCAATATTTCATGTAGCTCATGCCTTTACCATTTTTCAGTGATCAGAAAATCCAATGAGGATTGAAAAAAAACACAAAACATACTCCAATTCTTGCATAGAACAACCATGGGTCCAACAATATCCCCCTTTGGGTTTTTTGGAAATCACCAAATAAACTCAATAGAGCATCAGCCACAAGCAATCCAAAAACACAAGAATCGACTCATCCAACACTCTAACTCTAAGTGAGTAATTCACGGTGTAGAAAATGAGAGGGGAAGCATGAATTGGGATCCCGTGTTTTTGAATTCTTAAGGACTCCCAGTCAATTATATTACTCTATCACAAATTCATTACATACCCTGAATGAATTCCTTCTCCTCCGATCACCGAATTCTCATCATGTCATAGGAGCATTACAAGTCCACAAAATGCCTTGAGTTTCTTCCTTCTCCCCCAATGATAATAAATCCAAAAGCCGGTATGTGTTCACTGAACAGCAGAAAACACCCCATGGATTGTATCTCCACCATAAAACTACATCATCTCTATAAACATATTGAAAACTATTAACATAACAGGAGAGAGGGGAATTTCTTAACCTCCTTATGCACTGGGAGGTGGTTGAACATCGAGGTTCAACCGATGATTCTCAAATATATCCACTGACAGTGGCTTTTTAAGGATATCAGCCACTTTCTCATCAGTTACCACATGATCCATTCTAATCACGCCTTTCTCAACCTTTTCATTAACAAAGTGATACCTAATTTCAATATGTTTTGTACGAGAATGCAGAACATGACTCTTCATAAGATCAATTGCACTTTGGTTATCAAATTAAACCACCATTGGTTGTTTCACCTTGTCACCAATATATGTCAGCTGTTGCTTCATCCATAGTAGTTGAGTTCATGCATTTGTAGCAGAGATATATTTAGCTTCAATAGTACTTAGATAAGTACTTTTTGTTTCTTGCTCAACCGGCCAACACATTTCTTCCCAATATAGAATGCTCCACCACTAGTGGAAATTCTTTCAACTACATCTCTAACCCAGTTAGCATAAGAAAATGCTGATAATTCACTGTCCCTTCCTGAAGCAAATTATAATCCACAATTGTGAGTACCTTGAATATACCTAATGATTCTTCTTACTACTTCCATATGTTTTTCCTTTAGATTAATCTGAAAGAGGGAAGCTAAGCATGTTGCAAATACAATGTCTAACTGTGTTGATGTCAGGTACAATAAGCTCCCAATGATTATTTTATACATTGTGGGATCTATAGAGGTCCCATCCTCATGCTTTCCAAGTTTGGTTCCAACTGTAATTGGGGTGGATATTGGTTTCAAGTCATGCATATTAAATTTCTTTAGTCGTTTTTTGAAAAAATTTCCTGATAAATGAACATGTAATCCTTATTTTAAATCACCTGCAGCCCCAAGAAATATGCATGCTCCCCATGCATAAACATTTAAAATTATTATTTCATGTTATTGGTGAATTTGTCAACTGATTTCTACCTCCTTCCACCAAATATAATATCATCAATGTAAAATAGAACCATGAACTGATCTTTTGGATAATTATTCATATAGAGATTGTGATATATTCCTTTTATTTTGAATTATAGCTTCTTGAGGTAATAATCTATCTAGGAGTACCACACCCGTGGTGCCTATTTCAATCCGTTGAGTGCTTTCTTTAGTTTTCAAACCATTATTTCATCAGTACACATAAGAAAACACACTGGGTGTTCAATGTAAACTTATTCTTCGAGTAAACCATTCAAGAATGCTGTATTGACATCCATCTGATATAATATATATCCTTTTTGGAGTTCCATGGCATAGAAATGCCTGATTGACTCCAGTCTATCCACTGGTGCAATGGTTTCTTCACAATCAACTCCTTCAATCTGGGAATATCCTTTATATATCAGTCGTGAGTTATTTCTAATAACACCTCCATGCTCATAAAAATTCTTCTTAAAGATACCTTTTTTAACAATCACATTGTGAACTTCGAGTCTCTTGACTAGATGCCATGTCTAGTTCTTGTCTATCTGATCTAACTCTTCATTAATGGCTTTCACCCAAGATTCATCCTTTGCAGCTTCTTCAAATGAGGATGGCTCTACAACTGACAGAAATGAAGATTTTGTGTTATTTTTCATCCTCATTGTTTGCGTGGGTGCACTCATGTCCCCTATTTATGTTAGATGGATCAATCTCAGCTCTTCGATTTCTCATGTGAGGTTCTTTCACATTCTCTCTCGCCAAGGCTTCCTCTTCAAATTCTTCTTATGAGTCAACATAATGATGTGAATATTGAGTGCTTTGTACACCTTCCCCTATTTCTATATTGGTATAAACTCCTTGTTTACATTCTTCCTCACTTTCTATCATATCAGCATATGATGTCCTTGAGGCATTTCTGGTTTTCTCTTCAACGAACTTAACATCAATGCTTTCCACAATCCTTCATAATTGTTTATTGAAACACTTGTAGGATTTTCTGTTCATTGAGTATCCACGGAAAATTTCTTCATCTGCATGGTCTCCATATTTACTTTTATTTCCTTATTTGTTTCTGATTAATCACTTACTTAAAAAAA
Source organism: Viscum album (assembly GCA_963277665.1). Classification (NCBI taxonomy): domain Eukaryota; kingdom Viridiplantae; phylum Streptophyta; class Magnoliopsida; order Santalales; family Viscaceae; genus Viscum; species Viscum album. The sequence continues at coordinate 1,512,350,785 of OY728122.1, forward strand.
CATGAAAGTATTTCAAATAGGGCTTCTTTCCATTCCACAATTTATAAGGTGTCTTCGTCTCTCCCATATAAAGTCATATTTGATTTTGAATATACACTGCAGCTTGAACGTCTTTTTTATAGTAATGTGGTGGAAGATGACTCTCAATTAGTATAGTTCATGACATGTTGTTCACCTTTCAATTTTTGCACTAAACAACTCCATTTTTCTATTGATTTCTCACAGAAGCGACCTCATGTCGTATCCTACGCTTCTCGAGGTAATTTTCAAAATAAATGGTTGTGTATTCCCCTATATTTTATGATCTCAAAACTTTGATTGTTCGTCTAGTATCATTCTCAGTGATTCGACAATGAGTTTTCATGTAGTCAAGTACTTGTTGTTTTCTATGTATAACCATTTCAAATTCCATTCTGCTGTAATCATCTATGAAAAGAAGAAAGTACCTTTCTCCATGAGTTCGGACAACATTTATTGGGCCACAATGGTCTGTATGAATGAGATCAAGAAGATGTGATTCCCTTTTACTCTTTGGCTGATATGAACTGCAGGCCAGCTTCCCATGAATACAATCATCACAAGACTTTTCACATTCACACTTTAGGTTGGGAATGTCCATGGAAATCATCAATTTTGATATTTTATCTATGTATTTTTGATTGATGTGCCCCAGTCTTTGAGGCTAGAAATTGTTTTCTTCATCAATAGTCATGTAACAAACGTTTTCTTTACTGTCAACTTGATATAGGTTGGCTTCTATTTTGCATCCCTTCATAAGTGAATTTCCGGTCTTTCCCATGATTGTGCATCATTTATGATTAAAAGTAACTATAATTCCGGAGTCACAGAGCTGAGTCACACTAATGCGATTATTATGTTGGCCATCTACATAAAGGAATTCAGTTTTCATTAGCTTACCATTAGCTAATTCAGTACTTCCACTACCATTGATTTTCAGACCTCTATCATTACCAAACTTCACTCTTCCTTCAACCCTCATTTTGATATCCGTTAACAGGGTGACATTAACTATCATATGAGAAAAATAACCACTATCCAGAATATAGGTACTATTTCTTTTTGTTTCTTTGAGGGCCACCTCTGCAAGGTTGGATTTCTCAATTTTCTTCTTTTCTTTCCATGAGACATTAGATAGAGTATAGAACACTGATTGCCTTTCAATTCTCTCTTCCATGTACATTGGTTCTTCATAGTCAAAATATTTTTCGAGAGGAAAAAACCTATTCGTAATAGCAAAACTATTTTGTTGAAGATATTTGCCTTGTCTCGAACTCCGGTATGAGGTGTCCATGTCAATCTTCTACCTACAATTAACAACCTTATGACCAAAGATAGAACAACAAAAACTATATCCATAGAAACTGTTTCTTATAAAATTACTTGGATACAAATATGTTATCCTATATTGAACTCCTATATCTTCTCAATTTAGATAGCTCCATGCCTCTTCACAATAAGATATGGTATGGCACAAATATCCACAGAACTGACACTTTATGAGAGGAAATTTCTTCTCAGTTCTGTTTTTCCTCATTGTTTCTTCTGTGGGATAATAGTTTGGGGGATAATTTTTTCTAAGAGGCGTGGGGATAATATTATTTTCTTCTTTCATATTGAATTAGGGGTTTCTATTTCATCACTTCAGTTGACTTTTCCACATCACCCACTTTCATCTTGCCTTTATTTTGGTCACCATTATTTGCAGCATTTGACGACTCTGCCTCACAACTGATCCCACTATTTCTTATACAAGAAGGTCTTTGATCATTAAAAATATTTTCAAATCCATTAGAACAACGTTTTTATCTCTCCAACAGCTCTTCTTCTGAGAAACTTCCAAACTATATTTTTTCCTTGATTCTTTTGAAAATGATTCACACTCAAATTTTCTCTTAAGAGTAACAAATTCTTCTTCAAGACTCCCAATAGTCTTAGTATTTTCTTCGAGTATTGTGGTGAGGTCATTGATGAAATTTTATTGCTCTTAAATTCCCATACACAGACACAATACATCATTAGTGATTTCATGAATTTTAGACTACACTTTCACAAATAATTCCAGTCGTTCAATTTCAGCTTTGAGATGATCAATAAAATCAGATGATTCTTGTACAATTGATTTCCACTTATTACAACTCTTACATTTGATCTCAAGCATACTAAAAGAATCATTAAGTTAAAACTTGGGATTTTCATTAGTGGTCAACTGATTATCTCAACCATTATCTTTTGATGGTTCTAATTTTTTAACAGTGTCCATCATGGAAGAATCATTTCCAGTTTTTAATTCTAGTTTTTCGTCTTCAAATAATTCATTATCATCATTTTTATTTTTACAGATAAAACACTACTTCGAAACATTCATTCTAGATTTGAAGTTTGTAATACCCCGAGATTTTATGAGAATTATTCTTTTATTGATGTCTTGTGTTGTACGCTACAACAAATGAGCCTTGCACAACACGCAACCCTAACTTGGATGCATTACACGCAATCGAGACCTTCCTCGATAACGTGTGTTGTACGTAATACCGAGTTTCACTAAACAACGAAATTCTATTAAAATATTATTAAAAATAGCCGTTATGAATAGTAATAACCACTTTTTGAAATTTTGTAAATGTCATCTTTCAAAATGGACTTCATTTTTAGATTCAGAATATTGAAATTAGCCTAGGGTAAAATTTTGGTTTTTTTTTTCTGAGAACTTTCAATTTTTGATGAATAGTGAAAACACTAGGTTACTATTTCAAAACGGACTTTTTATTTAAATAATTATTTATTCTATTTAAATTTATTTTAAGTCTAAATTGACACATAATACCAATATAAGTTAAATGTAATTCATTAGAGTCATTTTATAATAATTTTAGATATATAAAAATTTTATTGAACTTTTGACCGTTTTTTACCCACCTCCTAGTAGAATTTCCAATTCACATAAAACATAATTTTACGGCTTCTGTGAGTGGAATTTAAAAAATCCAAGAGACACAGTTGATGTCAGTAAGTTAAATGTGGTTCAATGAGATGAAAATAATTTTGGGTGAATAGTAACTTTTTAACTTTTTTTTATCACGGTTAAAAGTAAATAAGGTAATTAAGGGTAAAAATGATATTATTATTACCCTAACACATATCCTAATTCTATTGGATAAGTGTAATTCGACCCAAAATAACCTTAGGAATAAAATATGACCATTTAGGCCCACTTGTATTAGATTTGGACATTTATTATTAATTTATTTAAAGAAGGGTTAAAATAGTTAAAATCAAAGTTTAATAAGTAAATAATTTTTAATATAGGTTATAAAAAAGATAAATTCGTTTATAAAAATTCATTAGAAAGCTAAAATTATTTCCTACATAATGGTATTTTTTTTTTAATTTTTAGACTTTAAATAATTTAATTTATTTATGACACAATGATGATGCAGTAATTATATTATTAATGAAATATTGACATAATTGATGTTATAAATACCCAAATAAATGTAATTTGAGGATTTTTATGAATTAAAAAAATTATCTATTTTAATATGACATGTTATTATTGATTTAATTAACTTTTTTCGAATTAATATTTCTGTTATGATTTTCAAAAAAATCAATTACCAAATAGTGTCAAAATTGATATAAAATAGTTTTTAAAACAAATGTTATATTATTAATTGTTATTTTATTCTTAAAAATCTAAGTATCGGCCTAATGACTTAGATAAGGTTATATATATTATTAATAAACAACTTGGGGTTCTTTCGTCTTGTTATTTTAAGTTTAATAACCTTATAGTGTAAGCAAACAAGAAGACACGATAAAAGAAAAATTATTTAACTTAAAGTTAAATCTAAATGACAAGGTTAAAATAGAAACATAAACATGTCTAAATTCTATTTTATGAGAGTATTTAGACCCCTACCCACATTAGCTTCTAAATAACTCAATTTGGAGCTATTAATAACCGAATATGACTTTATAATAAAATAATATTTTTTGTTATTCCAAAGGTGCCCCTCTACTCCCTTATAAAAGGGCACCTCCTCCCTCTCTTCCTCACACCTCTTTGAGCCTTAAAGATCGACCAAACCCTAACCAATTATCTTATACACTTCCCTAGAAACATCCTAGAGGTCCTGGAATTCTTCAAAGAAAATGTTGGGTGCCCTAAGAGGAGGTCTCAAAGAGGCGCTTCAAAGAAGAGTTAATGTCGGTTAACGATTCTTTCAACTTTATTTCTTCTTCCACTTCTTCTTCTTTTGTTTTTTAATTATGAAGTAATAACATCAGTATCAATAATATACTGATATGTTAGTATAAGTATTAAACAACCCTATTTCACCATATATCCATCCTACGGAAATGAAATAATCGTGCGTGCGTACGTACGGAATACCGTCTCCACGGCGTGGTGTAATCTATTTTCCACCACCACCTTACATGGATGTGTATAATGGTGTAAATAATAACTATATATGATTATTGTAAAGTGATATTTATTCTGAAATAGTATACATACACTCCAATACAATTCCACGATCATGGGAATGATATCATCGCTCGTGCGTACTTACGGACTACCGTCTCCACGACGCGATGAGATTCATTCTCCATGTTAACCATTCATGAATGATTATAAAGTATATATAATAAGTAATCATGAAATATATGAAATAATAATGACATTGGATTTATCTGTATATATATTTATTTCATCTACTTAATTTCATTCAATTCAATAAGGAAATGAAGACAACGTTCATGCGTACGTAAGGCCTACCGTCTCCATGAACGATGTATTTCATTTTATTTAATCGATATATCATATATATATATGTGTATATAATAAAATATATATTATATGTAAATCAACTTTTACATTCTTGAATTATGTAAATCAGGATATAAGTAATAATATCAAGAACAACAAGTCCAAACACGTATGATAAATAAAATGATTTAACCCAAAATGCTGCTTTAACATTGAACTTACAAAAGAACGGGTAATATAAAGTCATAAGTGAACCATATATGATATCATAACAATGAATATGATTCTGTAATAAGTCAATGACATTATTTAAATCATTATACAGGAGGTTCAGAAATGTACAAAGCATATCAGACCTAAGGTAAGGGATAATTTTGCAAATCTCATTTTTATCTGAGATTGCTTATTCGTAAGTATTTATGGGGGTTATTTATATCATCCATGTCCATTATTTATAAAAGTGTTTTCATGTATGTTTAAAGTCCTTTTTACCCATTTTTACTTTTACTACATGGTATGTATGTAATCTTTCTTTTACGAGGTACTTTTTGACTTTTCCGACAAAAGTACGAGGAGAATGTTTTTTAACTTATACGACATGAAAGGATTTTTAAAGACGTATTTTCTTGAAGCTTATTCCAAAAGATTTTATGATTATTTTCAAAAAAATATCTTTCTTTTAAATTGCATGACGTTTTATTAAAAGAAATTGTTTTTGAAGAAGAAAGGATGTTTTCCTCAAGAATTCATTTCCAGTGTTTTATCAAAACCATTTTTTCATCTAAGATGACATTTTTTCATATGTGTATGTTTCAAGTATAATGCCTCTATGATTTACATGGTTTCACTTTTCTTATGATGAAATGATATCCATTTATTTTATATAGATTATGTGATGATGGGATGATGTATATGGAACACATTCTATTTATTGGGTTACTATGAATGATGTATGTTTATTTTGTGGCACAGGTAAGAATGATTTCACTATGAGATGGGTGGGAACTATATCTCCCTCCAATGAATTGGGTAAAGATTTAGATATCATGAGATAGACATGGCTGGAACGGTATGTTAATCCGGTTCAGTGTTACAGGACAGAAACGAGGAGTGAACTCGATTCAGAGAGGGACTTTGTCCACTATGATGGTCTTGGCAGCAATGCCTTGGCTACTATGGAAATCATAACATGTGATTAATTGTTGCCTCAATTAAATTTTTTATTCCCATTATATTTTATCACGGTTGATCTTCTATTATGATATATTCCTTACATAATTACACGATTTATGTCTTTGCTCAAGATTTTGATGTTTAAATTTCATGTTCATGTTTTTGCTTCCAAATGTTTATGGATTGTTTTATGTTATCTATGTTTGCCCTAACTGAGCATTTGAGCTCAGCCTTTTTATGTTTTATTTTCCCCAGGAAATAAAGAAGTGTTTTAGGTAAGGAAACAAAAAGGGGAAGATCTTATGGGAGTTGTTGAAGATATTTGAACATGATTAGATGTTTATATTCCGAGTTTCCAAAGACACTAAACTATTACGGTCCTTGTGTGAGTTTTTTTGTTATGTATTAAGTATTCCACAAAAGTAATGTAATGTCCATGTACGTCAAGCTTTGGGTCTCTATAAAATCTCCCTTTTTGAAAAACATTTCTTGAGGCTTCCCAATGTTTTCATCTTCACCATCATCATCAGTGAACTTTCTTAAGAACTATAGGCAATGTTCCCAACTTTGCCAAAATGAAAGCAATCAAGAGGTTACTTCCCTTTGAATTTAAATTCTCCCTTCTTGAACTTCTTTTCAATGATAGAAATAATTACTTTTTCCCCACTATGTTCACCACTACTATCTTTTGAAATTTTCAGTTTCTCCATGGCCTTGAAATCTATTTCCTTGCTCACTCGAGTCATAGCATCTTCTGGTTTGACTCTCATTTCATATACCGCCAAACTACTCCGCAAATCAACCAAAGATAGATTGGAAAGATCTGTTTCATAAAGTGTTGACACCTTTTCATTGTACAGCGGTGTAAGTATTCTTAATATATTTTTTACAATATCAATGTTTTTTATTTCTTTTCCTAATACCGGAATTGCTCCAACCACTTTTGTAATTCGATTGAAGAATGATTTTGCATTCTCATTCGGATGCATCTTTAGATCATAAAACTTATTATGTAGGACATGTAATTTTTCCTCCTTCACTTTTCTATCTCATTCATAATTATTTTCTAGTTTATCCCACATTGATTTTTTTGAGGCGCAACTCATCACCTTTAGATAGATCTAATCAGAAAGGGCTATGGTGAGTGAATTTGTGCTTTAGCATCTACATCAAGAATTTTCCTGTATGCATCCGTCATAGCCAGGCCTGTTGGATCACATACTTGTATTCCTTGAAAATTAGAGAAAAGGACTTCAATTCCAAGATATCTTAGATGAGATGTACCTCTCTTCTTCCATATCTAGAAATTATATCCCTTGAAGAGAGGGACTCCCATGACATTGAATAAATTGTCCATAATGGTATATGATAGATCAAACACCAGTCAACCTCACTCTGATACCACTTGAAGAAACCGAGAACACCCTGAGAGAGGAGGGGTGAATCAGGGTGTCAAATTTTTCTTTTTAAAGTTGTGGATCTTTTACACACATTTTTAGGAACTTTTTAAATCTATTAAACAAATGAAACAGGAAATTGATACAACATATTTACTTGGTTCACAAAAATGTGTTACTTCCATGGAGCATACACTAAGAGTGTGTCGGTCATACAAAATTCCACTAATCTTCACTATTTTGTGGATTACATGTTTTGGTCACAGTCACACTGTGCTGAGAATATAGCCTTTACAATGGTTCAGGGAACACTCAATGCGTCCCTCGGTTCACCCCCATTGAATCCCCTGGTCTCACTACCTTTTGGTGAAGTCCCACTTAGTTTACACATTTTAAGGTCTCCTCAATTGATTATAATTGTTGTCTTTACCTCTTCTCTTCCCGAAATTATACTGGAATTGATGTCCTAACAAGATGCACTTGAAAGCACTAAACCACTGAACCAGATATTCAGAACATGCAAACAGGTTACACTGTTAATTTCGTGCAACACCTACCCTTTGAACGTAATATCTCACTTTTGTGCGCAATATTTTCTTTTCGAATGGAAAATATTCCGTGAAAACCCCCCTTTATGCACATCATTCAATTTCTCGTGAAACCTCATCTTTTATGTGAAAATTCAACTTTTTCGTGCAACATCCCCTTTTACACGCACCCCTCAAATGTTTATGTGCAACGTCTCCATTTTCACAAAGTTGAAGCTTTTATGCACACCTCCCTTTATGTGCACCTTTTATGTGCATCAAAACTTTCTTCTTCTCTACGTCTTCAGCCGTACCATATAAGGGGGGTCACCTCTTATTTATAGGGGTCAATGACCCCCGCACGAAATCCCTGCCTTGTCCCCCAAAACACACAATATGCACACAATACTTTTTTTGTGAAGGAACCATTTTTCACACACATCCTTGGATTTTTATCTCACCTCAAGCCTTTCCACTTTTTAGTGTTCTTATCCTGAAACACCTTTTGCATGAGAAAACAAACCAAATTTTACAGTTTCATGCAAAAATAATTTAGCACGAAATCTATGTTTTTCGCACAACACTTTAATATTTTGTGCATCTCATGCCCTTACCATTTTCAGGGATCTGATCCTGAAACATGCCTTTCACGTAATTTACCAACACACCAACCATTTTGCGTAGAAGTTCCTTTTCCAAACACACAATTTCCCATTTCCTAATTTTCAGGCCCAAAAATTTGGCTAACACTAGGAAATGACGCCACCTTCAATACTATTTTCTACGTGAACTGTATGATCACTTTACTAGAAAACATTCTGAACTACCAATTAGTATTGACAAAAAGCACAAACCATACTCCAATTCTTACATAGAACAACCATGGGTCCAATACTTACAACTTCCCCTCCATATAATAGCTCATCCTCGAGGTGCTCTAAAAATCACTATGGGGTCTTAGTGAACAAGTTTGGACATTGTGATTATATATTAAACTCCCAATCCTAGGTATCTTCAAAACATGCCCATGTTTCCAATGTATTCAAATAGTAGGTATAGTCCTACCTAAGAGATACTTCTCACTGGGGTCCAAAATTTGTTTTGGATTCTTCTAAAAGGATACTTCAGTAGAAAGATCAACTTCATTAATGTACACGAGATGATAAGGGTCAGGATAATATCTCTAAATTTGTGACATAAGAAACACATTCTTCATGGTAATATAACACTATGGAAGGGATAATTAGTATGCCACTAGACTGAGCCTCATCATTATCTCAAATGTCCTAAAAACCCTGGTCACTTGCATCCCCTATTTTGTAATATGACATTTCCCTAACCTAGTCGATACTCAAAGGAAAACATAATAACAAACCTCAAACTCTAGAGGTCATATCTGATGGTCAAAAAAATATTTATTCGTGCTCTATGTGGTCCCCAACTGCTTCTTAATCAACTGAACCTCCTAAGACGACTCTTACATGATACTAGTCCCAAAAATCATAAACTCACTATCTTATGACCAACAAAAACCTAAACAGAATGATATAACATAAAAATTCTCAAAATATGACATTTTTAATTATTCCTAGAAGATATTGTTATATGAAAACTCTATGTGTTTCATACGCTACTGCCATGATACAAATAAATCCAAAACATAGGCTTGTGACATATCTTTATAAACCAGAATGGCCTATTTAGATTGATATGCATATATAGATGATATGATTTTCTTAAATTCACCTATAGTCTTAGAGCCTTTATAGGAGAATACTAGAATCCTAATGTGAAACAATAATCTATATTTTAAATGATACGCCTAAGAACGCCATGAAACCAAACCATCTCGCACACTATAGATTACTCAGATAATCAACTATGAAGGTCTCCCTCATAGGTAATAAGTGGGATAACTTCCTCAATCACTCCACGATCACCCATAATATATTATTCTTACAGGAAGTCTTGGGTAATACTATTATACAATCTATATTAGAATCATCACATTTCCACTTTATAATTGACATCGGGTGAAAAATCATAGATGGACTCTGATGCTCGACTTTCACCTACATGAAAGTGAAACATCTCACCACACATTTTGATAACCCCTTCTTCATTACTAACCAACACTAATATCTAGGTACATCATGATACAACTTTGTGAAACCAGGATTTACTTCCCATCTAGAAGTAACAAACTCATTCATCATCTCCTCATGCAAGCCCATAGGAACCCATACTTGACCATGGGAAAGTAGAATTTCCACTTCCAAGAGAATATACTAATGGTGTCTCCCCACAATATAATATTTCTCTTAGAACTAACACCTTCAGACCAGGTAGCTTCACATTCTTTATCCAGTCCAAAATCATGGGTATAAGGGATTTAAAATTTAGAGATACTCATCCCCATGACTCCTAAATGTCTAGATACAAGTATGAAAAGAGTTTTAGCATCCACCAATTTTCACAAGGCTCCCAGACTACCTCTGTATTTATATTCTGGATCAAGTAATTGGAAATAAATTTTCAATTTCTGGGTGTATAAGCCAACTCAGAGTTGAAAGACTACATATATTCAACCCACCTCCATTGCCTATGGTGCATGTCTTGATAAAAAAAGATTTAACTGAGGTTCTTATGGTTAGTTTACACAAAAAATCACTCTATTATATGATATTGTATCCAGAATATCATGGCATGTAACACAAAAACCAACACCAGATCATGAGTAGGAAAATTCCACTCATGTGATCTTAGGTAAATTTATAATAGGTTATGAGGACAATATACACATTGGCTCCTGATAATACATCTTTTAAGAATCCAAACACACAAACTTAAATTTCTTCTTGGTCAACCCTGACATTGGTGTTTCCTTATGGGAGAAGTTCTAGAGAAAGCACCAATAATAACATGATAAATCCACAAAACTATTAATCTAGAAGACATTATTAGACCACCCCCAAGATACCATAACTATAACCCTCTATGGCCTCAGTAACACTCCACCCTCTGAGATGAAATGTAAAAATAAGTTTAATTAATCAATCTAGAAACTAATTTTGGTTAGCTTGGCATAAATCTGATCCTTTCTGAATATACTCATGATATTGTCAATATGTTTTGAAAGATCAAATACTAAATAGGATTACAGTAATATTTCATCGGAAAAAACTACCAAAAAATGGTCCAAAAAATGTTTAATTTTACAATTAATCATGGCCATGAATACCTTTGGAGCATTGGTAAACCTAAAATACATCACTACGAACTCATAAAAGTAATTAATTCTCATAAATGTAGTTTGAGGTATGTTAAAAGTTATCACCCTCAAATGGTGGCATATATATCTAAAATAAATCTTGGGGAAGATCTTATGACCTCTGAATTGATCAAAGAGATCACCGATACAGGAATAAGGTTATTAGTTCTTGACTGTTATCAGGTTCAATATTTGATAATCCACATGTAAGTGAAAGGTACCATAGTCCTCTATGTAATAAAGAATTAGAGGACCCCATAGACATGTAATAGGCCATATCAAACCTTTAGCATAAAGATCATTGAACTGAGCATTGAACTCCATAAGCTCTACTCATTACATTCTATATAGTAGGATAGAAATAGGCTATACTCCTAACAACAGCTTGATCATGAAATTTATATTCTGCTTGGACGATAAGACCTATAACACATCCAAGAAAACATCATAAAAATGGTGCACTATGAGAGGTAAATTATCCTACAACATTCAACCATAATCCATAAAAAGACATTCAATATAAGCAATGAGACAATCCAATTTATAGTAATTTGTTCTTGAATGACCTTCCTAAGTATCCCACTCACCATGGTGAGAATAGATGCTTCATTATAGAGAAGGAATGGTAACTCTGCTATGATAATAGTCAATATGATACTAGCATAGAACTAACCAATTAATAATAATAATAAAATAAAAACAATAATTTCCTATAAAAACGGTTCCCAAAAGAAACATTAGCCACCAATTTTTAGAGAAAACTCCTTGAATCTTTTTATAATCTCCGACGACACTCCCAAGAGTTCATCGATGGTGGAAGCACCGTACAACATTTCCAATACCATGGAAAAACTAGTTGCAATGAGTGAAGATAAAAAATGTAATACTCCTACATTAAATAAAATGCATGAACATGTATATGATTACAATAATAATACCTCTGATGGTATATGGTCTTATTTCCCCAATAGTTGGAGTTGTCTGCATAATGTGTAGGTGACCAGCCCCTCTAACCCGGGCTATACTCTAACTCCCATGAGTTATTCCCTCTTCATGTTACTTCTACTCATTTTCTGAGGTACCATATACTCTACCTCATGCTAAATGTCCTGTGGAACTCCAACCACCTATCTAATGAGGAGTAGTTGTTTCCTTCCTAGAATATGAAAACTATCCTAACCACCTACCACTACTCCTCTACTATATACTGCTAAAAAACCGATACATGTGACCTATCCTACTGCAAGAACAACACTCTAATGTGGGGTACATACACTAAGACCTCTTGTGGACCAACATTCCACACTGAATGACCTACAATGAAACATGGTCCTAAGTTGGATTCCCACTAACCTAATGACCCTATCAAATGTTTTCTTTGAAAAAACAGTCATAGTAGTGCCTCTTTCCACCCGAATAAATTTTCCCAATTTTCCCTACTGAAGTAGTCTGGAACATTATGGGGCCTCTCTCAGTTCCCCTTCTATAATGAGTGGCTAATTCATAACATCTAAAAAGAAACAATAACGTCCAGACATGGGTGAAACTAAATGATGTCCCGATCCAGTTGTTCACATGCCCTCATGTGCACCTCCCCCTATGGTAGAGGGTGACGACTAGTAGCAGGGGTCTGGTAAGTAAGTAATAGGGAGACTATACCCTCTTTTATCTGAATAAGACATCAAGAGAATAAAAAATAATACACATGTGAGGAATATTATAAATAACTAGAAAAATATTATGTCACATGATAGTCAAAAGAGGAAATACAATACTCAAATGAAAGAAAAAAGATACTATGACAATGTTTTTTTCGTGTGTCTTCAATGAAACTAAAAGTAAAGACACAACAACTTCAAAGCGGGTCCCAAACCACGTTCAATTTCTTGACCGACGATCCATTCCCAAACAAAAACCTATCACAGTACCTTTCCCTTATCCCATCCTACAACAACATTGTCTTCTTGGGTGATGATCAGGAGGCCCATATAGGGTGTGAGTACGACTCAGTAGGCCACCACCAACAGTGTCTGAAACAATTCCATTCAAAATATAGTGTAATAAATTATATGAGATAATAAATACAAGGAATAATTAAATAGTTATCCCATTTTAATTTATTATTTATTCTTCAAATTAGACCCAGTTTCAATTCATGTCTCATATTTAAATCACAATTTATTATTTTCATTCATTTGGTGGTGAATTCCATTTCAAACACACCAAATATCATTCGGTATTGAACACCATGTCTAGCACCCCAAATCCCATTTATTGTATATCTCCATGTATAACACACCACATTACATTCGATGGAGATATACATGTCTAAAACCTATCATCACAAGCTTCGATAACTATTAGGGAGGAACTATATGTCCAAGTGTGAACTTCTAAATCAGTCTAGAACACCATGTATAGATCCCACATTCTCAATCATTTAAATCATTCATTATTTAAAAATAATTAATAGTATCATTCATTTACTAATACAATGATTTGTTAAACAAATATATTCCTATTAGTTGACCGGAAAATAATCTAAGAACACAACCCATTAATATATTCATCAATTAAATAATCAATCAACAAAAATCTTATTCCATAATTAATTCTTCATAATTTATTATCCAAATAAAATATCAACTTATCATAATTAATTCACACAATTAGTTATCTTTAATCTACATCCTGGTGCATAATTAATTCAGAATTAATTATATTACATAGCCCAACATCATCTCATAATTAATTTTCCAGAATTAATTATCTTAACACAAAAAATTCAATATATCAATTACAATTTCTCAACCCATAAATAAATCTCCAAATCTAATATCTAATTTGGAATCCCCTCTTTGTTTCATGATTAAAACATCAATTAATCATCAATATCTCCAATGTATTAACAATTGAAATTAACATTCCAAATTGCTCCAATTTAGAAAATCAATTATCAATGGAAGCTTGAGAATAAATAATATCATATAAACATATCAAATCCATCACTATGGGAGTTTTATTTAGAGCACATACCGATGTTTGTTGGTGGATATTATCCCAACAAAAATTCTCAAAATCTGAGTGTCACAACAACATCGATCAAGATCTGTATATAAATACCTAAACACAAAATAAAGATAAAAAACATCAAGATAATGAAAATCTAGATCTATATCCACAATCCTATATATATTTCTCAACTCATAGGTTTAGAACTATGGAACAAAGGATATATTCCATGAATAGATCAAAGAAAGATAGAAGAAAAAATGGGAGATGAAACGGGATGGAATCCCCTTATAAGGAAGAGAGAAGATAATCAATCAGGGATTTAGATCTCAAAGAACAGTATTCGAATCACCTCAGAATCCCCTTAGAACGCACTAGTATTTCTTTGAATTTTTATAGCTTGATCCTAGGTAGAATAAAGGGGTTTAGTGGTTTAGGTGATTTTGAAAATATTTTTTGGAAAATTAAAACCAGCATGAATGGTTTTCTAGGTAGGGGGAATGATTAGGGTAAACCGTTCACCAATAGTGAAGACCTATCTATCTAGGATTTTCTTTACCTGGGTAGGGGTGCATAGTTAGGGTAAATCATGAATGAAATGATTGGACCTTTCTATCTTTGATTCCATAGTTACAAGGGATTCGACACATGGTTTGTCAAACCGTGCACAATATATGCACAACCCATTGGCCATTAATATTTTTTAAACTCACCCAAATTTACCCCATGACACAAATCCAAAGAAAAGGTACTTAGAAACACAAAAGTAAATTCAAAACCTACCTGAGATACCTTCATAAAAGGCTGATATCTTACAATCTCCCACCTTATACCAACTCATCCTCAAGCTGCACTCCCAAACATCATTAAGATTCCATGAAAAAATATTGGGCCATTGAGTCCTCATGTCTACTTCTCATTCAAAAGTTTCCTCCAGAACACTTCTATTTTTCCATAACACATGATCTATTGGCGCAATCATTCCCTGAACCACTTTCTCATTGTGATCCATCACACATATCATATTCTCCTAAAAGGATGAATCTATCTCAAGGTCAAACTCATCCACATAGATCACATGAGATGGGTTGAGGTGATAACTCCGTAGTTGTGACACATGTAAAACATCATTCATAGCACTGAATTTGTGTGGAAGGTCTAATCAGTAATCCACTATCCCGATTATCTCCACTACCTGAAAATGTCCTACAAACTAGGGCACCAACAACCCCTGTATTCGTATCCTATGGTGACGCAACATATGAGACACTCGATGGAAAACACGACCACCATCTATAAAATATATTGGTCATCTCCGTCTATCAGCATACAAACAATTATTACTAAGAGTTGTATCCAAACATTTATGAATCAACTACATTTGATCTGATTTATCCTGCAAGATACTTGACCCAAACCACTCTTACTCACCTGCCTCTATCCAGCATAGTAGTTATCTACAAGGTCTACCATAAATTTCATCATTTGGTTTCATATGTATTGTTTCATAATAAATTTTATTATAGAAAACTCCACTAAATATATGTGCTTCTCCCAAGAAAATCCAAAGTACACATTCCCACAACACATCCACTAAAACCTGTATGGTACGCTTCGACTGCCCTTCTGGCTGTGGGTGTAAATACATACTTAACAAAACCTATGTTTCATGTGCCTTCTATAATCCATACCAGAATTATTAGGTAATGCATGAATTGTGATATGAAATTATAGTATGTGTCAACTTGTGCAAACAAACTATCTCCTAAATGTAGAGTTCTCCCAATTGTGCTACTGTAATTGTTTCCCTGATTGGACAGAAATGTGATACCATTATCAGTCGATCCACAATGATCCATTTAGAATCATTCTTACTATGATTATTTGGAATACACGCTAGAAAATCCATACTAACGTTGTCGGTATTCGATTCCAAAATAGACACAACTTCAATATACCTCCAGGTCGTTGATGTTCTACCTTCACCTACTGATAGGTGAAACATCGTATTACGAATCCTAATATCTCCCCTTTTATGTCTGGCCATCAAATTTTTTGTCGCAGGTCACGATACATTTTTTTTCACCCCCGGATGTGAAACCCATTTAAAGGCATGAAATTCTCACTTGAGTTACTCTCACATAATCATAGGCACAAAAACATGATTTTTTACATAGATGACCTCATCACCATTTATCAGCTAGTATGAAGGTGTATCCCCATCTTCAACGGTTTCCCTTAAGGGAAAAAAATTCTGCATCCTCATACTTTCAATCTCTCATCCATATCAAGTGTGTAGACTCCTGTGTTAATTAAAATGGAGTCATCTTATCCTAAATCTCTTGAACAACCTCATGAATTTTAGCTAGAAAGATAATCATCTTCCAATATATACTCAACTTATTTACCAACTGAGTTTGAGTTTTTTTCTCAAGGAATCAGCCACACAACTCCCCTTTCCAATTGTATCTGATAGTTCAAAATCAAATGACTACATATACTCTACCCATATTCACTACTGAAGATTCAAGTCATGCTTTGAAAAGTTGTACATCAATCTTTTGTGTTCAGTAAAAACTATAAACATTTCACTAAAAAGATAGTATAACCAACAGTTAGAAAATAAACCACTGATCCCAACTCAAGGTCATGCGTATGGTAATTCCATTCATGTTGCCTCAACTTCCAAGACCTGTATGAAATGACTCGATCCCCTTGGATCAACACAGATCTGATTATGATCCTAGAAGCATCACAATACGTCATGTACTCCTCACCTGACTTAGTTAACATCAAAATTTGTGTCGATGCCAAGCACTTGTTCAACTCCTATAATGCATTATGACAAATTTCTATCCACTAAAACATTATTTCATTCTTTTTCAAACCCAAAAGTGGTGCTACCAATCTAGAAAAGTATTCGATGAATCACCTTTAATATCCTGATAATCCAAAAAATCATTGGGTATCAAAAGAATTATTATGATGCTCCTAAGAAACCACTACCTGAAATTTCTTTAGGTCCACTTCCACACCTTCTTCTAAGATAATATACCCCAAAAAGTGTACACTTACAATCCAAAAATGAAACTTAGAAAGTTGGAGTATAGTAAGTGATGTATCATTATACTCAAGAAGATGTGAAGATGTTGAGCATGATCGTCATAAGTCTTAGAATACACCAGGATTTCATAAGAAACACCCCCACAAACTGATCTTGGTACAAATGAAAGATCCTATTCATTATGGCCATAAAAACTGCTAGAGTGTTTTTCAATCCAAATGACATTACAAAAAACTCATAAAGTCCATACCTATTTCTGAAACTAGTTCTTCATATATCAAAAGTCCAATCCCTCACCTGATGATACCCTGATCTCAGATTGATCATTGAGAACACACAAACCCCCATCATCTGGTCAAACATGTCATTGATACGTGGAAGGAGATATCGGTTCTTCACGATCATTTTTTTTCAACATTCAGTAATCGACAAAAAATAATATATCCCCATTAGCCTTCTTTACAAACAAGAAAGGTGATCCCCAAAGAAACATACTTTGATAGATAAACCCTTTATCCTCAAAATACATCAACTATTACTTGAGCTCTTGAGGTTCAGTCAGTTCCATTATGTATGGTGAAATAGATACTGGATCCTCCCCTAGAATGAGCTGAATAATGAATTCCCAAACTCTCAGGTGGGAGCCTTGAGAAGCCTTCAAGAAAGAAAACTTTGAACTATTCCACAACTGGTGGAAGGATGTCTTTCGTACCACCCCCATCATCCAGCAAAAGTCTCATAACTTGGGTTGTGAGCTCCCCTAGTTGTTGAGTAACTGGCCTAGCTAATCTTGCATAGATATTCCATTTTCTATGATTAACATGCCGGTCACCCTTGGAGACACAGTCTCTTGTGGTAATAATTGATGTGGGATTAGTATAAGACTAACCAGTCCATACCAATAATCTGGTTGAAACTCATTATATCATGGTCGTAGATGTCACAAAGAATACGATAATCTTCAATCTCTAGAGAACATACCTTTCAAAAATAGATATTTCTATAACACATTCCCAACAGTGTATAAATATTAATAACCATGCTTATAGGATCCAACTCCATTCTCAAACCATTATAAATCTTTGAAAATATAAAGGAATGAGAGGAACCAGTATCAAACAAGGCACTAGATCATGTAGAAGCTAATAGAATAATACCTCTGACCGTTGACGGACCAGACTCACTCACCACAAGTGTAGGCTACACTGCTTATAACAATCCTACCCCTCTTCCCTATAGAGCCAGGTAAATCCCCTGAGTAGTACAACTTTTTTGATATGGGTGATCATACCCTGATGTACAACTTCTTCTACCTCTACTTCCACTTCCAGTGGAACTCCAGTTATGAGACCTATATGGTGTAGAAGACCCCCTTTACACACCCTGACTCTGAGCAGCTCCTCCCTCAATACTAGCATATTGCTACTTCTTGCTGAACTTATATAGGTGCCCCATCTTGTCACAAAACCAGAACTCCACTGGTTTTCAAGGACAGTGTGTGTGATAGTGTACCAGACTACCGCATTAGTGGAAAACCACACGAGTAAGATCCAGTGAAACTATTCATCCTGATTGTCCACCCTGATTTCCACAATGCTAACTAAGGTTCTCATAATGAAACTTCCTGATCATAGAAGGTAGACTCCCTGATCGTCAAGTGACATATACCTATCATGTATTGGAATCCTCCTTCAGGTTCCCCTCAGAAATGAGAGCCCGGTTCACCACTTCTGATAACTTTTTCATCCTAAATATATTCACGTGGGACTTAATCTCACACTTAATTCCATCATAATTTTTTTTTTCTGAAGAAGGACCATCTGGTACCAATGACAGAGCAAAATGATGAAAATATATCAAAATTTTAGCATAATGTATTATGGAAATGATTTCTTGGGTCAGATGCATAAACTCTGATGCCTTCTCTTGTCTCAGTGTCTCTGGATATAGGTGTTCCAAGAACTCATATAGAACGTCCTTCCATAATATATTATCAGTCTATCCAAATCATACCTGAATTTCATACCTGCACTTTGATGACCCTCATAGAATATAAGTAGCCAAAATTACCCTCCACTCAGCCAGAGTCTCCAAATGGTCAAGTATCATCTCTATGGATTCAATCTAGATTTCACCTCTCTCAGGTCCATCCTGTCTAGTAAAAGTCGAAGGGTGTTATAGGTGAAACATACTTGTCAACTCAGACATACTTTTCAGAACCCGCCCTGGGAATCTCTCCATTAACTACATGAAACGATCAAGGTTTTCTTGGAACTTATCCCCTACCTCCTCAGCTAACACAAATGGTACCTCAAGTTCCATGTCCGAAAGTTCATTCTGGGCCATATGCTTCATCTGTCTCTTAACAAGAATCATGGAGGCATAACTATAAAAATAAAAACACATGTCTTAGGTCTCATAACACAACCTTATAACATTTACATAAGTGGAGAAAGAATCAAAAAAAGTTTCAGCATGTCCTTTCTCCCTTTTCTCACAATACGGTCAACATAGATGCCTTATCACCACCCTTAACGATCCTAATCCTAGGTCTTGGTTAACTAGGGTACACACATTCTCATTAATTAATTCCCACAACTAATTAATTTAAATCATTTCAAATTTAATTAATTCATCAATTAATTAAAAAATTATATCCCATTTTTTTGTTTCACATTAGGAATTTTTTTCATTTCGCATCCTTATTTCAATATCACAACAAGGTAAAGTAGTTCAAGTTCAACAACATACCCATAAACAATTTTCCCATGAGTTCCTAGAATGAAGCATGTCACAACAAACCAATGTGCTTAGAATGATGCATGCAGACTCAAATATACCGCCTCATTAGGCCACGAGTAAAAATTCAACAATTTTGAAAACAAATATCACATCACACCAGAAGTGTGTCACCCAATGTGAAATAATATCCAACTATAAAAACAAACTACAATCACAACTATCCCACCCTGAGTACCCAATATTCCCCATACATGACTTTGCAACTCCCATGCATGACAACATTATCAAGCCACAACTCTTCCTTGTCTCGGGTATAACTTTCCAATACAAGTATGAAATAATAAGAATAAAGAAAAAAACTACATTGATGCCACTTTGTAACATCCCGAACTAGGTTCCATTAAATGGTACCCCAAGACGGTTGGTCACATGCCCTCAAGAGCACCCCCCTTACACTAGAGGGTTTTGACTAGCAGTGAAGGTTTGGCAAGTCAATCATGGGGAGACAATACCCTATTTAATCAAAATAAGATAGAAATAGAAGAAAAAATAATTAACAAGTGTAGAAACATATAAATAACCAGAACAATACTATGAAAAATGATAGTGAAGAGAGCAAATAAAATACTTAAATGAAACTGAAGACATTCTCTGACAATTCAGGTGTCATGTTTATGCAATTTAATTAAATGTAAAGACACAACGACTCCAAAGTTGGTCCTTAACCACATCTGGTTCCCTCACCCATGCTCCATTCCATAACAACAACCTATCCCAGTGACTTTCCCTTATATTGTCCTATAATAATTATGTCTAGTTGGGTGTCGATCAGATGGATCAAATAGAGTGTGAGTATGACTCAATATACCACCACCAAATGTGTCAAAAACAATTTCAGTCAAAAGATAGTATATTAAATTATATGAAGCAATAAATAAGAGGAAAAATTTAATAGTTATCACATTTTCATTTATTCTTTATTCTTCACATTACACCCGATTACAATTCATGTCTCATGTTTAAATCAAAATTAATTATTGTCATGACTTTAGTGTTGAACACCATGTCAAACACCCTAAATCTCATTAGGTGTTGAACACCATTCCAAGCATCCAAAATTGCTTTTTGTGTACATCTCCATGTCTAAAAACCCAAATCACATTCATTGTAGATCACCATGTCTAACACCCCACATCATAAGTATGGATAACTATTAGGGAGGAACACCGTTTCCATGTCCCGACTTCTAAATCAGTATAGAACTCCATGTCTATCACCCACATTCTCTTTCATTTAAATCATTCATACTTTCACAATAATTAACCACATCTCTTCATTAATAATCCAAATATTAGTCAAACATATCTAATCCTATTAGTCAACCCAAAAATTAACTAAGAATATAACCCATTAATTAATTAATCAATCATCACAAATATAATTCCATAATTAATTCGTCTAAATTAATTATCCAAATAAAATATCATCATATAAGAATCAATTATCATAATTAATTACCTTTAATAAACATGATGGATGATAATTAATTCATAATTAATTATATTATATCGCCAAACATCATATCATAATTAATTTTTCACAATTAATTATCTTAACACAAAAAATTTGAAATCTCAATTACAATAACTCAACCAACAAACAAAATCTCCAAATCAAATATCTAATTGGGAAACCCCCTTTATTCCATGATTAAATCATCAATTAATCATATGTATCTCCATCGCATCAAAAAGTGAATTTAGGATTCTTAATTACTCTAATTCAAGAAATAAATTATCAAGGGAACCTATCAAATAAACAATATCACATTAACATATCAAAACCACTCTTATGGGAGTTCGATTTATACAAACAAATTAGGTTTTTCGATGTATTCTATCCCAATGAAAATCCCCAAAATATGAGCGGTAGAATGACATCGATCAATATTCAATTCTAAATCCCTAAACCCAAAATTAAGAAAAAAAGTATCAAGATCCTACGAATCATGTCTAGATCCAAAATCCTAGAACTATATATCAACTCGTAGGTTTATATCTATGGAATAAAGGATATCTTCCATGAAAAGATCAAAGAAAGATAACGGAAAGAACGAGAGATGTAACGGGATGAAATCCACTTACCGAAAAGTGAGAAGATCTTTAATACAAGCTTTAGATGTCAATAAAAGGTGTTAAAATCACCTTGGAAAACCAAAAGAATGCTCTAAGATCACCTAGAATTTTTAAATCTTGAGACAAGATCAAAATATATGGGTTTTGGCAGTTTGGGTGAATAAAAACTAATTTCCATAGAATAAAAACTGACACGCACAGTTTCCTAGTCAGGGGAACACAATTAGGGTAAACCGTGAACCAATCACGAAGAACTCTATTTCTAGGTTCTCACGATTACCTTGTTAATTGTGCAGGGTTAGGGTAAACCGTGTGCCAACTGAGTGGACCTAAATGTCCAGATTTTCCTGTTTACCTAGGTTTAGGCCCATGATTTGTCAAAACATCTGAAAATAGTGAACAACAGCCTATCTTTTAATTTTTCTAAAACTCAAAACAAATAACCCCAAGACACAAAATCAATTAAAAGGTACATAAAAACCTCAAATGTACATACAACACATTCTTGAGAAGACTGTAGAAAAGGTCGAGATCTTTCAATATACCCACCATATGACAACTCGTCATAAAGATACTCTCTTGAACCTCCGTAATATTTTGAGCCAAAAATATTGGGACATTGATTCATCATTTCTACTTCCCATTCCCAATTTTCAACTTGAACACTTCTATGTTTCCATAACACATGAACTGTTGGCACAGTCTTTCCCTATAACACTTTCTCACTGTGATCCAGCACACATATAAGATGCTCCTCGATGGACACATATATCTCGAGGTCAACATCATCCACATCGATCACATGAGATGGGTTGGGGGGATACCTAAATATTTGTGACACAAGTAAAAGAACATTAATAGTTCTTAATTTCTATGGATGGTCCAATCTGTACGCCACCAACCCAATTCTCTCTACTAGCTTAAGTGGTCCTTCAAACATGGTGCCAACTTTCCCTATTTCTATATCCTATGGTGACCTAACATAGGAGACACCCAAAAGAAAACAAGATCACCCTTTCTAGAGACTATAGATCATCTCAGTCTATCAACTTAAGAATTATTACTACTTTGAGTCATAGCCATAAATTTTTGAATCAACTCCACAGGCTCGGAAGTTTCCTACAAGAACCTCTTCCCCAACAACTCTTACCCACATGCCTCTATGCAGCAAAGAATTGATCTACAAGGTCAACCATAAAGTGACTCATATGGTTCTATATGTACTGTTTCTTTATTACTTTTATTACAGGATAAATTCAATAAATCCAAGTGCTTCTCCCGTGAATCACCAACGTACCCATGCCCACATCATATCCTCTAACACTAATATTGTTTTCTCCCACATCCTATATTTCTGTGGGTGGAAAGCCATACATAACAAGAAATATGTGTTATGGTCCTTATTTAATACCTTCCTTAAGTATTATGTAAAGTTTAAATTGTAATATGAAAGTATTGTTCATGGAAACCCGTGAAAATGAACTATCTCTTGAATGTACAGTTCTCCCAACTGTTCTACGTTAATGGTTTCCCTGGTTTGCAAGAAATTTATTACCTTCATTAGTCAATCCAAAATGACCCAATTAGAAACATTATTACTAATATTATTTGGAAGACCCACCAAAAAATCCATAGTTACATCATCCCACTTCAATTTTGGAAAAGACAACAACTACAACAAACCTCTGGGCCGTTGATGCTTTGCCTTCACATACTTATTGTTGAAACATCTTATTATGAATCATGTTATCTCCTTTTTCATTCCTAGCCAAAAAAACTATATTCACAGGCCAGGGTACAATTTTTTCACCCTAGGATGTACCATCCATTTGAGGAATGAATTTATCAAATGAGTTCCTCTCATATACCTTTAGGCACAACAACCCTATTTTTCACATAGATGACCTCATCACCATATATGAACTAGTCAGAAGGTGTATCCACACCATGAAGGAATTCCCTTATGGATAAACACTCTTCATCCGCAAAGTACTAATCCCTAATCAGTCTCAAGAGTGTAGAATCCAGTTTTTCTGAAACTAGTGTCTTCTTCTCTAGACTCTCTAGAACCACCGCATGCATTTCAGCTACCAAAGTCACCATCTTCCACTCTTCACTCAACTCATGTACTAACTGAGATTGAGTTTTCCTAATCAAGGAATCAGAAAAACTGTTCCACTTAATCAGTGTATATGATAGTTCTAAATTAAAGGAATACATATATTATATTCATCTTTGTTTTCGATGATTCAAGTCGCACTTTAAAAATATATAGTTCAGGATTTTTTGGTTTGAAAAAACTGTATACATTTAACACAAAAGATAGTGTCACTAACACTTAAGAGCATAAACAACCGCTTCCAACTCAAGGTCATGTATGGGGTAATTCTATTAATGTTTCCTCAACTTCCAAGACCCATAAGCAACGACCCGATCCTCTTGCATCAACACAACTCCAATTCCGATCCCTAAAGCGTCAGAATACATTGTGTACTCCTCACCTAACTTAGTTAAGATCAAACTTGGGGGTGATTTCAAGATCTTCTTCAACTCCTATAAATAATTATCACATGATTTTATCCACCCAAACATTATCTCATTCTTTTTCAAACATGAAAGTGGTGCTGAAAATAGGAAAAATTCATGGTCAAACATTTTATAATATCTAGATAATCCCAAAAAGCATCAGATGTCAAAAACATTCTTGGGATACTCCCAAGAAAACCCTGCATGAACTTTCTCTAGGTCCACTTCCAAACTTATTTTGAGATAATGGGACCTAAAAATGTGTAACCTATGAGTCCAAATTTGACAATAAGATAGCTTAGTGTATAGTGAGTTCTCTCCCAGTGTGCTTAGGATGATGTCAAGAAGTTGGGCATGATTGTAATGAGACTTGGAGTACACCATGATGTCATCCACAAACACCACCACAAAATGATCATGGAATGGATGAATGATACCATTCATTAAAGAGATAAAAACATCTAGAGTGTATGCCTTCCCAAATAGAATTACGATAAACTCATAAAGGCCACACCTGCATTTGAAAGCAGTTCTTGGTATATCAGAATTCTGAACTCTCACCTGATGATAACTGGATCTCAGATTGATCTTTGAGAACACAAAAGAACCCTTCAGCCTGTAAAACTTGTCACTAATATTTGGAAGTGGATATAAATTCATTATGGTCATTTTATTCAAATTTCAGTATTCAACACACAAGAATAGTCCACCATCAACCTTTTTTGAAAATAAGACAGGTGATCCCCAAGGTGACGTACTTGGATGGATAAACCCTTTATCCTATAACTACTCTAACTAAGTCTAGAGATCTTGAATCTCAGTAGGTTCCATTCTGTAAGGTGAAATAGATAATGGCTCCACCCCCCAGTATGAGATAAATAGTAAATTCTACATCAATATCATATAGAAACTATGAGAAGTCATCAGGAATGACATCTGGGAACTGTTCCACAACTGGTGGATGGATCTATTACCTACCGCCCCCATCATCCAGAAAAAGACTAGAAACCTAGTCTGTGGGATCCCCTAGTTTCTATGTAATTGGCCAAGATCAGCTTTCATGGAAATTCCATTTTCTATGATTAACATACTGGTCACCCTAAAGTGACACAATTTCTTGCGGTAACAATCAAAGTGGGATCGATATGATACTAACCAATCCATACCCATAATTAGGTCGAAACATGTTATATAAAGGACTTGGATATACCATGGAAAAAGACACGCTCTGTAACACCACGAGATTTTATGTAAAATATTCTTTTAATTTCTTTAATTTCTTGTGTTGTATTCTACACCAAGATTACCTTGCGCTATACGCAACACCGTATTAGCTTGTAGTATACACAACACTATTCTTGGATCTTGTTACACACAATTTTGATAATAGTTATTCTATGAAACATTGAGTATATATATATATATATATTAAATGTATAAATGAAATATGGTTAGATTCTGTTATATGAAACAACGGAGTATTCTTGCATAGCACACAACTCTGACTTGGCTTGCATTACACGCAATCACGACCTTCCTCGATAGCGTGTGTTGTACGCAATACCGGGTTTTACTAAATAACGATATATTACTATAATATTATTATGAACTAGACGTTATGAATATTATTAACTAAATTTTGAATATTATAAAATTATTATTCGTCTTACACATTTTCTAAAACATGGTATAAGAACAAAATAAATTTTTCGGGTAAAATAAGTATTTTTCAAAAAAATGCAGTTTTGCCACCTTTTGATGGCGCACCCACATTAAATCTAGTTTTTACATGTTTATATGTTCAATTTGACAAAATAAAATTCTTCTTTTGAATCAGGATATAAAAATTTACATTAGATAAAGGTTTGATATTTTTCCGATAACTTTCATATTTTAATGAATAGCAAAAACACGTTATATTTTAATTAAAAACAACTTTTTTCATCGTAATATCTTATGTGGTTAAATTATAATATTTAATGGTTTTAAATTATAAATATAATATATTTTTACCATTTAATATAATTTATGTCATTTTCATTGATTTTACCTTGAATTCATAGGTTAAATCAATTCTATCTTTTGCAATGTTTTAAAGAAAAACCTGTTTTCTTTCGACAATGGGATTAATTTTAATTTAATTTTTGCATATTTTGTGTGTTGAATTTGGAAAAATGGATTCCATATTTGTAATAAGTGGTTCCAAATTATGTTAATAAGCTACTTTTTATTTTTGGGCATTGTGAATAGTAACTACGGTAAATTTTATTTACAATAGTTAAAGGTAAATCAGGTAATTAAGGGTAAATATAAGATTATAAAATTACTCTAAAACTTAGAAAAATACTATTCAATGGATAAAAGTAGACCCATATAACCTAAGCGTCGGATTAGATTCATTTTATGGACTTTTTTCCATGAAAATAATTTAATTATTATTAAAACCAAGGAATGTGACAACATGTCACTTTCATAAATCTTATAAGTATAATAATTTTAATTTAGTTATAAACTACATGAAACTTCGAAAATGAATAGTCTCCAGAAATATAATACAATTATCTACTTCATAGGAATTTATTTATAATTTTTAGGGATTAAATAATTATCATTTATTATGACACAAAGAAGATATAGTAATTGTCTTATTAATGAAATATTGACATAATTGATGTTATAAATGCCCAAATAAATGTAATTTGAGACTTTTTATGACTTAAATTAATTTTATAGGTTAATATGAAATGTTATTGTTGATATAAGTAACTTGGTTCGAACTTATAATTCTGATATGAATTTCATAAAAATCATGTACCAAATAGTGTCAAAATTGACCTAAATTAGTTTCTAAAAAAAATATAATATGATTAATTGTTATTTAATTCCTAAAAATCTAACGTTCAGCCAAATGACTTAGATAAAAATATATATATTAATAATAAACAACTTGGGGTTCGTTTGTCTTGTCATAGTATGTTTTTAAAACAAATAGTGTAAGAAAACAAAAAGACACGGTAAAAGTTAAATTTTTTAACTTAGAGTTAAATCTAATTGATAAGGTTAAAATAATAACCAAAACTTATCTAAATCCTATTGGATGGGAGTATTTAGACCCATCCCCACCTTATATTCGAAATAAGACCCTTTTTAACCATTATAAACCAAATTTGACCTTACTATAAAATAATATTTTGAGATTTTCCTAAGGTGCCCCTCTCCTCCCTTATAAAAGGGTACCTCCTCCCTCTCCTCCTCACACAAATTTGAGCATTCAAGCTCGAAAAAACCCAGCCAAAATCTCTTATCCACTTAACTAGTATCATCCTAGAGGTCCTGGTCTTCTTCAAAGACCATCCTTAGTTCTTTAAGTGGAGGTTAAGTGAAGGCGCGTCAAAAAGAGGTAATATCCATTACAGATCTTTTTCAATTTCATTCTTCTTCAACTTCTTCTTATTTAGTTGTTTCATGATAAAGTAATAACATAAGTATTTATTATATACTTATATGTTATTATAAATATGAAAAAACTCTAATTAACCTTCTATCCATCCTATGGAAAAAGGAAATCACCGCGCGTGCGTACGTACGGAATACCGTCTCCACGCCGTGGTGTAATCTATTTTCCGCCACCACCTTAATTGGATGGGTATAATGGTGTAATGAGTAACTATATATGATTATAATAGAGTGATCTTGATACTGAAATAGTATACATACACTTCAACAAAATTCCATGACCATGGGAACGATATCATCGCTCGTGCGTACGTACGGACTACCGTCTCCACGACGCGATGAGATTCATTATCCATGTTAACCATTCCAGAATTATTATAAAGTATATATAATGAATAATAATGAAATATATGACATGGTAAATATACTGGATTTATGTATATATATATATGTCAACTACTTACTTCCATTCAAGATAATAAGGAATGGAAAACAGCGTTCATGCGTACGTACAGACTACCGTCTCCATGAACAGTGTGTTTCATTTCATTTATCTATATATTATATATATATATACTGAATATATATGATATATAAATCATATTTTATATTCTGGAAGTAAGTAAATCATGATATAAGTAACAATAATGTCAAGAACAACAAGTCCAAACACCTGCGATAAATGAAACGATTTTACCCAAAACGCTTCTTTAACATGGAATTTACAAAAGAACGGGTAATATAAAGTCATAAGTGAACCATATATGATATCATAACAATTAATATGACTCTTTAATAAGTTAATGACATTATTTAAATAATTATACAGGAGGTTCGGGTACGTATAAAGCATATCAGACATAAGGTAAGGGAAAATATCACAATCTAATTTTTTTTATCCGAGATTGTTTATACATTGTTATTTACTGGGGTGCATTTTATCATCCACATCCATGTTTCCACAATATGTAATATTATTTCCATCCACCTACAGTTGTTTAAATCCAATTTTACCCTTCGGTGAATTTTTAGTAAAAGATATGAAAGGAATCTTTTGTCGTTTTTCATACGAGTTACTTTTTGACTTTTCCAAAAAAAAGTACGAGAAGAATGTTTTTTTAACTTATACAGCCTGAATGGATTTTTAAAACATTATTTCCAAGAAGCATCCTTTACAAGTTTTCAAGTTTATTTTTAATCAACTTCTTTTAGTTTAAAATTGTATGACATGTTAAGAAAGGAAAAATGTTTTTGAAGTAGAAATGATATTTTCCTCAAGAATGGAGTTCAAGTGTTTTATCAAAATTATTTTCCTTCTAAGATAATATAGGGTTCTGTTTCTATCCCTATTTTTACATTGATTTGATTATGTTATGATGGAATTATTTTTATGATGTCCTTTTATCTTATATGGATTATGTTATGATGGAATGATGTTTAAGAATCCCATTTTTATTACATGGGTTATACAATGATGTATGATTTATGATTTTGTGGCACACATAAGAATGGTATCATTATGAGATGGGTGGGAACTATATCTACCTCCAATGCATTGGGTAAAGATTTTATATCTCATGAGATAGACAAGGCTGGAATGGTAGGTTATACCGGTTCAGTGAAACAGGACTGAAACGAGGGTGACTCGGATCAGAAATGGACTTTGTCCACTAAGATAGTCTTGGCATTGAGTCTTGACTAATAAGATATGATTATCTATGATTATGTGTGTATGTTACAATGTTTCATGTTTTAAGTTATGATTATTGGGATTTCATTTCACTACTATGATTTATCCCATGTTATGAAATTATGCTCTCTCTTTTGCAGGTTTAGATTTCCAAAATGTTATGTTCTTATGAATATGATGTGATTGATATTTCATTTGTTTACCCTTACTGAGAATTTGAGCTCACCCTTTTATGTTTTCTTTTCCCCAGGATATAGATAATGGTTTTAGGTAAGAAAAAAATGATCTTTATGGGAGATATTGAATATATTTCACCACGATTATAAGATTACATTCCGAGTTTCCAAAGACACTAAACTATTATGGTCCTTGTGTGTGTGTTTTTTGTTATGTACTAATTATTCCGCAAATGTAATGTAATTTCCATGTACGTCAAGCTTTGGGTATCTACAGTTGGTATCAGAGGAAAGGATTAGTCAACCTTTGGAAACTAGGATGTGAGAACGTTAGTGAGATCCTTAGAGATATTTCTAAGGTATGTCTAGGGATGTCCCTAAGGATAAGTATACGTATAGGATATGGTCCTAGAACTACGGTAACGATCTTAGAATTTAACCTAAGATGTTAGATATTAAGGGTACTCCCCCTTTACTATGTTTTTTTCCCTAGAATTATTTTTGCCTCTCACACTATTCTTTTTGGGTTTTAGACGATGGTTGGAACACGAAGGAACCATGTTGATCACTGTAATGGACAATGTAATGATTGTCCTCCTGAAAAAACAACTGTTATGGGAGATTGAGTGAAAAATATTATTGATATACTTACACAAGCTATGAATCATTCTGGACTTCCAAATGAGCAGAGAAGGGAACAACATTCTATTGAGTCCTTCATGAGGCAACGTCCACCTTCTTTTAGTGGGTCTTCCGGTCCACTTGTTCCTGAACAATGGATCAGTACCACTGAAAAGGTATTTTCAGTTCTTCAATGTTCTGAACATGATAAATTCATCTTAGAAGTATATCATTTGGAAGGTGAAGCTGATCAATGGTGGAATCTTATCAAGAATACGAGGCCAAGAGATGAATTTGAGTCCATGGAATGGGACGAGTTCAAGAACTTGTTTTTCAGTAAGTACTTCCCTCTTATTCTTCGAACAAAGATGGAAAAGGAGTTTCTTGAGCTGAAGCAGAAGGATGATGAATCTGTTGGTATATACTAAGCAAATTTTACAAGACTTTCAAGGTATGCATATGGCATTACCATCCAACCTGAAAGTAAAGTTGATCGTTTTTTCAGTGGCTTAAAACCAAGTCTTCGAAAGGCATTAGTTATAAGAGACTTCAGTAGCTATGAGGAAATTGTGTATTGTGCTATTAAGGTAGAAATGGAACTTGGTGTTACATATCCATCTCATGGTCTTGACAAGAAATGAAAGATGGAGTTCAAGGAGAAATATCAGAATAATGGTGAAAAGAAGATGAATGTCTCCTTATGCTCAATGTGTGGAAAGAAGCATGTTGGAGATTGTCTTAAAGGGACTAGAAACTGATTTAAGTGTGGAAAGGAAGGTCATCGAGCAGCTGAGTGTCGAAGTAATGGAAAAATGGGTTCTAATGATGTGAATAAAGAAAAGACTGCAGAGAACACACCACCAACACTTCAATGCTTCAAGTGCAAGGAAATGGGGCATTATGCTAATAAATGCCCTAATCCAAGGGTTAGTGATGATCGAAATGAGCAACCTCTTAAGAAAAAGGACAAAGGGAAGTCACATGCGATCATTATTGGTCTAATGTGGTATTCAGAGTGATTGAGATATTTTTGGAAATAAGATGATATGCGCATAATGAAGGGAAAAGGAGAAAATAAAATGTTTAAAAGTATTCATGAGCTCATGATTGATATAAGGACTAAGTTATATCATGGTTTGAGTATATAGAATTTTGAGGATTTTGGTATGTGGAAAGTGTTAACTTTTAACTTCATTCATGTTTTCACTATGGTTCAATGGGTAATCATTTTTTCAAGAGAATACATGATTAAGGTATTCACATGATTGGAATGTGACCAACAATATATATATGGGGGATAAATGATGGTATTCACATGCTTGGTTGATGACATTTCAAGTAATCGTTTTCTTTATAATATGAGCTTGGACCTATGTATTTTAGATAAGCCTAAATATTGGAATGGATTATGTTGGACATATGCTATGTATTGTTTAAGGATAGAACTTTTTTCGATATTACTGATGGGATTTTATAGTAATGTAGTTTTAGAAAAAGGACAACCTGCAGGACATGCGACAACCCATCGCGTCGGACAAGGCAGTGGGAATCGAACCCACAACCGAAGTTCGACTGGCCTTTATCACCTACCACTGGCCTACAGGAAGTCCCTGTTTAGTAGAAACTAGTTTTATTATATTAAGCAGTATGATATATGAACTATAAGTCCATTTTAGGAACCATATATGATTAATCTCACTATAGATCGACTTATGTATATAAGTTTTCCCAACCTTTTGTTTGAGACAGATGGAATGACCCGTCATTCTATCACATGATCTGCTAACACTTCAAAAATAACAAATTCAAATTCATTTATTTAAGAGATGAAGTGGAAATTGTTAAAGGAACGAACAACAGTGAGATTGTACCAAAATAAAGTAAGTATTTATTCTAATTCAAATTCTTCAACTTTAGGGAAATGATCTTGAAAACAAAAAATGTTGTCATAGTGCCCATATATCCGATGAATCAGATGGTACCCTAGATCATCACAAATTTATGGCTTTGTGATTGCTGGCTTTTCCATAGCCATGTTCTCTACCACTCTCTATTAGAACATGATGGTTAGATTTCAATTCCATATCCATATTTTCACCTATGTGGAAACCCAGTGATTAGTTTATTTGGGTAACCGTTACATTTCATACTTTTTTTTTAATATTGGTTTTGGTATTCCTTTTTACAATGTGGGTTTCTATTAAAGAATATTTTGAATAGTAAACCATTTATAACCCCAATGAATTTTGAGGGAGAAATTCATTTTAAGGGGGGTAGAATGTAACACCCCGAGATTTTATGAAAAATATTCTTTTAATTTCATTAATTTCTTGTGTTGTATTCTACTCCAAGATTACCTTGCGCTATATGCAACATTGTATTAGCTTTCAGTATACGCAACACTATTCTTGGATCGTGTTACACACAATTTTGATAATAGTTATTCTATGCATCATTGAGTATATATATATATATTCAATGTATAAATGATATATGTTTGGATTATGTTATACGAAACAACGAAGGATTATTTCACAACACGTAACTCTGACTTGGATTTCATTACACGCAATCACAACCTTCCTCGATAGCGTGTGTTGAACGCAATACCAGGTTTTACTAAACAATGATATATTATTATAATATTATTATGAACTAGCCATTATGAATAGTATTAACTAAATTTTTAATCTTATAACATTATTATTCGTCTTACACATTTTCTAAAACATGGTATAAGAACAAAATAAATTTTTTGGGTAAAATAAGTATTTTTAAAAAAATGCAGTTTTGCCACCTTTTCATGGCGCACCCACTTTAAATATAGTTTTTGACATGTTTATATGTTCAATTTGACAAAATAAAATTCTTCTTTTGAATCAGGATATATAAATTTACATTAGATAAAGTTTTGATATTTTTCTGATAACTTTCATATTTTAATGAATAGTAAAAACACGCTATTTTTTAATTAAAAACAACTTTTTCATTGTAATATCTTATGTGATTAAATTATAATATTGAACGGTTTTAAAGTATAAATAGAATATATTTTTTCCATTTAATATAATTTATGTCATTATCATTGATTTTACCTTGAATTCGTAGGTTAAATCAATTCAATATTTTGCAATGTTTTAAAGAAAAACCCGTTTTCTTTCGACAACGGGATTAATTTTAATTTAATTTCTGCATCTTTTGTGTGTTGAATTTGGAAAAATGGATTCCATATTTGAAATCATTGGGTCCATATTATGTTAATAAGCTACTTTTTATTTTTGGGCATTGTGAATAGTAACTACGGTAAATTTTATTTACTATAGTTCAAGGTAAATCGATTAATTAAGGGTAAATATAAGATTATAAAATTACCCTAACACTTGGAAAAATTCTATTGGATGACTAAAAGTAGGCCAATATAACCTAAGGGTCGGATTAGATTCATTTTATGGACTTTTGTCCATGAAAATAATTTAATTATTATTAAAACCAAAGAATGTGACAACAAGTCACTTTCTTAAATCTTATAAGTATAATAATATTAATTTAGTGATAAACATCATGAAACTTCAAACATGAATAGTATAAAGAAATCTAATACAATTATCTACATCATAGGAATTTATTTAGTATTTTTAGGGATCAAATAATTATCATTTATTATGACACAATGATGATGCAGTAATTGTCTTATTAATGAAATATTTACATAATTGATGTTATAAATGCCTAAATAAATGTAATTTGAGACTTTTTATGACTTAAATTAATTTTATAGGTTAATATGACATGTTATTGTTGATATAAGTAACTTGGTTCGAACTTATCATTCTGTAATGAATTTCATAAAAATCATGTACCAAATAGTGTCAAAATTGACATAAATTAGTTTTTTCAAAAAATATTATATTATTAATTTTTATTTAATTCCTAAAAATATAAGGTTCGTCCAAATGACATATATAAGGATAGATATATTAATAATAAAAAACTTGGGGTTCGTTTGGCTTGTTATAGTAAGTTTATTAACCATATAGTGTAAGAAAACAAAAAGACACGGTAAAAGTTAAATTATTTAACTTAGAGTTAAATCTAATTGATAAGGTTAAAATAATAACCTAAACTTGTATAAATCCTATTGGATGAGATTTTTTAGACCCATACCCACGTTATATTAGAAATAAGACCATTTGTAACCATTATAAACCGAATTTGACCTTAATATAAAATAATATTTTGAGATTTTCCTAAGGTGCCCCCTCCTCCCTTATAAAAGGGCACCTCCTCCCTCTCCTCCTCACACCAATTTGAGCATTCAAGATCGTCCAACCCCTGAAAAAATCTCTTATCTACTTACCTAGTATCATCCTAGAGGTCCTGGTCTTCTTCAAAGACCATCCTTAGTTCTTTAAGTGGAGGTTAAGTGAAGGCGCGTCAAAAAGAGGTAATATCCATTACCGATCTTTTTCAATTTCTTTCTTCTTCAACTTATTCTTATTTAGTTGTTTCATGATAAATTAATAAAATCAGTATTTATTATATACTTATATGTTATTATAAATATGAAACAACTCTAATGAACCTTCTATCCATCCTATGGAAAAATGAAATCACCGCGCATGCGTACGTACAGAATACCGTCTCCACGCCGTGGTGTAATCTATTTTCCGCCACCACCTTAATTGGATGGGTATAATGGTGTAATTAGTAACTATATATGATTATAATAGAGTTATATTGATACTTAAATAGTATAAATACACTTCAACACAATTCCACGACCATGGGAACGATATCATCGCTCGTGCATACGTACGGACTACCGTCTCCACGACGCGATGAGATTTATTATCCATGTTAACCATTCCAGAATGATTATAAATTATATATAATGAATAATAATGAAATATATGACATGGTAAATCTACTGGATTTATTTATATATATATGTCATATACTTAATTCCATTCAAGACAATAAGGAAAGGAAAACAGTGTTCATGCGTACGTAAAGACTACCGTCTCCATGAACGGTGTGTTTCATTTCATTTATCTATCTATTATATATATATATATATATATACTGAATATATATGATATATAAATCATATTTTATATTTTTGAAGTAAGTAAATCAAGATATAAGTAATAATAATTTCAAGAACAATAAGTCCAAACACCTACGATAAATGAAACAATTTTACCAAAAACGCTTCATTAACATGGAATTTACAAAAGAACAGGTAATATAAAGTCATTAGTGAACCATATATGATATCATAACAATGAATATGATTCTGTAATATGTTAATGACATTATTTAAATCATTATACAGGAGGTTCGGATACGTACAAAGCATATCAGACATAAGGCAAGGGAAAATATCACAATCTCATTTTTTATCTGAGATTTTTTATACTTTGGTATTTACTGGGGTGTATTTTATCATCCACATCCATGTTTCCTCAATATGTAATATTATTTCCATCCACCTATAGTTGTTTAAATCCAATTTTACCCTTCGGTGAGTTTTTAGTAAAAGATATGAAAGGAATCTTTTGTCGTTTTTCGTACGAGTTACTTTTTGACTTTTCCAAAAAAAGTACGAGAAGAATGTTTTTTTAACTTATACGACCTGAAAGGATTTTTAAAACATTATTTCCAAGAAGAATACTTTACAAGTTTTCAAGTTTATTTTTAATCAACTTATTTTAGTTTAAAATTGTATGACATGTTAAGAAAGGAAAAATGTTTTTGAAGTAGAAAGGATATTTTCCTCAAGAATGGAGTTCAAGTGTTTTATCAAAATTATTTTCCATATAAGATAATATAGGTTTCTGTTTCTATCACTATTTTTACATTGATTTGATTATGTTATGATGGAATTATTTTTATGATGTCCTTTTATATTATATGGATTATGTTATGATGGAATGATGTTTAAGAATCCCATTTTTATTACATGGGTTATACAATGATGTATGATTTATGATTCTGTGGCACACATAAGAATGGTATCATTATGAGATGGGTGGGACCTATATCTCCCTCCAATGAATTGGGTAAAGATTTTATATCTCATGAGACAGACATGGCTGGAAAGGTATGTTATACCGGTTCAGTGAAACAGGACTGAAACGAGGGTGACTTGGTTCAGAAATGGACTTTGTCCACTAAGATAGTCTTGGCAATGAGTGTTGACTAATAAGATATGATTCTCTATGATTATGTGTGTATGCCACAAAGATTCATGTTTTAAGTTATGATTTTTGGGATTTCATTTCACTACTATGATTTATCCAATGTTATGAAATTATTCTCTCTCTTTTACAGGTTATGATTTCCAAAATGTTATGTTCTTATGAATATGATGTGAATGATATTTCTTTTGTTTACCCTTAATGAGCATTTGAGCTCAACCTTTTATGTTTTCTTTTCCCCAGGATATAAAGAAAGGTTTTAGGTATGAAAAAAAATGATCTTTATGGGAGATGTTGAAGATCTTTGACCATGATTAGAAGATTATGTTCTGAGTATCCAAAGACACTAAACTATTACGGTCCTTGTGTGTGTGTTTTTGTTATATACTAAGTATTCCGAAAAAGTAATGTAATGTCCATGTACGTCAAGCTTCGGGTCTCTACATGCTCCGATATCTAGGGAACATCCCTCTCATAAACATATATCTCTAGACTGTGTTCCCTATAGTGTATCGATATTCATCACCCTTCTTATGGACTCCACCTCCATTCTCAAACCCTTAAAAAGCTTTGAAGATATAAAGTAATTTGAGGCACCAACATCAAACATGTCACTAGCTAAAGTTGAAGATACTAGAATAGAAACTTTCACTATTGGTGGACCAGCCTCACTCTCCATAAGTTTAGGATACACTATATATAACTGTCCTTCCCCTCTTCCATGTGGAACCGTCTGAATCCCCTATGTAGAACCACTTTGTTGATATGAGAGCTCATACCCTGATGAACCATGTCCACTGCCTCCACCACCAAAACCTACAGAACTCCATCTACCAGAACTATATGGTGTAGAAGACACCCTTACCACACCTTTACCTTATGTAGAATATTCCTCAGTACTTGACTATCAGTGATTCTTGCTGAACATCTATTAGTTCCCCATATTTCCAAAAAAATTGGCACTCCACAGTTGGTCAAAGACAATGTGTGCGATAGTGTCTTGACATACTGCATTGGTGGAAAAGAACATGGGAATGATATGGTGAAACTATTCCTCATGATTTTCCACGTTTATTTACACTATCCTGATTATGTTTCTCATAACAACACTTCCTGCTCTCAGATTGAACATTCTCTAATCATCTAGTGACAGCTACCTATCATGTACTGGAAGCCTCCTTCAGGTTTCCTTCTAAAATGAGATCCTGAATCACCACTTATGAGAACTTTTTCTGCCTAACGATATAAACATGGGAATTAATCCCAAAATTAATTTATTCCTTAAAATATTTTGCAGAAGAAGCCTCGACTAATACCAATGATAGAGAAAAATGCATTAAATCTATGAAACGTTTAGCATCATCCCCTATGGACATGATTCATTGGGTCAGATGCATAAACTTTGAAGCATTCTCTTGTCTCAGTTTCCCTAGATAGAAGTGTTCCAAGAAAATCTCCAGAAATTCCTCCCCTAACATATCATTAGTGTGTCCAGATCGTACCCGAATGTCCGACAAGAAATTCAATGACCCTTGTAGCATATAAGTATCCAACATGACCCTTCTCTTTTCCAGAGTCTCCAAATGATCAAGTATCATCTCTATGGATTAAATCCAAGATTTAGCTCCCTTAGGTCCACCCTCTCCAAAAAAATTGGAGGGTGTTATAGCTGAAACTCCCTTATCAACTCAAACATGATTTTCAGAACCCTCCTTGGGCCTCTCTCCATGAATTTCATGGAATGATAAACGTTATATTGGAATTTCTCACATAACTCCTCTGCTGGAAAAAATGGTGCCTCAAGTTCCCTATTTAGAAGTTCATTCTGGGCTATACCCCATCATCTCTCTATCAAAAAGTATTATGGAGGCATAACTAAACAACGACACACACATATTAGGTCTCATAACACAAACATATAACAATTACATAATAGGAGAAAAACACATCAAGTTTCAACATGTCCTTTCCCCCTTTTCTCACAATACGTTCAACATCGATGCCTTATCACTACCCTTAACCATCGTACTCCTTGTTCACAGTTAACAAGGGTACACACATTCTCATTAATTAATTCCCAAAATTAATTAATTTACTTCATTTAAAATTATTAATTCATCAATAAATTAATCAAATCTAACTCATTTGTGTTGTTTCCCATGAGATTTTTTTTTCATTTTTTATCCTTATTTGAATCTCACAACAAGGTAAAATAGTTCATGTTCCAAAACATACCCACAATACATTTTCACGTGAGTACCGAGAATGATGCACGTCACAACAACCATGAGTTCATAGAATGATGCATGCAGACTCAAATCTCATTCCTCTTTAATACATGAATATAAATTCATCAATTTACAAAACAAATATAATATCACACCACAAGTGTGTCACCCAAGGTGAAATAATATCCAACTGTTACAATAAACAAAAATCACAACAATCCCACACCGAGTAATCAATTTTTCCCACATACATTGGATTGAAACTCCCATGTATAAGCTCATAAAAAATCCATGACTCGTCATAGTCTTCTAATTTCCTTTCCCAAAATAATAGGACAAAAGAAAAAGAAAGAAAAAAAACTCTTTTGATACCACTATGAAACATCTTGACCCGAGTGCCACTAAATGGTGCCCAATCTAGTTGGTCACATTCCCTCAAGTTCCCCTCCTCGTACACTAGAGGGTGCTAACTAGCAGTAAGGGTTTGGTAAGTAAATCATGGGGACACTATACCCTACTTTATTAGAATATTTCATCAATGAAATAAAGAACAATAAACAAGTGAGGAAGCATATAAATGATCAGACCAATACTATGCCACATGATAGTCAAAACATTTAATAAAATACTCAAATGAAATGGAACGCAGACTATGATAATGTAGGTGTCAAGTATCTATAATGAAATTAAAATAAAGACACAATGAATCCAAAGCGGGTCATGAGCCACGTCCTGTTCCCTCACCCCTTCTCTAGTCCCAAATAGAATCCAATCCCCAGGCCTTTCCCTTGTCCTGTCCTGCAGCAACAATGTCTACTCGGGTGATGATCAGGTGGCCCAGATAGGGTGTAAGTATGACTCAGTAGGCCACCACCGAAGGTTTCTAAAACTAGTCTAGTCAAAATAAAGTGTATAAAATTCTATAAAGTAATAAATAAAAGGAATAATTAAATAGTTATCATATTTTCATTTATTCTTTATTATTAACATTATTCCTAGTTTTAATTCAGGTTTCAAATTTAAATAGTAATTCGTTATTTTCATTCATTTAGTGTTAAATTCCATGTCAAACACACCAAATATCATTCGATATTGAACACCATGTCATGAAACCCAAATCTCATTCATTTTAGATCACCATTTCTAACACCCCACATCACATTAAGTGTATATTACAATGTCTAACACCCCACATCCCAATCGTTGAAATCTATTAGGGAGGAACACCACTTCCATGTACCAACTTCTAAATCTATCTAGAATTCCATATCCAGAACCCATATTCTCAGTCATTTAAATCATTCATTATTTCACAAGAAATAACCATATCATTCCATTACTCATCCAATGGTTAGTTAAACATATCTAAGCCCATTATTTGACCCAAAGATTAACTAATAACATAACCCATTAATTAATTCATAAATTAATTAAACAATCAACACCAATATTATTCCATAATTAATTGTTCAGAATTAAATATCCAAATCAAATATAAACTTCTCATAATTATTTCCCACAATTAATTATCTTTAATCAACATCATGGTGTATAATTAATTTAGAATTAATTATCTTACATAGAGAAACATCATATCATAACTAATTTTCCCCAATTAATTATCTTAACACAACTAATTCAATATCTCAATTCAAATATCTCAACACATTAAAAAAATCTCCAAATAAAATATCTATTTGGGCATTCCCCATTGTTCCATGATTAAATCATCAATTAATTATCTCTATCTCTCAAGCATTAATAAGTGAAATTAACATTCCAAATTACTCAAATTCAATAAATCAATTATCAAGGGTATATAGAAAATAAATAATCTCACATACACATATCAAATCCATAACTATGGGAGTTCATTTTAGACAACCTATGATGGGTTTTCTCATGGATGTTATCCCAATAGAAATCCATAAAATCCAAGCGACACAACAACGTCGATCAAGTCTGGATCTAAATCCAAAAACCCAAAATTATGATAAAAAAACATCAAGATCATTGAAATCTAGATCTAGATCCACAATCCTAGATTTATATCTCAACATATAGGTTTAGAACTATGGAAAAGAGGATATATTCCATGAAAACATCAATGAAAGAT
The DNA here is from genome assembly GCA_963277665.1 of Viscum album. NCBI lineage: Eukaryota > Viridiplantae > Streptophyta > Magnoliopsida > Santalales > Viscaceae > Viscum > Viscum album. Next base: position 1,512,391,908 of record OY728122.1, read on the forward strand.
AGCGGAATTAAGTACAGAATAAATGAGATGAAATCCACTTACCGGGAAGAGAGTAGTTCTTCAATCTAGGCTTATGATCTCAAAGAACAGTATTCTAATCCCCTTGGAATCCCTTAGAATGACTATATGATGCCTATAATTTTTCAAGACTGATCCTAGGTCAAAATAATGGGGTTTTGGGTGTTTGGGTGATTAAAAACTAATTTTCAGTTATTTAAAATTTACAGGAAGGGTTTCCAGGGTTGGGGAGCATAGTCAGGGTAAACAGTGAACCAACCCTGAAAACCTATCCTTCCATGTTTTCATAGTTTCCTTGGTAGGGTCACATAGTTAGGGTAAACCGTGCACCAACCATATGGACCTCTCTATCTTAGTTTGAACAATTAGCTAGGTTTGAGCACACAATTTCTCAAACCATGTGAAAACTGTGCACAACCCTCTGTTAATTATTTTTTAAAAAACTAACCCAAACATACCCCATTCTACAAATCCAAAGAAAAGGAACTAAAAAACATCAAATGTACTAGAAAAACTCACCCAAGATGACTCTAAAAAAGTCTAGGATCTGACAGATACTCATTGAAAAAATATTCACAGGTGACCTAATCTCATAATAATGTACATCCTAAAGACATCTAACCCTAGAGATCTCATTAATAGCTAAATTTGAAGAAAATTATCGTAGGTTGGTGAAACGTTTTGGGACGTTCATCACTGAAATACCCACCAATGTCAGATGCATGAACTCATGATCCTTCTAACCCCACAACTTCTTTAGATATATGTGGTTCACAAACATCACCCTAATGTCCTTACAAGAAAATTTATCCTACTACCCCACACACTCTAGAATATCCCACCAACTCTTTGATGGTTTATGGATCAAATACATAGTAATATTTACATCCTATCCAGGTGTATATCAAGATGCTTAAATATCATTTGAACTAACTAAATCTAGAACTCAGATACCTAGGGGATCCCTCTCTAGAGAATGTAGGTGGATAATGCAGCTAGAAAATTCTTGTCAGCTCAGATATCGAAGGAATAATAAAAAAATTATCCGTATCCATGGATAACCTGACCCTATAGAATCTATCGTGTATTTCAACATCCATTTTATCCTTAAGAGTCATATAAATATATGGTCTAGCAATGTTAGGAGCATTCTAATTTCCCCTCTCCTAACTCTCAAATTGAAGATGATAAATAGGAATATTCCCTATGATATAATCACACTCCTTATAAAATTAAGAGTAATAACATTTTCAACCTAAATATGTGAAAAAATATAGGACCACAACTCCAAGTCTTTGTAACAATGACTTAAAAGAGTTTTATCATGACATATCTATTCATTTCATTCAATTAATCAAATTTATCTATTATCTCATATCACAATTAATATAGAAATGTATATAACACATGTAATAAATATGTCCCTAACACAAACTATGATTTTTAATATCTATACATATGTGCATATCATGATGAATTGATAATCATCTCACACTATACTTGTCCACGAATATAAATCTATAGAAATAATAACATCACACAATATATGAATCACTCAAGGTTAAATAACATCAAATATAATAAGAAAATAGAATAAATATAACCCACATCCTAGGGAATCAATATTTTACCATATATGGTTTCGATACTCATATGAGAAATCGTGTCACTTTTTCCCGACACATCCTAGTCCCCTTCAAAAAATTTCCCAGATAGTAATGAAAACAAATAAAACCCTAATACTATAATACCACTTTATAAAATCCCCAAATCCATAACTCTATCACATGGAAAAAACAGGCTGGACATGAGACACCAAGAACACCTCCCTTTATTACATAGGCTTCTAACTAGGAGAAGGGGTGCGATATATATAATGGGGAGACTATACACCAGATCATAGAGTAAAATACAGTGTAATAATTGATAAAAGAATATCAGAGTAACATAAACATAGAGGAAATGGAATTCCACATAACTAGAAAAGGATAGACTAAATAATCCAATAATAATTAACAATGTTATGAAAATATGAGACATGTATAAATTTAAAACTAAAATAAATAAAAATAAAAGAATTAGATAACACAAAAAATACCCAAAAATCCTTTGTCTTATACCCCATTTGGACACATCTATAAAATCCTTCCCATCATGTATGTAAACAAATTATCTATAAGATCCCATTCCCTTGTCCTAATTTAAAACCTTGTAATTTTATCATGCACCAAATGGACACCCCAATCAGGTGTTAGTAAAACTTAGTAGGTCGTCATCACCATGTCAAAATAAAACCAGTTTGATAATAATTTTGTGCAATAATCAATATATAGGTGTATTAATTAATGAATTAAAAAAATATAATAAGAAAAATTATTTGACACCATATCAAAATACATCTATGCCTGTAACACAACCTTTCGATACAAAAACCATATATCCATGGTAAAAATTACAATAATCTTGTCCAATGCCACTATATAATCATTTTATTACGGGTATGGGTACATCACACTCAATATTGGCATTAAAATTGTGGAATGGGAATATCCCACTCAATATAATGGTTACACCATGGGAGTAGGTATATCCCACTCAATTAAACAGTTACAACATGGGAATAGGAAAAAACCACCGAATATATGCATTAAAACATGGGACTAGGAAGATCCCACTCAATATAATCATTTTAGCATTGGACTGGGCCGATCTAGTTCAATAAAAGTATTAAAACATGGTACTAGGGAAAGCCTTCCCAATATAATAATTACATCCTTTTTAACAAAACATGTCATAATTGAAAGGATACCACAATATCACGACACAAGCCTTAATGGTTAATTATAAAAATTACCATTTTATTTCCATTATAATTTCATTTACAAACCAATTCAACATTATCCATAGTTGTGTACAACAATCTTTAACCAAATCGAAATGATACCATGAAATCCCATGAAATATCATTTGATTATATTCACACATTAAGCCATTAACAATACTTATTAATAAATGTTTCTCTCACTTAATGGTTTACCATAGTCAAGGATGCATCAACAAATGAATCCAAAGAAGGCCAACCAACATTCAATTCCATGATTTTCCATTAATCAACAAATAATTTAAATAGATCACTTATTGCATTGGTGCAATCATAAAATTTCATATTAATTGAAATTGAATAGTTCATAGGGTTAAGTTTGGACTCCCTACATTAACTTGTTTATTTAGCAACACAAAAAATGTGCAATGAAAACACTAACGAAGACATAGAATATAAATGACGAAAAACTAGATCACAAAACATCCAGGTTAAAACAAATCCATCTGGGGTCTAAATAGTCCATCACTAGAGTATATAATAATGGATGAGAGTGGATAACTAAAGAAAAGAAACTCACTATGGATGAGATGTGAAATAGAGATATCCATAAGGATGGAAGAGGATCCAAAACCGCCCAGAAGAAACCTAAGGTTAAGATAAAATGGATTCAAATGAAATAATTAATGAATCATAAGCGTGAGGGGGTATTAAAATCATTGGAGATGAGACTTATATGGAGTGTAAGTCATTCTAATTATGAATTTCCAAATTAAAGAGATACTATGAAAAACCCATTTCCATGTGTTAATATTCATCCTAATCAATATTTACATGGTGTGAATTTGGTTCAAACCATGAAACAAATTAACATCATGAACTAGCTCATGAAATGTGTCTGGCGACTTTAACAGATTGCTTAAAATGTACACATCATGTAAGTTCTATGGGGACCTTTTCTGTTAGTTTCTACATAAGGAGCTGAACCAACTCCAATGCATTTCAAACCAGGGAAAACCCTCATAAAACCATATAAAAAATTTATTACTAGACTCAATTAATTAAAATAAATATTAATCCCTATTTTTTTTTGTCATTTTCAACATTAAATTATTTCCAACTCTAAACAAGATATAAACACTTTGGTTTACATAAAAAGGGAAACCCAAGAAAAGTGTTTAAGGAATAAACTAAAATATGGATGTACCATGAAAAATATGGGATCATAAATGTTTTAGAGGGTGGAATAATTAGGGGAAAAGTAATTTCACTATCAAATCATCTAACTAAATCTAGGAGACTTTTAGCATCATAGATGTAGTATGATAACAGGGTATCAAAATCAGTTACATACCTTGTCCTAGGTGAATCCCAAAATCTCCTTCCATCTCTAGAGGAAGACCATAGAAATCATCTGGGTGAATTTCATAAAAATCCCAAACAATAGAAGGAAGTTCAATAACAAAAGAAATTTTATCAGACATAACTTCTACATATGACAAAAAAATTATGACCATTTAAGGGGAAGGTACTTCATAACCAGACCTAAGATACCAGTCTCCCTAAAACACCCATGAGAGCCCTTATATTGTATTAAATGAGAAATTTTGTTGATAAAAACGTTCATAATCACAATGATAAACAAGAACATCCATCTAATGATGATGCCAAATAGATCCATTTTGAGAAAAAAATAATCCCAGACTACCTCTGCATCTGCTAATGGAAGATCACAAGGACCATGAAAACCCTAACCTTTCCAATTTATAAGAGTTGATTATAAATCTATTAAAAATAACACGAAATCCATGGGATGTTTATTTATATCAACAAATTGATTAGAAATTAATGAGTGGGAAGCAGCAATATCAGATAATGAAATCATGACATAATATTTAATAAATATGGTGGGTCTCACTGTCCCTAGACCTGAATATACCTCCTCTAGAATCTCATTTAATATGTGAAGGTTCTTCACTAGTATGGCCTATTTCTTGAGCACTATAGTCTTTGAAGCATTGTTTGTGCCGTGATTTCTTTTCGAGCTTACGATCCCTGGTCAAAATGATGCAAAGAGATTTAGTTATAGAAACACTACAGATGAGCATAACATCTACAAATGTTAAAAAAGTCTATATTTTCAAGACAAGAACACTGGGTTTGTCAAGTGAGGCCACATTGATAATAAGTCATGGGCACACTAATATCTATTCTGAAGGTTCATAGGAGGCCTACCTTTGAGAACCACCTCCACCACTCCTATAATGTTCATTCCACGTCCAATTTTTCCATTCCATGCCACCGAATTTTCCACTAGGTAGAAGATAAGGTGAACAATAACCCACCTTTCCATCTATATTCATATCTTCAAATATCTCCCTATATACTATATTCATGGAGGTAAAAATATTCATCATAAATACGTAGAATCTGATATCCAATCTCAAACACCGATGGTATTTATGAGCATTTGTCTAGTTAATCTTTACCACCCCAATAGAAATATGAATTAGATCAGTAAACCAATTAGAGTACACTGACACTAAACATTATCCCTACTAAAAATAGTGCAACTCTAGTGACTCTTAAATCATTAGAGACTCTAGAAAAAATATACTTTAATAGGAGTGTCTTGAAACCCTTCCAATCCAATCCCTCGTTAATATTCATCTGTAGAATGGAGTCACACCATTGCTTGCTGGGAACCTCATGTTGGAACACCACATACTTCACCCTAATACTCCCAAGCCTATCCAACATGTTGAAGATCAAATCAATCTTATCTAGATAGTCCTTAAACTCTTTATGTTTATTCATACCCATAAATTAAATTGTATTATCACAAAATAACTCCCATGATCGATACCTATCTCTTTCATCTACTATTTTTACCTCCAAAACTACGTTATGGATTTGTTTACATTTTGGTTGAATAAATGATCCTCTAAACTGATCTTCTTAATAAGGTTTTGATCTACCGGGGGATTCCCTTGAGTGGAATCCACTCGACCCTCCTAAGGAACTCATAGAAGATGTCTTAGAGACATACTAATGCACACCAAAATATAAAAAAGACCAGGAAACAAAATAATCAATATTGAATCTAGAAAACCATAAGAAAAAAGGAGATTGATATCAAGAACTAAAAATAGGTGACCCATATCCCAACATCTCATGTAAAGTTGAGTCTTCTCACAATAACAGATGGCTAGGAAATCACTCTAACCTACCTCACAAATACTAAAAATATAATCTTGAGTCTAAAAAAGTATCAAGATAATGAATCTTGAGGAAAACAATCATTGATAGAAAAATGGGGATAACATGACCTTGATACCCTCTCAAAAAGGTACCCAACCCAAATTTCCACATACCTGAAGGGTGTTCTCAATCCCTATAGGATGGCAACTAGTACCCGGGCTTTAAAAAAACCATAGGGAATGAGTTTTCTCAACCTAAAGCAACAATATAGAATATATATATATATATATAACAAATAGAAAAAACAGAAGAGATAAACATATTCCATAATTGAAAAAATAAAAAAGAAATTATATAACTAAGAAGTAGTCAAAGCAACACAAATTAAATTTCTAATATCAGATGAAAAAAGAAAAAAGAAAAATTTCTAGTCCATTTTATATCATGGTAAAAGTCCCACCATGTCACCACCAACTACTTAGATTAAAGTGTTAAACACCTCAATAACTCACTATAGTTCCATTCTTTCTTTAGATTGAAATAAATAAAATGGTCCATTCGCATTCAATTTGTTTCACATGGTGTGAGCCAAACACGATCAGTAGCATCCCACCCAGGTGTTCCATATCAAGTCTCTTTACAACCATTTAAATAATGCTAATTCTTTAAGAAAACATGACATGATAAATAGTTTAACATTTTTTATATCTGAAGAATGAAAAGAAATTTAGTTTCCCCTTTTTTACACATTTTTTAAATAATTTAGGTAAAAACATTTGAAACAATTTCATATACATCAAATTAATCTTATAAAAAAAGAATATATCATATATCATATCAAATCAATGGTATCACAAGCTAAAATTGTAAAATCCAAAAACATCCAAAGAACAATTAACATCATGTCAAGGATCACAATAGGACAAAATAGATTGGACAGTCATACCTAATATAAATAAAATATAATGAATCAAAACTCTAGATATATGCATCAAATCATGAGAGTAGAGGAACACCATTGAATGAGAACCCCACACTAGTTCTATCGTGTCCCTAGAACAATGGGATTGGGGTGTAGAGGAACAACACATGATTGAACTCTTATTAATGTCAATGAAGGTGGACTATTACTTCACCTTCCACTTAAGTACCCATGAAATCCCATGTTCACTATTTTCCAAATAATTTAAACAAAAACCATTACTTGAATTTCATTTCAGAGATCCATTTCAAAATTATTTGAAAATTAATTTTTTTACTCAAATATGAGGAACTAATATTTTCTCAAAAACCATTTTTTTCACCCAGAAATCAATATATCAATCATACCATTTAATTTACAAAATAATAAATTAAAACTTAGATCAATACAATTCATCAAACATAGGATAGATATGGAATCACCTACCTCAAACTCAGGTTACAAACACCCAGAACATGATCTTCCAATAATGAATTTTTTGAAGAAAATAAAGGAGGTCCTGTGATCAAATCTCACATATTATAATGAATTAAAAAATAAAATATGTCAACAGAGAGGTTATAACAAATCATACCTTGAAGAAACTCGCATATTCAAACCCAAAAAATGGTTTCCCTCTAGAGGAAGATCACGAAAAAAATCGAGAAATGAAAAAAAATATTATCTTCACAAATTTATTGATCCAAAAATAGAAGTCCATAGTTTTTACTATGATCACAAGAAATAATGATGTATAAGGATTAATCACATAGAGAAACACAAAATAACCAGAACCAAGATCAAATGATGAAAAAAGTGATTCAGAAAGATTTTAGTTATCCAAAATCACATTGAAGAGATCCTTGGTCAAGAGTGAATAAGCATGCTGGTGAATGAAATATGAATTTTCCATAAGACACCCTAAAAACATAAGATGTGAGAATTAAACATTCTGCAACTCCCTTTCACATTCTATAATCCATGAAACCCAAAAACACTGTAAAACATTTGACCCTGGATTAAAAATTCATATTTTTACCATTTCACTATGGGTAATATTTTCATGGCATGTAATCCTTTCATTCCTTTTACTGATTCGTAACATATCTAGAACAAAAAATTATGTCATTGGAATATTTTACCTGAATTATAAATTTTTCTTGTCCTATAATCATTACGCTATGTGTATTTATCCTACACACAGTGAAAATTTAAATATATTATGAAAAAACCCAAACCAAAACTTGAGTTCACTAATCTTGTGGAGAACCATGCAAAGCCTTTGACACATTTATACCCAGATTCCATTAAATAAATAAACATACATCCCTAAACTATAGATAATTTTAGCTATAAATTCTCTATAACATTAGGAGTTTGAAAATATACCCAAACATAGAGGTAAATGAAAATAGAGAATATAAACACTTGAATAAGGGTAACGAGATTTTATAATATAGTTGTTTAGAATAATTTTCATCCGTCAAAATGATTGTTTCCCCTAATTATCCATAATATCCCGCCCCTCTAATGTTATACATTATAATTAGAAACATAATAAATTGTTTTATCATGTTGCCTCCATATTTTCCTTTTACACTTTTAATGATTGTTTCCCCTAATTATCCTTATTCAACAATGATATTTTTAAAACCTAAAAGGTAATTTACTTATTTCTTATTTCATGAAATGTTTTACATTTCTAAAATTTATTAACCATGAATATTATTATAAAACCCTATTTATTTAATGTCAGATGATCCTATTTAAATTATGGGGTAATGTAAAATTATATGATATTTCCACTTTTAAATAATGCTTTTCTGATTTGGAGTAGTATCAATGATGTAGTTTATTTTTATTCATACTTCTCCTTGATACTTCTCATAAAATTTCATAAAACAGAACTCAATTTTCAAGACCTTTATTTTTCTATTTGAATATGATCATCGATGAATATGTTATTCAATCTTCTCTTAGTAATCGTTATTATATAGCCTTTGGTTGTAGCTTGAATCAGGATGATGAAACCAAATTTTTTTCTCAAGGGTTTTATCATTATAATACTATATATATATATATATTATTCCTTATGTAGTAGATGTATGAATATTCATATAATTATTTTTTTTCATGTGATAGATTGGCCCATGATTATATATCCCTCTAATGTATTGGGTAACACTTTATATCTCTTTGGTGTTATATATGAGATTAAGGAGAGAAACTAATCCCCCACAAGGATATTTCTACTTTGTTTATGATAATGATAAGTGAACCCAATACACCATGGTACATTGTCCAAATTATGATGATGGTGCTTATATTAACCCTTGATATATGTTTATGATTTCAAATCTCATGATGTTTCCAAATATTCCATCATTCCATGGTCTTATGATGTAATTTCATTATGACATGTTTCATTAATTATGACCATCCTATTTATGATACCATGATATGTATCTTTTATCTATTGTGTATTAATTCATCATTATATGTTTTTTTTCCTTTTATAAAATTTCAAACCTATATGTTTATCTTATGCTCACTTAAGATCTTTGATTTTAATCTCATATGATTACCCTCAATTAGCGATTGAGATTATCCATTCATATATTTCATTTTCCTGAAGAAATGAATGAAAGTAATATATGTGGAATTTATATAATATTATATCATGTATAAAATGTTTGGGAAATTATGAATACATTTTATTGATTATAAAGTTTTTAATATAGTGGGGAAAATGGTCATTATATTAAAAATACATTGGTTTTGTTATTTAATGTTTTTTCATAATACATTAAGTCTATAAATTATGGTCAAATTTTTTTCAGGGTGTTCTCTTGGTATGTTTTCGGTGTGATTGTGTTTTTTGACAAGGCTAGATGACCATGAAAAAGTGTGGTTAGTGTTTGCTGAAGCAGGTTTTTATGGTGGCATAGTTTCCTAGTGTTTTCCAAAATTTTACCCCTCAAAATCAAGATTTTGGATTTTGGAAAGGAACAAATTTGGCATAACAGTACACAGTATGTTGACCACAAAGCATGGTTTTTGGATTACAATGTAGGTACATGTAGTAGTTTTCTGAAGGTGGAATGAAATTCAGAAGTCAAATGGTTTGCCGGGAGGCTTTTTGTAGATAGAAGGAAAACAATTTTCTGAAATGTTTCACGAAATGACATGCGGTACATGGATGGATTTTTGTATGTGGTATGCCTTTTTGTTCACAGAAACAATACGAGTTTTGAGAAGCCACAAAAGGGCATCATTTGCGAAATGGGGATGATGATTTTTGTTGCTGTGAAGGAAGAAAGGCAGTACACAGGTCACGTAGGGAAGAATGGTTCGTAAGAGAACTGATATGCGGTGAAGGCTACACCACATTGATTATTTGGGTAATCATTAATTATGGGTTTTTTGGATCTATTTTAATATATAAATAGTACTAATCACATCATTAAATAGATCAATTTTCATAACAAAACATCTTTGCTCTTGGAATTCGGCTAAGTCTGACAGTTTTTCACAATGAAGGATTACATGAAGGGTGAATCGCTTAACATATGAAATTTTATGAAAGGGTTTTTATGGATAAATTTAGTCAGCAAAGGAATAAGGTTGTCCCTAGAAGACAGAGTTTGCAGAAGAAGGAATTCCACAGAAGAAAAAGGGGTATCCGAATGTAGTATGCAGAAGTGGTATACGAAAGGAGTACATGAGAGCCCTTCGTGAAGGCTGTACGCAAAGGTGGTATGTGGAGTTTGAAGAGGTGGAATTTCATATAATAGATGGTATGTAATGAATAAGTGATACATTGTTCACATAGGATGCAAGTGGTTCATGGAGGGACTTAAACAGTCCATGAAAGTAAATTCTTCCAACTAACAGTACTCGAAAAAGAGGATTTCATCTATGGGAGAAAAATGGAATTCAATAGAGAATTTATTTATAGTTGAGGGTGCATTTATTCATGAAAATTAAGGGACCTAAAAGTCCATAAAATATGAATTGGGCCCTTTTAAGAGTAGTGAGCAATAGAAGAGGAAGATGATGATCCTTCCCACTAGTAGTGAGACAGAGGAAGAGACGTAAGGACAAAACTTTCGGAATGCAGTGAGAAGACCCTAAACCTTGTAAAGGTAGTAAACCTTGAAATATATGATCTAGACAAAACCATTTAATTGGACATGAGATTTAGGGTATTTGGTATATCAGCACATCACCATTGTATTATCCTTGGATTTATCATAGTGAGTTTGAACAAAGTAAAATCATTGTGTCCTATGCATGATTTCATTTCTGTAAATATATTTCTATGATTGAAAGAGATAGATGTGTTTGGTTTAATTATAGAACACGATCAAAATGGGATGTAGTTTGGATATTTCATAACCTGATCCACCCCCTATCAGGGTATTTGAATTAGTGGAACTAAAAATTGGTATCAAAAGGAAAGGTCAAAAGTAAGTGGTTCTCTCTTAGAAGAAGAAATATAGGTGTTCAATTAGAAATGAATTCAGATACTTGATTGAAATTTTTTTAATCTATAGAATAATTGGATGCAGAACTACTTACGATGATTAAGAATGGATGTCTTCACAACCGTTATGCATGGAATATCTTTTGATATCAACAATTGTGCTTTTTCAGAAGCTAAACTAAGAGATTTGGATTGAGATTCTAACGGGATCAATGATTTAGGTGGAGCCCTAAAAAATGATATTTATATGAAGTTGATTTCATATAAAACATCACATGATATGTGGGAAAATCTGTTGAATATAATTGAAAGATATTAAATGGACAGAGAGTAAAAGATGTAGGATTTTTGGAATAATTATAAAGATATGAAAATGAACCCAAATTAATCTGTTGATGCATTCTTTGATAGGGTGAATGTTGCAGTGGAAGAAATGCGTGTTCTTGAAGAATTCATTAAAGATATAAATATTATGAATCATATTTTGATGAAAAATCCACCCCAGTTTAATATACAAAGTTTTAGTATTGGTAGATAAAGATCCAAAAGAGATGATATTGGATAAAATGAATAGGATTCTTGTTTAATATGAAATAAGAAATGATGGAAATGATTCTGGGGAAAATGGGAAGTCCAGAGATGTGGAATTCAAGTACATGAATAAAATCTCTATTGAGGTGGTCAAAATGAAGATAATTTGGAGGATTTCATGCCATTTCTCTCTTCAAATATATGATGAGGAAGAGGAAAGTTGAAATTTATACTTCCTCATGCATTCTTTAGATGGGGAATGATTAGATATTTTGTATTAAAGTGTCTTAAGAAGTTTCAAGTTGGAAATGAAGACAATGATAAAATTCCCCAATGCAAGTATTAAAGCAATGTGAAATGTAAGAGAAGTGATAAGAGAAATTTATTCAAAAAGAATAATTTACTTTAAAAAGAAGTTGAATGTTTATAAGAATATGAGGTAGAAGAGTTGGAGGACTGAAATGGTCATGATGTAGATGCTTTTGTGGAGGTTCTCAGAAATTCTATATCAAAAGAAGAAAGTTACAATGAAAAAAAGAAGTTGAAGGAATAGTTTTCCATCAGGATGAATTAGGATCCGGTCTTGAAATGATAGATGTTTCGAGAGACAAAACAATAAAAGTTAACAAAGTGGGTTATGATGAAAAGATCTATGTGCAGCAACAAGAGGAAGTGAATTCTGACCTGAATGAAGAAATTGAAAAACCGAAGTCTTTAATACTGGAAACCTCAAAAAAGGAGTTTGAGTAGAAAATCAAAATTGGCAAGTAGTAAAGAGTGATCAATAGCTTGAGTGAAACCTGAAAATATCAAATCAAATTTATCAAATAACTTGAAGAATAAGTCAACGGTCTTCAAAAAAGTGTTAATGATCAAGAAAAGCTATTGAATCTTGGTATGACATATGAAAATTAGATCATATAGACAACACAAATGATACAATTTGAGCATAATGGTGCAATAAAACAGAAGAAATAGTCATATCAAAATGTAAAGGCGAGTATGGGGCTTGATAAAAAACAGAAAGTAGTAATAGTTGGAGTCAAACCCTAAGCACCCACTCCAGGAATGAAAATTGATTTGGGCATGAATCATAATAATAAGATTCAAAAAAACCAAAGGGAGAACCATTGGAGGAATATTTCAACATAAGAATGTACCCCACTTAAGTTTCTCTTATTGTGGAAAATGGGGCACTAAAAAAATGTCTATTCCATAGAAAAGAGGTACCAATGGGAACATGACCAACCGAGGAATTCATACAGAGATGAATTTTCTAATTCATCGTTTGATGGTAACTATTACTTGTGTGGTGGATTCAGAAACATGCCAAGATATTTCTCATCAACAATACATAGGAAAATGCCAAAGAAGGCTGAGGTTGGTTATAAGAAAAAGAATAATGTATCATCAAATGAGAGCAAAATGAAAATTTAATTTCAGCACTACATGATAAATATGGTCCATCATATTCTGTGGAATTTCATGAGTATCAATCCATACTAGGTATGAAGTAAAAAACATGGATCAAAAAGAAAATATTTGAGCAAGCAGCTGTTCTAGATATTGTGTTCAAGGCATCAGATCACATGAGGATATACATCATTGATAGTGGATGCACCACCCACATGATTGGAAACAAGGACCTGGTGATGGGAATCTATTATGACAAAAGAAGGAATCATAATATTTTTTAATGATGAGGTGTTGAAAATAATTAGATATGGGAAAGAATATTTTGGAAGAAAAAACATTAGATGTGAAAATGTTTTGGTTGTTGAAGGTATTAGTCATAACCTATTAAGTGTAATTCAATTGTGTGACACATGAAGTGCCATAATATTTTCAAATAAATTATGCTTCATCAATGAATAATATGATTCTATTTTATTATTGGGAATGTTTAACAAAGGGAATCTCTATATCTTGAGTGGCGAAGGTGATATGCATTTTCTGTCCAAGGAAGAAAAAATATTTGTGTCATGAACATCTTGGCCATGTTTTCCAAACATCCTTAGAAGAATTGGTAATATATTATGCCCCTCGTGACGTTCCATGATTATCACCTGATCTCACACATACATGTGATGCTTACCAATAAGGGAGGATCATTCGAAATACATATAAGGGAAAAGGGGAAAGCTCAACAAAATTGATTGAGTCGGTTAATATTGATGTGTGCAGATCAGTTTCACAAATACATATTAATAGAAGGATATATTATGTTATATTAATTTATGATTAAAGAGGAATGGAATGGGTTTCAATCATCATCAAAAAATATAAGGTAATCAATTTCAAAAAAAATATCTAACTGAATTTGAGAAGATATGCGGTTAAACAATACAGAGTATCAGAACAAATAATGGAATAGAGTTCAAAAATTTCAATGTAGAGGATTATCTTGAGAAGCATGGGGTAAGGCACCATGATTTAGTAGTAAGAATTCCACAATATGGTGGAGTAGTTGAGAGACGAAATTTGATTGTCAACAATAAGGCTTGAAAATTTATCATTAAGAAGGAACTTCAAAAAAAAATTTATAAAAGAAGTAGCGTTGAAAATAGTCTATACATCTATTAGATAATTACTATATCTGAATGAAGAGAAAACTCCATATGATCTATGATAAGTATGGAAGCCATCACTGAAGTACTTTTGAATCTTTATAAGTCAGTGTTTCATTCTCAACAAGGATAAACATAGGGTGTTTTAATCTGAGGTAGATGAAGGGGTATTTGTTGGATACTCAATGAAAATAAAGAATATAAATTCTTCAATAAGAGGCTAGGAAATATTATTGAAATACTTAATTTAACCATATTGGAGAATGCATAGAATCATATGTAAATGTAGGATCAGTATTAAGAGGCTAGTGATGATGAAATAAGCTGATCAGGGTATGATCCAGTTCTAGAGGTATTTTCCCAAGATGACATATATGATGATAAGGATGAAGATAAATCAGTATTTTCATAAATACAGAATAGATGATCCAAAAATGATGGAAAAAATATATTTGGTGATCATACAATGCTAGTGCAAACCAGGAGGATAAAGACACTAAAACAAGAATCCTACTAGACATAGGTAGAGTTGAAATTTTTTGGTGATGTAGATACTGAGGAGAATTGGGTTTAGGATATGAATGAGGAGCTTGGAAAAATAGAGAAGAATCAAACATGGAAGTTTGTTTTAGGTCCAATATATAAGAATGTTATCAAGAAAAAAATCTTCTTTTCACAAAAATATGTATGAAGATGGTGTGTTGATTTGATATAAGGGAAAACTAGTGTGAAAATGGTAATCCAATATAGACAGTATTGACATTGATGAAACATTTTCACCCATTTTTAAGGCCTGATATAATTTGATTATTCTTGGACATAATATTGAAAATATGTTGAAGGTTTTCCAAATAGATGCAAAATCTGCAATTCTGAATGGATTTCTAGATGAAGAAGTTTATATTCATCCACCAGATGGTTTTCTCATTCATGAAGATGAGAACATAGTTTTTTTGGCTGAAGAAGGCTTTATATGGTTTGGAGCTAGCACCATGAGCTTGGTATTAATGGCTAGACCCATTTTTGAAAAAGAAGGTTTTTAGTATGGTGTAGTTTATTATAATATATATATCAACCATGATAGTAATAAATGGATGATGTTTCTAGTATATGCCAATGAAATAATCCTTGGTGGATCAGATGAAGTGCAGTATAGACAGTTTTCCAAAGTTATTAAAAGTGAGTTCCAAATGTCAACTATTGGTGACCTGACATTTTTCCATAGTTTATAGGTAACAAAACAAAATTATGGCACAATAATTTCTTAATATAAATATTCCAAGGAGTATTAGAGAAGGTTTTGAGTAGATAATTCTAAGGAGATGAAGAATCTGGTGGCTACAAAGATAAATATGTCTTGATATGATGAAAGAAAAGGGATCAATGTCACAAAATACTGTTTATAATTAGATGTTTTTTTGTACTTAATAGTGACATGAACATATTTTTTTTCTAGGATTCAAGTAGAAAGTTATCAATGTAATCTAAAGGAAATAAAAATTTGTTTTGAAAAAATAATACTTTGGTTTGTCAAGGGCACTGTGGATTTTGGTATGATGTATAATGAAAAATCTCAGCCAAATCTATTGGTATATACATATGCAGAATGGGATGGTTTATTAGGTGATAGGATATTAATGATAGGATATTATTTCTATCATGGTGGATTTTGAATTTCTTGGATAATAAAGTAACCATATTGTATTTCACTGAGCGCCATAGAAGCTGAGTATATTGTAGCCACTCAAGAATGCACACAATTATTGTGGATGAAGCATCATCATGAGGATATAGTGTTGAAGTGCATCCATACAACGTAATATGCTATATGATAATTCTTGTGATAAAAATATTTGAAAAAAACTAGTCCATCACTCAAGGACAAATCACATTGAAATCAAATATCATTTTATCAAGGAGAAGGTAGAGTAAGGGCTTGTGAAGTTGGAGTGTGTTCTTAATGAACAATAGTTTATGGAAATTCTAACAAAGGCCTTTCCCAAAGAAGCATTTGAAAGGAATCAACTGGATTTGGGAGTCTAGCCACCTCCCCACACTTGAAAAAGTGTTGTTGTGGACCCCCTCTATCTATGATATGGCGTGTTTTTACCAAATATAATGATATGTGTTTTTAATGTATTACAAATAGATATGAATTTACCTTTGGCTTCGTTGACAAATGAAGAGAAATTGTGTCTTTTTTAAGGGATACTGCGCCTTTGTGAAGACACATGATGAAGCTATTAGGTGGATCATCGAGATAGGGGGAGTTGAGGATGTGCCGATGTTTTTTTGGAAGAGTAGTGTCTTTGGGGGTTATTAAATCTGATGATGATATATGTGATCAATCAAAGGATACATATCACGACAACTGAGGTTCATGATGAAATAATAAGAATGGTGTTGGAATGTAATGAAGTGATTCATTGATTAAATTTTCATTATACACTTTTTTCTCATGCCGAGAATGGATCATGAGTGCTTAGAGTGTGTGTGAGTAGATACTTTATCGCTATCTTAATTGCAAGAAGATAATGATGAAAAAATATAAGAGAAGATTTAATGAGATATAAAATTATGTATTTGTTGTCAAAAAACAAAAAGGGGGATATTTTTGGTTAAAAATCAATCACAGTGTCCTATTAGTATGTTTTTATTGTGATTATGTTTTTTTTAATCCAGATTACTGTGAATAGGTATGGTTGTTTTTTGATGAAGGAGGTGTTTAAAGTGGTGGAATTTCCCAATGTTTTCCAAATTTTTAGGCATAAAAAATGGGAGTTCGGATTTGAAAAGGAATATTTCCGCATAAGAGTACACTTTACATGGACAATAAAGAACAATTTTGGATTGCAAAGGAGGTGTGTAAAATGCTTCTGGGTTTGAAAAACAGTACATGGGGAGGCTTGCGGTACATAGGGAGGCTTGAAGTATGTGGAAGGAAAATAGTTCATGGGATGGAATGTTCTACGAAGAAGGATTTAAGTACATGGGATATCTATTCGTTCACAAAAACAAAGAGGTGTTTTGAGAATCCATGAAGGGATTCATTTGGAAAATGGTTATAATGATTTTGGCTTCCGCAAAGGGAGACAGGCAGTATTTGGACAGCGTATGGAAGAATGGTTCGGGAGAGAAGTGGTATTCGGTGAAGGTTGTACTACATTTAAGATTTGGGTAATCTCATATTAGATTATTTTTTGGATCTATTTTCATATATAAGGAGTGGTAATCCAATAATTACATAGAGCAATTTTCATAAGAAAACATCTTTGCTCCCCGAATTTTACTGAGCCTGAAGGTGGTTCACGAAGAAGGATTCTGCAGAGGGTGATGTAGTTCAAAGAAGAAATTTCAAGAAAGGGGGTTTTTGGAGAACTATTTTTTGAAAAGGAATAATGTGGTTTGCAGAAGAAGCAGTTCATATATGAAGGATTTTTTTAAAAGCGGATGTGATATATGGAAGTGTTATGTAGGAGTGGTACTTAGAAGAAACTTGAGGGAGCAGTTTCTGAAGGCAGTACGTGAAGGCAAAACAAAGTGGAAAAAGTGGAGAAGGTTCATAGAATAGGTGGTCCGTTAAGTATATGTTCTACAAAATTCTTAAAAGAAGCATATGGTTTATGAAGGGAGTTAAAAAATTCATCAAATCAATTTATGCTAACTAATAGTTCTCAAAAAATTGATTTTTATCTACATGTGAAAAAGGACTTAAATAGAGTATCCATTTATAGTTAAGGATGTGTATTTCATGAAAATTAAGTTACCTAAAAGTCTATAAACTATGAGTGGATCCTTTCTAATAGTAGTGAGAAAATGAAGTGGAAGATGACGATCCGTCCCACCATAATTTATCCAGACAAAGAGACACAGATTGTGACCATTGGGGATTTAGTGAGAAAACCCTAAACCCTGTAATTGTAGTGAGACTTGGCATATATGATCTAGAAAAAACTCTTTAATTTTCGATGAACATTAGTGGATTTTTTATGTCAACACATCACCATTTTATGATAATTGGATGTATCCTTGTGAGGGTGAACTAAGTAAAATAAATGTGTCCTATGAATTATTTCATTTCTATTCAAATATTTCTATAGGAGAAAGAAGGAATCATGTTTCGTTTAATGGTCAAACCATATCTAATGGTGAAATAGTTTTAATATATCATTCCCTAATTCACCCCTTATTAGGGTATTTGAACTAGTGGGTCTAACAGTAAACATAAAAGATCTTGGTTTTGTATTGAAAAGATACTTTTTGTTAATTCATGAAATTTAATGGTCAGATACATTGGGTTCAATATTATTTATACTATATTATATTATTTTTTTTCTATTTGGTGATTCAAAATAGCTAATAATTTATGATAGAGAGATTTTGTATTTTTCTTGTTTGGGTTGGCGACTAGGTTAAGGGGTGATGATCACAAATTTATTTGGGTTTTCAACCCACCCCGGTGGAATGGTTTTATCAGGGTACATGTTTCACCACCATCCTATGGTATGGAAGGTATTCCACCACATATTAAGGTCATGATTCTCTTCATTTATATTAGATAGGGTTGGTTATTTTACCCACACACTCATAGCTGAAATCCTTTATCTGTAGAGTTTGTATTCCCCCTAGTCTTATAGGTTAGAGAGGGATGAGATCATGTAATAGAGTAAATATTCTCATGACATTTATGGGGTATTGTGTCCTCCATAATAGTTCATTTTATCTTATGTCAGTTTCTTCAAATTAGTAGTGCATATACTTGATCGATGGTATGTTATTGATGGATTAGAGACTGTCATTTTCCCTTAGCCTATGAGTGTGATTTTGTAGTGAGAAGGCACCCCTTTTTAGATTATAGTAGTAGTGTTATATTTGGTGAGGTGACCCATGTTTTATATATATAAACATTGCATCTTATTAGAGGAATATTCAGTACCTGACATTAATATTCGTTCTAGAACCTTACAGGTTCTGTTTATTTAGAGACTAGATATTTAAAAATATTATTTAGGCACATTATTCAACATCTCCCCTAAAAATCTTCTGAAATTGTACCCTTTATGACATAACCTACTTATAACCCTTATTTATAACCGTGGGAAGTGAAACATAAGAATGGTTGTGATATGATATTGGTAATGGTAGGAAAGGGAGAGATAAATCTATGATCATATAAAATATTAAGAAACACATAAAGGTAAAAGTTAATGATATTCAAAAACAATATTTATAACCAATATATCAGGGATACTGATCCTAATTAATTCTATAAAACTTTATCATTTCAAAATATATGAATAATAAAAGTGGCAAGTCATCATAAATAAATCATGAACCATAATTTCTGATCATAATTCTAAATACATGTCAAAAAAGTGTGTCACCATCATATAAATAGTAACCATTTAATATTTCAATATTAAATACTGTGAATATCACATAATATTTTATCATGATTCAACACTGGGTTCTAATATCATAAGGTATCAGTAATCCATTCCCATTTCCCATAGTGCATCACATATCCTTGTGTGTTTCCCAAAGTATATTGTGTATATCACCTCACATCCCATAATTGTATCATGAGATATAAGGCATTACCCAACACATTTTAGGGATATATAATTCAGGACACACTCATAACACAATTAAAAACATATATATTTGTGATAAAGGATCATGAAACATTATTCATATCATCTTAGATTAACCCATGGAAAGGAGAAAGCTTTTATAAAATTTAATCATTTCATTATATTATAACCGATGAAAAATAATTGATTTTCATAAAAATATTATCATTATATTAATAAATCACCAAATAAAGAATATATATTGTGTAATTTGACGTTATCCCTAGTAAAACATAATTAACATAAAAGTCTGTTATCATAAATGAAAATTACTTTAAAAGATCATGGAAATATTTCTTAATGAAAAAAAACATTTTATTTTGAAACAAATAATTTAAAATTAAAATATTTATAAAATATGGAGGAAAAAATTAAATTTTATAATAACCGGGGATTATTTTAAATATAACTTCTATACATTTAGTGGATATGGATATGAGAAATGGATTTCAAGTTGTGTATGTTAAAAAAAGTTTCCATTCACATTTTTGTTTAAAAGTAAAAATTAACACCTTTAGAAAATTAAAAGAATATTCCTTCGAAAAATATTCATAGATAGTAAAAAAATCATATAAATTAATTAAATAAATCATTGGATCATGATGATTTTTTTTGGAAAACATTTTAAAGATAATTTGGACATGGAAGAAATAGATTCCAAGTGATAACTGCATTGCTTTCATGCATTTTTAAGTTTGGTAGTAACTATCCTTATAATTTTATCATGGTTCCATGATATAATGAATTTAATTTAGGATATAAATATCATATATATTAATTAAAAACATATTTATAATCATCTATAAAAGATATAGATACAAAAATGTTTTACACTATTTATGGACACAGGAGGTCGCATGTATTCATGGACACTTTCCATTTTATAATAAAAAATGAGAGAAGAAAAAATATTATTTTATAATAAAAAAATAAATATATCTTAAAAAAATATTTATTAAATATGTAATTATAACCATCCAAATAAATCGGTGATGAAAAATAAATTACACTACTTTGTTGAGAATGTAAGCCATACATATGCATTAATTTTGTTTTCATTTTTTTATGATGGAAAGATGGTGGATAATGAATTTTCATTCATCATATTACAAATTTTTTATATCTATGATAACTATATAATTTTTTATAAGGTGTAGCATTTATTTAAAGGTGATATAATAAGAAATAAAATTGATAATACCCGGTTAAGAGTTATACCTCTTTTTTGAGAAACCGCTTTTCGATTAAAACAGAATCCGTGAAAGGATGATATTATGGAAAGATAAGAAGATATAGGTTGTTTTTAATGAATCTAGGATGATTTTATAGCCGTCATTTGTTGATATAGAAGCCTAAAAAATTTCCATTAATGAAGGAGACGAGGTTTGCTTTTATTAGTGAGAGGAGGGGCACCTTTTGAATTCAATAATGTATTAAATTAATATAAACATATTTATGTAATAAAGTGGATAAATATGATACATTTAAAATATAAGAGGACTATAAATCTAAATTTTCTAATAAAAATATATTTATATATGTTTATGTGATTTTTAACCCTTGTATCAATGTTTTAACCCCGTGTTAACACTTTTGACAATTACCCTAATATTTATTCAATTTATGTTTCATGTATGATACCATAAAAATACAACGGGCCTATAAATAGACCATTTTTGATATTTTAAACCATATCCCATTCACTTGTATGAATTTATTATTTTTATAAAATTTAAATCATTTAATAGTTGAATTTATTATTAGATATCATTAATGTAATTTTTAAAATAATTCATCTACATTGAATTTAAAGTAATAAAGTTAGATATGGAATTAGAATATAAAATTTTTAAATTACACTAATATGTTAAATTTATTTACAACATTATAACAACACAATAATTCATTCAAATTTTATTACATTTAATTTTTTAAAATTCCATTTTTTTTATTGTTATATTATTGGTGTAAATGATATGTCGGTGTTGTATAATAATTTAATGTAGTTATTCCATTAATAAAATTTAAAAATAAATTACCATTATAAAAAAATATTTCATTGTTGAAATAAAAATTTAGAACATAACATAACTTCACTTTTTTTCATATGTGTTTTTTTAGAGATATTATAATCAAGAGAGGGATATTTTGTATCTATCCAGTTGTTAAAAAAAATAAAGGTAAAAATCAAATAAAAAATGGAACCAAGTTTCCATATTTTTTGAATTTACATATAAATGTATGAAATAAAATCATTAAATTTTATAAAGATGATTTTCTTTCGAAAATTGAAAGCCTTGTCCCAGGTTTTATCACGGTTCGACCAATTTTACCCTTATTGAGGTGATAAATATTTAACAAAATTACTATTCATCATTAAAATAAGAATGTTTATTATGAACCTAATTTGATCTTCACAATTCAAAATATTGAATCCATTTTTAGGATTTTACTTATATAAATGGTAGAAATTCATTTAGAAATAACCATACAAAACATGAAAAATGCCATTGTTTTAGAAACATACATTTTTAAGAATAAAAGTAGATTTATACTTATTCGATGGATAATAAAAACCGTTATATGAGTATTTTAAAAAAATTAATTGAATATATAATATATTAATATAATAAAAAATATTCATAAATAGTGATTAATTAAATTTTATTAAGATCAAAACACATTATGTTCATATCGTTTTTTAAGAAAAAAATATCTTTTAATTTCAAATGCTTAACTTTTATTTCTATTAAATTGATAACCAATAAAATTATTTTATATATGTTTAGACAAAAAATATTTCAGAATTTTGTTATTCTAATTCCCACCCACTAATCTAACGGTTATATAGAAACTACCACTTGATATATTGATATTTCAATTGGGTAACATGGTTCTTTTAAACTCAGTGCTTAATGTAAAGGAAGGTACCAAATAAATAAAATTTATTTATAGATAAATACATCATAAAAATATTAGTGTGACATATTATATAATAATACAATAAATTTTCAATTTAAATTCCATCAAAATGATATAAAAAACTCATGAATCTTCCACCTCGTCATATCTATGGGTTCTCTAATAGCTTCCTCTAATTTATTATTTCGACATAATCCTTTTACCAGGTGAGTAGTCAAGTTTTTTAATACTTAATCTCATTATTTCATAATCTACACCCGTTTTTCCTCAAAAGATAGATCTTTCTCTACTGAAGTGACCTCTGAGTTTAGTATATGTAGAGGATCAGATTTGTACTTCTTGAGGAGAGATATGTGAAGCACGTCATGAATATGGGATCGATTTAGTGGAAACACCAAGTGATATTATTCCATCATAATAAAATTATAATTTTACAAGGTACTGATATCTCTAGCGATCAACTTTACCTACTTTCCAAATATCATAACCTTACTCAATGGAGTTGTTCATAGGAATAAATTTAACTAACATTAAACTCTATATCCCACTGAAATCTGTTAGTGAAATATTTATATCATCACTAAGAAAAAATTATTTAATGCTGGATGACTATAAAATTTTAATATATTTTTTTATCTAGAATAGTTTCCAATTGATTATTTCTCCAACTTCATCCCATCATATATGAGATATACACATCTTAACATAGAGGGATTCATAATGAATTATCTTTATAATCAATTGAAAGCTATTTTTGTAAGAAAATTCCACCAAAAGGAATTTATTGATCCCAAACACCTTTTAAATATATATAAAAACATCTTAATATATCTTCTATAGTTTGAATAGTCTTCTCAAACTAAACATCTATCTAAGGATGATATGAATTACTAAAACTCAAATTTATATATCAAGCCTATTGAGTAATTATCTAAAACTCTGAGGAAATCCTCATGTCCTGATCAGATTCGACAGAATATAGTACTCCATAAACTATTACCACTCACTTAATGTATAACGTGAAAATATGATCAAGATAGAAATATTCTCTAATCTCTATGAAATGTGTTGATTTTTGAAGGCAATCAACTACAAACCAAATATATGTGTTCCCATTAGATGTTTTGGGGAGTCTAACAATGGAATCCATGGTAAGAGTTTCCCATTTCAATTTAGGTATGGGTAATGTTTATAATACCCACTTAGTATTCTGTCTCTTAGCCTTAACTTGTTGATATACCTTCCATTGAGATGAATATTCCACTATATCCATTTTCCTAGTTCCGCACCATAAATATTATTTCTGATCTATATACATATTTTTACTTCAAGGATGTATACATTGTGGTGAAGTATGATATTAATCCAACAATTCCTTCTTCAATTCAAGTATTTACAGTACACATATTCTATTTACAACCTTTTTGATTCCCCCACAATCAAAGTTGAACTCAAGAAAAATTAACAAAATCTTTTCTAGTTCCACATCTTCATTATATTCCTTTTTAATCATCACATAGAGTATGGGTTAAAAATTCATTAGAGAAATATTTTATATTCCCCCATTACTCTGGATTTCACATTGCATTTTTCTAAAAATCTATAAGTATTATATCTCTTTCAATCCTTATCATTGTAAAATATAATGGGGCTTCCTACAAAGAGCATAAACCACCTTTTTTTCTTTCCTAGGGTTATAATGTATTGAGCAATCATAATATTTAATATATTCTAAGGAATCTTATCTAGTTCTTATTCAAATAATTATGTCTTAATATATATCTTTAATATTTTTGGATCTATATATATTTCACACCTTTAACCATAAATATAATTGATCCATATCTTCAATGAAAAAATTACCTCTTCCATCTCACAATCATGAGTTATGTAATTGTGCACATGTATTTTTAATTGGTGTGAGGAATATTCTATCACAATACCTTTCTTCATATAAATCACACCCATCCCTTTTTTATGCATCACATTAAATTGAAAACTATCCTCCACTATAGGGTAGTGTGAGAATAGGTACACTTACCAATATTATCTTTATCTCATTGACATTTTCCTCACATTCATTAGTCTATAGGAAGTTTACCTCCTTTAATGTCAATAAAGGGAGTGGATTAGATAGAACTGAGAAATCTCTATCAAAACCTCAGAATTATCCAACTAAACTAAGAAAATAAATGATTTTTCTAATTATTGTTGGTAAATCAATTTCATAATAATATCTATTTTTATGGATACATAGATATACACTCACTTGATATTATATTTCACCAGAATTCTATGTTTTGAATAAAAAATTTATAGTTGGTAAAATATTCATTCAAATTGTCCTTTATTTGGTTCTTAAGTAGAATTTACAAATGATCTTCATGTAACACCCCAGGTAAATAAAGAATACAAAATTTTTATATTTATCCATATTTGTGAATAAAATATTCATATTGCTTTAAAGGGGACTCTATGCTCGATGGCGTACACAATACGCAATAATGAGTTTCATGGGAATCTTACGTTGCACTATAATACTAAAATAATATTATTTTAAATGGTAGTTAACGCCTAGCCGTCGTAATAGCAAAAATGAATAGAACTAACTAAAAATTATTATATATGTTTATAAAATATTTTTACTCTTTACAATAAATGTTAGAGGTTTAAAAATGAAAATGAATCCAATTTTTAAGCATAAACATTCTAATATTCTTTAAAAAGTCGATTAACCGCCTTTCGATGGAGAACCTATTTAAAATACACTTTTTAAAAATTTTATGTGTTTTATTTGAAAAAATAAAATTCTTCTTTAGAATCTGGACATCAAAATTTACTTTGTGTAAATTTTTGGTATTTTTCCGATAAAGTTCATTTTGTAATGAATAGTGAAAAATGTTGTATTTTAATTCAAAACCACTTTTTAGTCTATTTTTTTATATGATTAGATTATATTTTGAATTGGTTTTAAAGTTAAGTTAGAATATAGTTTTACCATTTAATACAATTGTGGTCATTGTAATTAATTTCACTTTGAAATCAGACTTAAACTAGTGTCAATCTTTTGATACTTATTGTTTCATAAAAACACGCTATTTGCTCTGACAGCTGGAATTAATTATTTAATTAATTAATGCAACTTATATGTTTTTAATTTTGTAAAATAGAAATCATTTTTGAATTCAGAAAATCAAATATAGCTTAGGGAGAATTTTTGGTAATTTTCTGAAAAACTGCAATTAATGATGAATAGTGAAACCACTAAGTGGTACTTATAAAAATTGATTTTCCGTTTAAATGAAATTTTGCCATATTTGTGCTTTGAATTTAAAAAATCTGACATACATGGTTGTCATTAGGAATTAAAATGTTGTTCAATGGGATTAAAATAATTTTTTTGTTAATAGTAACTTATTAAGTTTTTAATCGCGATTAGAGGTAATTAGAATAATTTAAAGTAAGAATAATGTTTTAATAAAATGAAATGACCTAGAAACATGTCCTACCCTCATTGGATGATTCATTTCCTACCAAGACAATCCATGGGTAAACTTGGGGACCCCATGGAGCCACTTTGGTTTGAAAATGACATAAATACCTTTTTATTTAATGTTAAAATTAAAATGACACAAACATGAGTTGTTTTACTAAAACAATTTTTATATGGGTTTATACAAGTCATTTTTTTGACTATAAATAGCCATTAAAAAGATAAAAATATTTCCTACATCATGGTAGTTTTTTTTATAATTTTTAGACATTAAATAAATTAAATTATTTATGACATCATGATGATGTAGTGATGACCTCATTATTTAACGATTTAAATAAAATGGAAAGATAATGTAAAATCTATAACCTAAAAATGTCCAAAACCTATTGTATGGGAGTATATAGAACCCTTATCACCTTATTCTCTAAAAAAATATATGTGGGACCATTAAAATCCGAAACTCATTCTAAAATAAAATAACATTTCTTTACATTCCAAGAGTGCCCCTCCTCTCCTCTTATAAAAGGCCCCCACCTCTACCTCCTTACCCACACTTCCAAAGAGTTTTTCTCAGACAACCCCTGCCCATTTTGTCTCTCCACATCCCTATATAACTCCTTGAAGCCTCACTTTGGGCAGAAGTCTTCCTAAGGAAGCCTTTGAGCTCAAACCAAAGGGAGTTACCCGATTTTAAGGTAATGTCTTCACTTGAGTTCTTTTGTTTTATTTTTCTTCTCCAACCCCCTAACTATTTTTATTCATTTATTTTATAACAACTCTAGTATCTTAAATATACTAGTATGTTTTTATAAGAATAATTCGAGCTACACTTACACACACCTTCGTGTAATGGTTAAAGAACATACTGTTTCTGTGGTTGGCGATTTTCTGCCTCACGAAACAGTGATTGTTCAATATTCTTTTAACACCTTTAAAGGTGGCCATTATGATCTAAATGTATTATATATATGATATATATGGTATTTATGTTTACTATATGCTTCTGTATTTTATATTTAAAACATACCTTTATTCTTTTCATGTTGTGTAAATGCGATAATTTCCTATGAGGAAGTGTGGACTACCGCCCCCTCAAGTGATGTGACTCGTACATGAAATACATGGAATGTATAAAGAATGAAATTAATGAACATGTGTGACCTATATAACATATATATTATACTGGAATTAATATATATATATATATATCATTTATTTTTAATTCCATTAAAATGACAAAAAAAATGAAAGTAGCGTTCATGCGTACGTACGGCCTACCGTCTCCATGAACGGTACTTTTCGTTTTTTATCTCCAAATGATATGGAATAGTATAAAATGAATATGTACTGTATATATATGATATTATAATCATTAATACTATTATGTAAAATATTTACTTATAACTACATGGGCAATCATTTTTCAAACAAGTTCATTTTTGACTCATGTACCAAACATCGGCAAAAACATCTAATATGAACTAACATTTGTAAACAATTATTATAACATTATAATATGTGATATGAACTGAATAATAATATTTAAAGGTGGTCCTTATGAAATTATAAATTGACCAATGTTTATTATTCAGTAATATAAAGAAACGAACAAGACAAGTCGGACTTTAGGTAAGGGATCCTACTCCTCTCTTTCTTTTTAAGTACACTCTTTTATGTCACTCCTTTTAAGCTCATATTTCTTATGATTGGGATGTTATTTTATATTAATACTACTGTACTTTTTATTCTCATATGATGAGAGACCCTATTTTCTCTCATCAATCCATTTTGGATGTTTTGAGTGGTGCCGTTAGGGTGCCAAATTTTCGTAAGAGATATAACCTCTCTCTTTCGTTTTAAGTACTCTCTTTTATGTTACTTATTTTAAGCTACTATTTGTAATTATGGGGGATGTTCTTTTATATTACTATTTCTGGAAATTTTATTGTAATATGATGATAGGCCATATTTGATCTCATCAATCCATTTTTGGAAGTTTTAAGTGGCACCGTTAGGCTGCCGAGTTTTCGTAAGGGATTCTTCATCTCACTTTTATTCCCAAGGGATTTATGCTACATTTTCCAAAATTTCCTTTGAGTGGTGTATTTACTGCCAATTATTTTACTCATTGTGTAATATACTTTCATTTATGTGTATTTACATCAATTTTTTATTGTCTTTATTTCACGGGGTGTATGTTTCGAAAGTTACCCAAGTCGGTAAGGGAACCTTTCACCCTCCTCTTTTTAAAAGACTTCTTTTGTTATGTCTTTTAATTCACATACTATTATGTTGGGATATGTTCTTCTATATCCTTATTGATGTAAATTTTAGTTCAAAGTGATGAGATACCCTTTTTATCACTCATCAACTCTTTTTCTGAATTTTGAAGTGACACCATTAGGCTGTCGAATTTTTCAAGGGAACTTCTCAACCCAATTTTGATTCTTTGGGATAAACTTGTACTCCTTGAATAAGTCATTCTATGAATATGTGTGAATGTACTCTGATTGTTTTACACTTAATATCCACTTATATTTGGTGTATTCATTTGTCACACATAATTATGTGATTGATTTATCCTTAATCCAATGATACCATCTTTGTATGGGACTTCGTCTCAATCTCCATTCATTGAGACATAGTTTTTTATACACAACCTTATTTTATACGGTGTATAAACCCCTTTGACTTTTATGTTTATCCAAAATAAATATTCTTTATACAAAGCGTTTTACTAAACGACAAAAGGGAATGTTTTTGTCGTACGTATGCGGCGACAATGACTTCTCTGCCGTCGTGACCATTATTTGAGTGTTGGCTTCCTCTACAAGCCATGCATTATTTTTAAAAGGAAAAATAAATAACATGTTTTACTTTTTTTTATTTTGGTATTGAAAATGGTTTTCATAATGTTTTAATATCAATGTGTTGTATTGATATCTTGTTATTGAAAGGTGGAAATGTTATGTTTCCGTTATGCATGTTTTATGTGATAAGATTATGTTATGGTTCTTGGGAATTGTTATGAAGACAGGTGGTTCCGTGATAAACTTAGGGCAGGTGAGCCCGATATAGCTCTCCAATGCATTGGGTAATGCGAAGGAGTGAAACGTTAAGGTTTCTCCGAAGTGATTTAGGGAATATACTGTGATGGGTTTTCCAAACATAACCAAGAGGGTTACTCCCTACGTAAGAATGTTATGAATGCCACAAGTTACCTTTATGTCTTATGATTTCTATGATTTATACATGATTTGATAAGGTATGTTAAAGTGATTATGTTTTGTGGGTGATGTATGATTTCATTCTTATGTATATATTAACTCATGTTTCTTTTCCATATTTTTATAACCGTTACTGAGCTTTTTATGCTCATCCCATGTTTTTTTGAAATGTTTTTCACAGGTCAAGGGAAATGTACATGATAGGATGATAGTGTCAAGGAAGTGTCATGAAAGAATCCATGTTTTATTTTTAAATATGTTTCCGTTGATGGGAAAAAATGAATACTATCTTTTATGTAACCACTTTGTTTAAATGTGGAATGTAATGGAAGTTTTATGATCTAATTCTATAAAACTCTAAACCTGAAAAGATCCTCAATGTGTAATCATGTAATAACTCAAGATTAAGAATGGTTTAAGGATGGGGCCTTATAGTTGGTATCAAAGGTCGGTTTAGATAGCTTTAGGGATTAGGAGTTTTTTAGACACATGGTTAGTCCCTATATCTATTATTTCAGTTAAATCCTTATTTTATAACTTTTTTTCAGGACAAGTAAAGTCAAATACGAATGGAAGGAGAAGGATCTAAAATGACATTCCTATCTCTTCCTGATGACATGCTTGCAATAATTATTGCAAAGTCATGTTCGGATGATTGTGAATCTTTTTCTAGCATACAACTCACTTGCAAGCAGTTGTTTGAGATATCAAACACCTCCTCTGTACCTCGTTATCATCGTGGATCATGGGTTGTTTTTAGACAAATACTATTTTCACAATATTCTCATATTTTCAAGAAAGGTAAATATTATCAAGGTATTTTAAAATATTTTACCTTATCATAAGAATTTGAAGAATATTATGATTTTAAAAATGGTGTTGAGGAAGGAGAACCGTGCGCAACCTATTTATAGTTTGTTTTAAAATATAGTCTCTCAGAACATACATATGGTATTTTAAAGGGAGAAATGTTAGAAAGTTTCAACTCAAATTCTGTCTGACTATTTTATAGAAATCATGTTTTATCAGATGTTTTTGAATTATATGTCATACATGATTATTTTCCAAAACTGTTTTTCTGTGAACACCCATATGACCCATGTTGTACAAGGTTTATTTGGATGGAGGAATCAAACGATTTTGAAAGATCTATAAATCATTGTTGTAATGCATGGAAGTTCTACCTACATGAGCATGATGATGATGAAACCAAGTGGACGCCATGATCAAGGTATAATGTTATTCATTTTGGGAATCATTTTATTTTTTCTAACAATGGTGAAATAAGACTTCAAGAATTAAGATGTTGAGATCGTAACGAATTTGGATGAAAATGAGAGGTATAAGGAAACTATTGAGAATAAAACATGTTAGGGTTATTTTTGGAGTTTTATAAAAAGGAAAAAATGTAGACCGTGTGACAAACCGTCGCGTCGGAAAAATCTGCAGGAATTGAACCCACAACCAAAGTGCAACTAGTATTTATCACCTACCACTGGACTACGTGAAGTCCCTAGTTAGTTTGACTGATTATTTTCAGTTAGATGATTTTATGAATTAATAGTAAGTTGATTTTGGGTTATCTATGAAAATTTATTAACCTATCATGGAGGATATGTGATTAGGTTAATTGCTCTCCACTACGAGACTTTAAGAGCAACTAATGTTGTTTGGAGATAAATGTTACGATTTAACTTGGAAGAATATGTGACTAAATCCTTCAAATATTTTGGTTTCAATCTTAGTTAGGTTCACTTTGAATAATTTTATGGACAAATTGTTTATTGAATGGTCCTCATTGAACTTTGGGTTTTGTTGGAAAAATTTTGGAGATTAAGAATAGATTTTCTTTTTATAAAGGGTTATCCTTTTCTGGATTATCTGATCTTGTACTAACCTTTTTGGTTTTGGTTTTGGTTAAAGTATAAATACATGGGAAGTATATAGTTCTCGTTTGTTGATTAGATGAATCTCTATAAGTTGATTATAGTACTCTTAATGTGAACAAGTCTTCCTAAATTCTCATATTTTGGAGAAAATATGAGTTTGTGTAAGGAATCTAATAAAAGTTGAAAGTCAACATGATAAGTGATTATGTTTCATAATGAATAAATTCCTCAATAAAATGTAACTTAAAACAAAAATGTTTTCTATTATCTTTTCCTACCGGGGAATCAAATATCATTTAACCCATCACTAGTTTGTGATTTTGTTGTGGTTAACTTTCTCCTAAACATGTTTTCTATCACTCTCCATCAGAACATGACCCTTTGTTTTCTCCTCCATGTCCATGTTTTCTTACATGGAATCCTAGTATGGGTTAACTTAGGAGACCCCTGTACTTCTATTTCTTTTTTTTAAAGTGATTGTTTTACCGACTCTTGTTCCGATGTGGGACTTTCAAGGATGTTTCCAAGCTCAATTTTAAAATTGTGAGGACTCAATTCCCAAAAGGGGGAAGGATGTAACACCCCAGGTAAATAAAGAATATGAAATTTTTATATTTATCCATATTTGTGAATAAAATATTAATATTAATTTAAAGGGGATGCTATGCTCGATGGCGTACCCAATACGCAACAACGAGTTTCTTGGGAATCTTACGTTGCACTCTAATAATGAAAGAATATTATTTTAAATGTTAGTTAACGCCTAGAAATTGTAATGGAGGGAATGAATAGAAATAACTAAAAAATGATTATATATGTTTGTCAAATATTTTTACTCTTTACAATAAATTTTAGAGGATTAAAAATGCAAATGAATCCAAATTTTAAGCATAAACATTCTAATATTCTTTAAAAAGTCGATTTACCGCCTTTCGATGGAGAACCTATTTTAAATCCACATTTTAACAACTTTATGTGTTATATTTGACAAAATAAAATTCTTCTTTAGAATCAGGACATAAAAATTTACTTTGTGTAAATTTTTGGTATTTTTCTGATAAAGATCATTTTTAATGAATAGTGAAAAATGTTTTATATTAATTCAAAAACACTTTTTAATCAAATTTATTCATATGATTAGATTATATTTTGAATTGGTTTTAAAGTTAAATTAGAATATATTTTTACCATTTAATCCAATTGTGGTCATTGGAATTAATTTCACTTTGAAATCGGACTTAAACTAGTGTTAATCTTTTGATACTTATAGTTCCCTAAAAACCCGCTATTTTCTCTGACAGCAGGAATTAATTATTAAATTAATTAATGAAACTTATATGTTTTGAATTTTGTAAAATAGACATAATTTTTCAATTCGGAATATCAAATATAGCTTAAGGTGATTTTTTGGTAATTTTCTGAAAAACTTTAATTTTTGATGAATAGTGAAACCACTAAGTGGTACTTATAAAAACTGATTTTCCGTTTAAATGACACTTTGCCTTCTTTGTGTTTTGAATTTCAAAAATCTGACATACATGGTTGTCATTAAGAAGTAATATGTGGTTCTATGGGATAAAAATAATTTTTTTGGTGAATAGTAACTTATTAAGTTTTTTATCGCGATTAGAGGTAATTAGTGTAGTTTAAAGTAAGAATAATGTTTTAATAAAATGAAATGACCTAGACACATGTCCTAACCTCCTTCTATGAGTCATGGCCGACCAAGAAAATCCATGGGTCAACATGGGGACCCCATGGAGCCACTTTGGTTGGAAAATGACATAAATACCTTTTTATTTAATGTTAAAATTAAAATGACACAAACATGTGTTGTTTTACTAAAACAATTTTTACATGGGGTTATAAAAGTCAGATTTTTGACTATAACTAGCCATTGGAAAGATAAAACGATTTCCTAAATCATGGTAGTTTTTTATAATTTTTATACATTAAATAAATTAAATTATTTATGACATCATGATGATGCAACGATGACCTCATTATTTAACGATTTAAATAAAATGGAAAGATAATGTAAAATATAAGACCTAAACATGTCCAAAACCTATTTTATGGGTGGATTTAGAACCCTTATCACCTTATCCTCCAAACACATCAATGTGGGACCATTAAAATCCGAAACTAATTCTAATATAAAGTAACATTTCTTTACTTTCCAAGAGTGCCCCTCCTCTCCTCTTATAAATGGCCCCCACCTCTACCTCCTTACCCACACTTCCAAAGCCTTGGCTCGGAAAAAACCTGCCCATTTTGTCTCTACAAATCCCTCTATAACTCATTGAAGCCTAACTTTGGGAAAAAGTCATCCCAAGGAAGCCTTTGAGCTCAAACCAAAGGGAGTTACCCGATTTTAAGGTAATGTATTCATTTGAGTCGTTTTGTTTTATTTTGATTCTATAACCCCCTAAACACTTTTTATTCATTTCTTTTGTAACATCTCCAGTGTCTTCAATATACTAGGATGTTTTTATAATAATCATTCGAGCTACACTTACAGAAACCTTCGTCTAATGGTTAAAGAACATACTGTTTCTGTGGTTGGCGATTTTCTGCCTCACGAAACAATGATTGTTCAATATTCTTTTAACACCTTTAAAGGTGGACATTATGATGTAACTGTATTTTATATATGATATATATGGTATTTATGTTTACTATATGTTTCTGTATTTTATATTTAAAACATACCTTTATTCGTTTCATGTTGTCTAAATGCGATAATTTCATATGAGTAAGTGTGGACTACCGCCCCCTCAAGTGATGTGACTCATACATGCAATACAAGGAATGTATAAAGAATGAAATTAATGAAAATATGTGAACTATATAACATAAATATTATAATGGAATTATAATATATATATATATATATATCATTTATTTTTAATTCCATTAATATGACAATAAAATGAAAGTAGCGTTCATGCGTACGTAGGGCCTACCGTCTCCATGAACGGTGCTTTTCGTTTTTTATCTAAAAATGATATGGAATAGTATAAAATGAATATGTACGGGATATATATGATATTTTAATCATTAATACTATTCTGGAAATTATTTAATTATAACTACATGGGCAATCATTTTTCAAACAAGTTCATTTTTGACTCATGTACCAAACATCAGCAAAAACGTCTGATATGAACTAACATTAGTAAACAATTATTATAACATTATAATATGTGATATGAACTGAATAATAATCTTTAAAGGAGGTATTTAGGCAATTATAAATTTACCAATGTTTATTATTCTGGAATATAGAGAAACGAACAAGACAACTCGGACATGAGGTAAGGGATCCTACTCCTCTATTTCTTTTTAAGTACACTCTTTTATGTCACCCCTTTTTAGCTCATATTTCTTATGATTGGGATGTAATTTTATATTAATCCTACTATACTTATTATGTTCATATAATGAGAGACCCTATTTTCTCTCATCAATCCATTTTGGAAGTTTTGAGTGGCGCCGTTAGGCTGCCGAATTTTCGTAAGAGATCTAACCTCTCTCTTTCTTTTTAAGTACTATCCTTTATGTTACTTCTTTTAAGATCCTCTTTGTTATGATGGGGGATGTTATGTTTTATTACTATTGCTGTAAATTTTATTTTAATATGATTAGATACACTATTTGATCTCATCAATCCATTTTTGGATGTTTTAAGTGGCGTCGTTAGGCTGCCGAGTTTTCGTAAGGGATTTTTCATCTCACTTTTATTCCCATGGGATTTATGCTACATTTGCCACAATTTTCTTTGAGTGGTGTATGTACTGCCCATTATTTTACTCATTGTGTAATATAATTTCATTTATGAGTATTTACATCGAGTTTTTATTGTCTTTATTTAACGGGGTGTATGTTTCGAAAGTTATCCAAGTCGGTAAGGGAACCTTTCACCCTACTCTTTTTAAAAGACTTATTTTGTTATGTCTTTTAATTCACATACTATTATGTTGGGATATGTTTTTCTATATCCTTATTGATGTAAATTTTAGGTCCAAGTGATGAGATACACTTTTTATCTCTCATCAACACTTTTCCATAATTTTGAAGTGATGCCGTTAGGTTGACGAATTTTTGCAAGGGAACTTCTTAACCCAATTTTGATTCTTTGGGATAAACTTGTACTCCATGAATATGTCATTATATAAATATGTGTGAATGTCATATGATTGTTTTACACTTAATATCGACTTATATTTGGTGTATTCATTTGTCACGCATAATTATGTAATTGATTTATCCTTAATCCAAGGATACCGTCATTGTATGGGACTTCGTCTCAATCTCCATTCATTGAGGCATATTTTTGTTTTATACACAACCTTCTTTTATACAGTGTATAAAACCCTTTTAATTTTACGTTTATCCAAAAGGAATCTTCTTTATATAAAGCGTTTTACTAAACGTCAAAAGGGAATGTTTTTGTCTTACGTATGCGGCGACAATGACTTCTCTGCCGTCGTGACCATTATTTGAGTTTCGGCTACCTCTACAAGCAATACCTTCTTTTTAAAAGGAAAAATAAATACCATGTTTTACTTTTATTTTATTTTGGTATTGAAGTGGTTTTCATAATGTTTTTATATCAATGTGTTGTATTGATATCTTGTTATTGAAAGGTGGAAATGTTATGTTTCCTTTATGCATGTTTTATGTGATAAGATTATGTTATGGTTCATAGGCATTGTTATGAAGATGGGTGGTTATGTGATAAACTAAGGGTGGGTGAACCTAAAATAGCTCTTCAATGCATTGGGTAACGCGAAGGAGTGAAACGTTATGGTTTCTACGAAGAGATTTAGGGAATATTCTATGATTTTTATTCCAAGCGTAACCAATAGGGTTACTCCCTATGTAATAATGTTATGAATACATCAAGTTACCTTTATGTATTATGATTTCTATGATTTATTCATGTTTTGATGAGGTATATTAAAGTGCTTCTGTTTTATGGGTGATGTATGATTTCATTCTTATGTATATATGAACTCATGTTTCTTTTCAATATTTTTATAACCCTTACTGAGCATTTTATGCTCATCCTATGTTTTTTTGAAATGTTTTTCACAGGTCAAGGGAAAGGTACATGATATGATGATAGTGTCAAGGAAGTGTCAAGAAAGAATCCATGTTTTATTTTTAAATATGTTTCCATTGATGGGAAAAAATGAATACTCTCTTTTATGTAACCACTTTGTTTAAATGTGGAATCTAATGTAAGTTTTATGATCTAATTTTCTAAAACACTAAACCTGAAAAGATCCTCAATGTGTAATCTTATAATAACTCAAGATTAAGTAAGGTTTAAGGCTGGGGCCTTATAATTCACACTCTTACCTACTTTTTTAATATATATAAGAATATAAATTTTAAATTATAAAGCAAAATAATAATGGTAATATCTAAATAATCTATTAATTTAACATATGACGATAACATGACCATTAGTATGTCCAAATTGCATCACTAAAAATTCATAATTCCAATACCTCACACAAAAGCGATCTTAAGTATACACTCCTTCTTAACCATCAATTAATGATAACTGTAATAGCAGATAATGCTGGAAATATATTGTGACCCTCATAATTGATCAATTAAATCACGAATACTTGGTAGATATCCTTCAATGACAGTAATTAAGACCTATAAGATTGAATCAATTTCCATTGAAATTTTTTATTCAACCCCGCACTGATAAACAATCATTTTTTTCATTTGGAATACTAAATGCCACTTACCTTTATCAAAAATTGATAAATGAACCATACTAAGAAAGGAAATTCAAGCCTATAACCACATCAAATTAGACAATATGGATAATGAATAGATTCTCATGATGCAAGATCCCAAAAAAATTGATTATAGAGGAACTATAAAATTGACATGCGAACAACATACAATTAAGAGTTGTCACCACTAACATAAAATCTAATCATTTATGAGGTAATTTTATTTCTTTAATATATTCATCAGATATATAAGATTATTTATATCTATAATACAATAATACATTAAGTATTATATAATGGAAGATAGGTTTACCATTAACCACATCCTTATCAGAAACCACTTTGTCAGTCATGTTCAAATGATATTTCCCTTTGTATTTTGGATATATAGAGTTTTTACACTGTTCATTTCATACTCATGCATTGATTGGAATAATTACCATACAACTTTCATTTTAGGAATTAGAGTTTGGGTGGTTCACTAGTCTGTGTCATCTTTTCATCAATTGCATTAATTATCTTATTAATCACCTTTCAAAATTTATTGTCTTTATGACATGTCTTTCCATATTTATAGAACCTTCTATTTAAATTAAACAAATTTTATTGATACTTTTTACGACTCTTCTGGAATATATATGTATGAAATTTCCTTCCCCTAGGTTATTTAGTAATGTTATCATACTATTCAGTCATGATTTTATTAGCAAAAACATGGGAATGATGGGAATTTCAAATTTCCATTCCAATCTTCTGTTCACATAAAAAATTTATTCATTACAGAAAAAGTGCCTTTTATATAACACCTACAAAAAACATGGTTTTAGTACTCCAAATAATCTATAAATTTTTCATCTAGGGATGATAATTAAATCATAATTAAACCTTGTATGTATTCTAAAATTTTCTTTATAGGTACAAATGGATTCATCATACATTTAGTTTTCATTTGAGAATTTCTTCCTCATTTTTTCATAGAAAATGGGAAATTAATTATTGAAAAATATCCTCTTCAACTCAAACTATAACATGGTGTCATTTTATTCCTCTTGACACATATTCTTAATATGATACCATTATTGATCTGATACACCTTCCAACTGATAAATGGCTTAAACAACATTTTAATGCTTTAAGAACTAAAGAACATAATATATTTCATATTTTGTACTAATTCATTTATCATTTTCAAGTAGATCACATTACAATGTAAAATATTGTCAATGTTTCCTCATGATAGACCTAATAGTATTTTGTTCCATCCTATTATTATTCGTAAGATCGACATGAATAATATATGTCGAATGTTGCAAAAATTATTCTATATGAGTTTTAATTCCATATCCCATAGAACATAGTTACTTAGGATGAAATTAAATTATTTTTCCATCACATTTGGAATTAACATGGTTTTTAGGGTGTCAGCCATTGAAAAAAATAAAAAACTGTAGTGTGAGAAACAATAGTCATAGTGAGAAACCACATAACATGTAAAATAATTTATAGGATGAATTATTTTTTTACACTATATTTTACATTAATTTGACCCTGGGTTTAAATTAAGAAATACTTTGTAACTATATATTCAAATATATTATAAAAGTCTATAAGGAAAATATGCATTAACCCAGTAATATCCCCAGAGAGTGTTAAACTAGATGCGCAATAAGGTAACATTCGCTATGAACTAGAATGATAGTCAAAATATACTTCAACACACTCTTTTCATGATTATTACCCATATATGCATATATTACAGAAGAATGTATTCTTTTAATATCATGAATGAGATGTATTTCTAGGAATACCATGTAATCTCCATCATACAAAATCATTAGGAAGTTATCATAAACATAAACAATCATTGAGTTTTTTTAAAAAATATTCTAATACTAGTACACAAATAGTAAATATTCCC
This sequence comes from Viscum album, assembly GCA_963277665.1. Classification (NCBI taxonomy): domain Eukaryota; kingdom Viridiplantae; phylum Streptophyta; class Magnoliopsida; order Santalales; family Viscaceae; genus Viscum; species Viscum album. The sequence goes on from OY728122.1 coordinate 1,512,431,340, forward strand.
CACTCTGGTACCAACTAAGGCAGCCCAATACTTTCATACATAAATTTTACATGTTATTAGATGAATATTAAATACACAAAGTTATGATCCCTGACAGAACTGTAAATTTCTGGTATCATTGGATACTAGATACATAAAAAATCTTATTTTGGTGCATTCCTTCACATCCTTGATAAAGTTATTATCACTTTGTACCCTTATTGAGATACCCTACGTGAAACCATTCATCATAACTTGGGAAAGGAAACATAAGAATGGGGCAGATCAGATATTAACTAAGAGAAAATATGTGAGATTCCAATTATTGATCACATGCATGCATAAAATATGAATAAGGGCATGATTTCAGGATAATAATATAAAATATTTATAATAAATTTATCAAGGATCATAATAACTGGTCATGGAATAAAAATTTATCATTTCAAAATTAATGAATCATAAGAATGATAAATAATCATAAATGAATCATGAACCATAAGTTCACATCAAAATCATTAAAAATTTCATAGAGGTGTAGAACAATAATTATAATAGAAAACATTAAATATTTCATGGAAAACTACCCATACAATCAAATCATTGGCCATTAGGCATCAAAACCTTTTTCCCACATCATAACAGATCATGAATCACCATCAATTTCCCAAAGAGGCTTAGGGACCCCTACTAGTTTCCCATAGTCAGCTGAGCACATAATATTAATTCCCATAATTATATCATTATATATGAAGATTTTTCTAATTCATTAGATGGTTATAAAATTTCAATCCCACATATCATATAATGGAAATCATACACATTTGTATAACAAGATCCAAAAACCTGAATTATAATATCCTAAAATAACCCATGGTAAAGGAATATATTTCATAAACATATAATAATATCCCTATATCATTACCCATATAAAATAAATGTGTTTATAAAAATAGCCAGCATAATAAATAACCATCCGAAGGATGAATAAGGATTGTTTCATTGGATAATATCCCAAGAAAAGCATAATTAATTTTAATTGATGTTTTCAAAAATGAAATTACTTTAAAATTTCATTGAAATATTTCTTGGGGGAAAATAACCATTTATTTTTGAAATCAATTATTTGAAGTCAAAATATTTATTAAATATTAATGAAAAAAATTCCTTTAAAAAATGGATAATTGTAAATTAATCTTCAAAACATTGACCTATCATGAGGATGAGAAATTAAATTATTGCTATTTATGTTAAAATAATGATTCCATTCACAATTTTGGTAAAAAATCACATGTGATACATTCAGAAAATGGCATGAATATTCTTTTGAATTCTATTATGAAAATTAGAAATTGGTAAAATCTACTTTAATAAATATTTGGTTTTTATTTAAAACATTCTTGAAAATATTTTATTGAAATTATGGAAATTAAGGAAAAATATTCTTGATGGAAGAGGAAATAAAATATGTTTTTCTAAAAAACATTTTACAGATCATTTTAAGTAACATAGATAGGTGAATGGTTCTATTAGTATAATATTAAAAAATAACTATATTTGAAGATAATTAAATTTATTTATCATATAAGTATTATAAAATTTCCTCAATGAACATTCAAGCATAAACAATAGTGATTACAATAGTTTTGAAACGTAAATCCCATACCTCAAGTCACGTATTTATTTATGCATGTTAAAACATATTATATAATAACTATATATTTATTATAAATTTATTAGAAAACCAAAATCATATATGTAATTCTATATATTATTTACTTATAACATCTTAACTCTTTTTTAATAACATTTTTTTATAAAATCATTTTTTCATGTGATATGTCTTGTGTTTTTCATGCTTGTTTCACTTGGAAAGTACATATACATATAAATTGATCATCGTTATACAATCTACATAATTTAATTAATGAATTAAATATAATATATATTTATACATTATATAACTTTTTTAATCATCCATAAAATATAGTGATAGAAAAATTATTTACACCATTCATGAAGATGGTTGGATGTACACACACATGAACAATGTTTTTGTTTTCCTACAAAAAGAATGAAATAATGATAAATATTATTTTATCTTTATATAACCACAAATAAATCATAAATATAATATATCTTTTTTGAGACCCATAACTATAATAATCTAAGAAAAATAGTGATGAAAAATTTATTACATTGCTACATGGAGATGATATGTCATACATACTCATGAGATATTTTTTCACTTTCTATAGGATGGAACGGAGGTGTATAATGGGTTTTATGTCATCATAATAACAAATTAGTGTATTTAATACACTAAATTAATTACTAAATAATGGATAAATATAATTTATAGTTGGAAAAAGAAGAAATAAAATTGGGAACACTAAGTTAAGAGTTATTTCCAACTGTCAATAAACCTCTTTTGGATTACACCTTAATACTTGAAATGATGGTATTTTAGAAAGGAAACAATATTGGGGAATTGGAAGAGGAATTGAGGATGATATTAGTATAAGTTTTGGATAACATAGAAGGACCAATCATTGTTAATATTGAAGGAATGAGGTTCCCTTTTTATGTTATGGGAGGGGCACTATTGGAATTACTTAAACTATTAAGTTAAAATTAACTAATTTTTACAATAAAGTGGATCAAAATTGATATATTTAAAATATAGGATGATAATAAGTTTAAACACTCTCATAATATAATATTTCATGAAATTTAAGATAATTTTAATTCTTATCTATTGGTTTTAACCCCCCTGAATCCTTTTGAAAATTAATACAATATCACTCTTTTCTACTCCTTAACAGTCGGGAAAGTTACTGTAAAAAACAATTTACCCATAAATAGATCATCGTTAATATTTTCAACTATATACCATTAAACGTTTTAAATATATTATTTACATGAAGTTTAAATCATTTTGTAATATAATTACAATTATAGAATATCATTAATGTTTTTAACAATTCATTTAAATTTTTATTAATGTCATCCAGATAGTTATGGAATTAAAAAATAAAACATTAAAAATTACCTAATTTTATATATTTATTTATAATGTTTTGGAGATATAACACATCATTCATATTTTATTAATCTTAAAATTTTCATAATAATTTAATATTTTTCTATAACATAAAAAAATACTATGTCAGCATTGTATAATAATTTTAGTTTATTATTACATTAATAAAATCTAAAAATAAATTAAAATGATAGAAATAATTAATTCATATTTAATATAAAGAGTTATAATGGAACTTAACTACGTTTTTTCTTATGAAATTTATTATAGATATTAAATTCAATTGAGTAAAATTTTTTATTTATCATTTTCTTAAAATAATATTAAGGTCACAATAAATGAAAAATGGCACCAAATTTTAATATTTACAGAAAATTGGTGAACTAAACTCATCCAATTGGATAGAGGTAACTATTAAGGAATTTTTAACACCTTATCCCATTCTTTAACAACATTTTACCCATTTTACACTTACTAAGGTGACCAATATGAACCAAGTTCACTATTCATAATGACAAAAAAATTAATAGTTCCTGTGGAAAATAATTTAATTTCATTATTATAAATATGGTATCTAATTTTCAGGATTATATTTATATAATTGGAAGAAAATAATTTTAAAATAAGCATGAAAAATGAGAGGAAGAATGTTTTTCACAAAATACATTTTAAGGATAAAATTGGATTTATTATTATTCCATGCATTGTAAAAACAACTAAATTTTTTCTAAAACATTTTATTAAATATATTAATTTTATTTTTTATTAAAATTACACATAAATATTTAGTAATATAATTATATTTAAATAAAAATACAATGTAAAAATAAAAATAGTATTTTCCAAAAACATCTGTTTGCTTTCAAATGATTTTATTTTCATATATAATAAATTTATGACAAATGAATTAATTTTGTACAATTTTAAACAATAATTTTTCATAATTTAGTTATTTATTCTCATACCCATGAATCTAACAGTTGGATGATTACTGTTACATTAAATAATAGTATCTTAATTGTATAACACAGTTCATTTTAACTCGGTGTGGTGTGTAAAAAACTATTAAGGGAATCAATTTTTTAGAGAACTATATAGAATAATATTGGCGTGTTATAGTTGGGGAGGTTAAGGAGATTATAAATCTTTCTGATTTTTTATCCTTAGTTCTCCATGAGTTTCCCTAGGATATTGTTTATAACCAAATATCGACATTGGGCTTTGTGGCTTCTACAGTGCTCTGAGATTTTCATTATACTCATTCTATATAATGTTTTTAGGAATAGAGATTTGAAAATTTGTACCTTCCATAAATCCTTGTAGAATATAGTGGTTGGGAATATATGGATTCATTCTTATCTTTCTCCTGAACACCCTTTTTACAAAGATCATGATTTGACCTATTGTTATAAATTTTATTTTTGGTTTTCAATATTTCCTAAGGATTAAGTTTATATATTTCCATTAATTTATTTTATTCTCCCACATTTTGTGTCTTTATAGTCGTTGAAAAGTTTATAGATAGTCTTGGTTGATAAGGAGCTGGTGTGGATCAATCATAAATGATGCTTTGTGATTCTTGGGGATAACACATAGAGATTGGTGGTCCTTTGGGGTGATAATGACCATTTATACATGATAAAATACAAGATATGTCTGTATCATTGATGAATTTATATGTATATTCTATCTATTATATTGAGAGGATTTTTGTATTAATAAATGACTTTTATTTTCAACTGTGGAGATTTTTTTGTAGATGTATCATGCACGTGTTTTCCATATTTTTTTGATTATATATATACATATCCTTTAGAGTTATTACTTATTTTATGCATTAAATATTTGTATATATTCTTAATTGACATATGATAAGGCCTCCCAAATCATGAGATATTCCTACTGGAGAAGTTACAATCCCCTGTAATATTAGGGCTATTCTTGGGGATGAAGTCTCAACTTAGTATTGGCTTGTTAGGCCCCCGATGTGTCGTGTTCTGTTTGAGTAGTAGTAGTTCAGTTTTTTATTGGTATAAATTTTCAAGTTAGAAATCATTTTAGGGATTTTTTGTGATTTTTGGGTGGTAATTTCATAGGGTTGTTAGGTTCAATTTTTATAATCAAGAAATTAATGCTAGTGTAGTGAATGATGCAACCTTCCAACAGGGATATAAAAAACTTTTAGTCAATTTGGAGTTCTATGAAATCAGGATGAGATACAAGTTGGTGTATGTATCATATAATGGATTCTTATGAACATTCATGCGATTGTAGTTTTATGTCATCATGATATTATATAGTCATTATGTGTTTATCCCATAATCATGTGGTGCTACATGATAATATCGAGATAGTTTATAGATGACGTTTTTTAGCTCATTATAATAGTTGTGAATCTTACAACCATCTAGTTAGTGATAAGAAATTTTTTCTGAGTTCTAGTAATGATATATTCTTTCCTTATGATTTCAAATAGTCTCCCTATAAAATATACAACGATTATACCTTTCTTATTAGTTCGATTATTGGATTCAATGAGTTAGATATGACTACCCATGTGCTATGTATTCTATGTGGGTTCTAATAAAAGAAACATTTGAGGTACACAAGGAGATCATTACCATCAAGTGATAGAGTTTTGTATATAATTTAAGGCTGAAATTTTCATCTGTAAAAATATTTGATCAGATAAATATTATTGTATCAAGATTACGCTACGACATAATGAGATGTTAGTGTAAATTATATTCACAAAATCATAATGATATAGCTCTACCATGATTTTTCTTCAAGCCCTAATCCCTGATAGAGTATTATCTAAGGAAATTAGAACCACAATAGGGTAGAAAAATTATATTTGGATTTTTGGTGACGGTTATATACCTGGTGAGGTATTACATGTGTATTTTTGTGTTGGAATTAATCAAGATAAATGGTTCAATAGGAGACTCTGGATGGAGATTTTTCATGCTGTGGTTCTGTTTTCATCTGATATAACCTGTGTTTAATCCACCTGAGTGATTATTGGGGGATTTGGAATTTATTTATAATATGGACCCAAATTACTGTTATATTCTAGGGTTTTCTATATGACATCCATGGTGGTTTCATGGATTTACCTTAATGTGGGATAAAGTGTTGAGATTAGAGACCTCAATTTTGTAGTGCTAGTTTCTTATTAAGGAGTTGATTTGTGGGAATTATGGTGGGGAAACAACATTTGACATTGGGTGATTTATCAATCCACTCATATTAAAAACACTTATGGTTAGTTCATCTCACACAAAATGTGTTCATAGTTAGATATATAAGAATATATGTATGATGGTTTTCTATATTAAGGCATAAAATGATGCAATTCAAAGTGCAATTAAGGTTATTTTTAGATGGAACCTCATACAGGATGATGTATCATTGATCATTGTATACTAGATTTGAGAAAAATGAGGTAGTGGCGATGATGCCTCCCCCATCTAGATACTTCTTAGTAATATAAGTTACACTAGTTGGATAAGTTATTTTCTCAACCCCTTACAGCAAAGATAGAACATCATATTCTAGTATGGGTTTGATGAGTCACATTTTAGTGATTTTTAAATGTTTAAAAGGGTAGATTATATATGTTATATATTCATTGAGGTGGAGTGGTTTTAGGATTTTTTACTATTTTTTTTCTCCATGTGGATTTTTGTGTGAAGACAATCCTCTTGATGATGATGCTAGATAACCATCAGCTGATATGGATGGTTTTTTAATCATGTGCATATATGATAGATTTACATCTTATGAATTTTTAAGAGTGAAAAAATTCTTATGAACTGTGACACATGATTATACATTAGTTAATGGGTGATGGGTGCATTAACTTGAATTTTCGATATTTATTTATAATATTTCTATGTGGGATGATGCGAATCTGGTGGAAATTACGTTCATGTTAATTAAAACCTTAATGGATGAGGATTATAATAGATTTTTATGCGTATTCTAGGCATATTCCATTATATTTCCATGAGAGTTGTAAATTTGTAGAAAAATATCATACAATAGGATCTGTATTCATGACGTAACATTTGGCTTCTTGATGTTGAGGTTATTTTAGTTTATGGAATCATAGTGGGGGTAGTAGTGGCACATTGATTTCACTCCTCAAAAGGGGTCATTATTTGGTAAATAATGGATGAAAAAAGTTTTGGAGTCATGATTTTTGAAGGGGAAGAGGAAGATATGAGAAAATCTTATTGAGGGTGTACGAATAACACTCATCCCATGCATAAGATATCGAATTGATGGTGTTATTAATTTAGTTATATTTTTCGACTGGGATCACTCAACTTGTTTACCTGATGTGTTTTCATGAAGGTGGGGAGCACATTTCCCAACTTCCTAGGTGGATAATTACTTTCATTAGTTTTCATAATAAATATAAAAATGGGAATCATAATTGGAGAACACATAATGGGATCATGAACCTTAGAGTTGAATGTCTACTAGGCCTTTGTCAGTGTACCCTTTATATAGATAATATTTTTAGGCGGTATAAGAAGTGTTTTATAAGGATGTTGTGGATTTTTGTCAATTGGGACAGTGTTATATTAGGGTATAGTGCTAAAAATGTAGGGCTATATGAAAAAATAGGATCATACAGTATATATTGTTGGTGATTTGTCCACCCGAAGGGTAGCATTGTGTTATTGTAAAATATGGAGAAGATACAATCTTCCATGTTGTATTTATTCATTGTATTCGTAAATAAGTGATGATATAACAACCATATTTTACTAAAATATTGGTGAGATATTTACTAAAATTGAGTTTATGTTGGAATATTCCAATGAATGTTTTTATAGGTTGAAGTAGAAGGGTTGTGTTGATTTCAATCCATGAGTAGGTTACAATGATGGCTATTCACGAGGACAAGTGATGACCGAGTAACTAAAATTAGTTCAAATGATAATACTGTGTTTACTCTCTTCATATGATAGTGTCCAATATAGTAAGGTTGTCATGGATGGAGTGTGGAGTATTTTAATTTCTCTTATACAATAAATATATTGAATTCATTATAATGTTGGGGAGTGAGTTGTTCCAACTAGTGAAATCATTGATGTGAACCTTAATGCATTATATTTCTATGGTTTATTGACTCTTTGAGACAATTGGGGGGTAATAATATTTCCAATGAGGAATATATTTGGAAGTGCAGGATTACATATAATCGAATAGACAAATGTTTTTTTTTGTAGATTATTTTCTTTGAGATGATCTAGATCGTATATAATTATTGTTGATAGAGGGAGTTTACATCCTAAATTGTTATGTTCCATTTTTACTAAGAGCTTAGGCCTCTTTACGATAATAATGTGTGTGGGATGTTAGTTGTTTTACATAAAGGATTGTTTTGAAAACGTCCTTGTTCTAATTTTTTTTAATTTCTTGGATGAAAAGGGTTTAATGTTGGTAGGATGTAGTTAAACTTTTTAAGGGCTGATACAAAACAATATTTTATGTTTTAGGACCTCTAGGTGTAAATTTTTTTTTACCATAGTAGTGGACTTCAGAAAAATTATATATCTGTTCAAATAATCCCAAGGTGTTAATTTTTACCTATAGGATATGCCGAAGTGGAATGGTTTGTTCCGAGGGTCCTTGATTAAAATATTTTTAAGGATTAAAATATTATTTCTTATCATATGATTTCATTCTTCATAATTATTCATTTTTATTTATAATTGACATATTTTGAAAACTCAAACATTGTGGTTCTATCAAGAATTTCTGTAATATCCTAGTGCTGGTATAATGTCTATTTATATTGAGGACCCTAGGGATTGGCCATCATTGGAATAATTGGTTATTATTTAAAAATAAAAATTATTAATATATTTATTATTTATAATGTGAGAATAAATGTCTCATAAAAATAATGAAATATGTGTTGTTATATATATATAATCATAGGGTTATGTTCATAAAGAGAAGGAATTGTGAGTAGAAAGAGTAGGGAAATTTTTTATAGGAATTAATGTACTATTCTAAGGGATTTCTAATGATGACATGAATATGAAAAACCTTCAAAAATGAGTGATCAATATTATAAGTTATGCTTCCTGAGTTAATTTTCCTTATTATTTATGAAATTTACATTTTTAATATGTTTAAAACGTTTTCCCATATTCATCATGAATTATGGTTGAATTTATAAAATGTTTTTTAGTTTATCATGATAAATTCAGGTGAAAATTAAATTGTGTTTTTTTACTTTTCAAAACCATATTCTCCAATCCCTATACCGACACAATGAAATTATGTAGTTTAGTTTGATTAATCCTTAACATTTATCAATATGAATATATGGTTATGATGGATGATAATTTTAAAACATGGTTCATGATTATATTCTCTCCCCATATATCTCATTTACTTCTTCCCATATTACTCATTATATCATGTCACATCCCTTCATTGTCGGATAATAAGATTCAAAACCATGCTATGGAGGATGACATCATCGGGTAGTATAGAGGTCAACAAGTTGGAGGTGGAGGTAGAAAGGTTCACAAAGGGATATTTGGAGGTAGGGATATGATAATCTAAGGTGGGGTGGTGATACAAAGTGTCTCTTGGAATAGTAGGGACTTAAAACCCCAAGGTGATTAAATAGTGATAGGCAGGGGATATATAGACCATTATCATGAGAAATAACCCAAAATTGAGGGGTAAATAAACCCCATGATGTGAGTTGGTATCCCATGGATGGAGTATCATGAACCTCTACTATGAGCCAAAGATATCTAGTGATGTGTGACACTACTATCCAACATTAGAAGGTGACCTTAGGCAAGGAGGAAAACTGATGTCTCTCATGATTAGTCAGCCCCAATGGAGGTATGAATCTTCCCCATGAAACTATACTTCATACCTTAGTGAGGGATCCATGAGGTGAAATAATAATCCTTGTTTGAGAAAATTGGTATGAGGTAGTGGTCAATGTCATCACTGGGTGGCACCATGGTAGAAACCATAGCGCACTATGATATGGGTGGATTCAGAATACCCTTTTCTGATCGAACCCCCTTTGATTTATTGGTTCCCTTACGACTATTTGGTTTATCATTAAGATGTTTGTGATTTCCAACCTTACCAATCAGGTGGGACTATCGAACTTGAAAGGATGGGCCTACACAGAACTAGACATGCATGGCCCAACACATGTTGATTGGGAAGGATGACTATATATGATAATGTTACACCAGAACCATCCCAATAGAAGGTGTAATTATGTTGTAAACATGGACCACTCAGTCACTACACACCAAATTACTACACCTTATGCGGGGGTGTGATGTTCTTAGATAGATGAATCCTCTACTTCCAACATGGCACCTAGAATTCCTAGAGGCCACCATGGGACCCACTCTTCACTTTATGAGGTATTTAAAATGTCATCAACTTATCTCTAATATATAAATATATGTAGTTTATATTGGTTAGTTTCCACTTATATCACAAATTATTAGTTGGATCATCCATATGAGCCAAATTTTGAGGTGATATAGGTAGAATTTTTATTTATCCCCCTAGGCCAAGAAACTAGGTTCAGACATGATGAACAGAGTGATCTATATGTTTTCAACCCAACTAAGTTACATAGTTTTGTTAGATTATGGGTTTTCACAACATCCACTTATAGGGTTGGTTATTCCCCACACATACTCATTTTTATGATCCGATACCTATGGATCTTATAGTATTGTTTATTCCCACAAAATACTATGGGATGAGACCACATGTATATGGTGTAAGAATTTCCCCATCATATAGATTATTTGGTCCTAATATCCCCTACATTTAGCTTGTAATCCCCCTAAATTCCAATGAATTTGGATCCCAAAATATAGTTCCTATCATGTTATATGAATTTTTTGGTATTTCAGTTAACATACCTAATTGGTGGTATGATGTTTATTGACACGAGGGTGAGATGTTCCATTTAATGGTAATCATGATTCATCAATGAGAAGGTTTTATTTCCTGTATTCCTATAGTAGAGTAGTATTTGGAGAGGATGATTAGTTCATATTTCCTTGATACAAGTTACTCTTTACAGCCACATTGATTTTATTGAGATGTAGTATATATATTGTTAAAAACATTAGGTTCAATGGAATCAAAAATATTCAAAGAATCAAAATTTCACATACATTATGAAATTCACAGATGGGAGTTTTAAATATTGATACCTTAATGCATCCTTAAAACAACTTCCCATTGATCATATCATGGTTTTTTGTTGCCTTCCTCTTATAAAATCTCTCATACCAGGTGCTTGAGATTTCATGTTATTAGATGTTTTATTTCTTATTATCTGAGATCCCTACTAAGTATTTTTATATTCATTTCTATATGCTATTTTATTCATGCATGTGATGTACATATACATTAGAGGAGTAGGTTGAATAATTATCATGGTAAAAAAGGAGCCTATATGGATTTTCAAGGGCTGATACCTAGTGATTATCAGCGAGGAATGATTTTGTTGGGTGGTCCTTGATGGTGTAAGATAATATTTTGGCCGAAGATTCTTCAAATAGTGTATGTAGCATATATGTGCTTCCCTATGTTTTATATCAACATTATATAGAGAATATTTAGATATATAGTTTCCTTGTATTTTACTTTTTTGTTGATTCACTTCTACATTATGATTCATTCATGAGATGTGTGAAGTTGATCTGAATATATATATATATATATATATATTGTTTCCACATAAATTCTAATTTTATATATTTTATATATGTTTCTATTGTAGGTTTAGGTTATGTAAGGCCTCACATATTCTGGGATATGTCAAGATAGTACTTGTCACCAACCCTAGCTTATTAGTGGCTTGCTTAGAGTCACACTATTGGCTTACCATCGACATAGGTGGGTCCTTAATGGGTATGTTCATATAAATAATTATATCATCATCACCTGAATTAATAAATCAATATCTCCGAAGTTGTTGAAAAAACATTCCAAAGATAAAAATTCCATATTTATATTCATTTCACTCATCTAGAAAGTACCTTTAGTTTTTAACTCATCTATTTTCATAATAATATATTTTTGATGATCATGACCTTTAAAAAGTTTAAATTTTATGAGAACAATTTTTTGGAAATTAATGAACATTAAATAATGGTAAAATTACAATCTATAAAATAGTTTGTTCACTAAACAATTATTGATGTAATTACCTACAATCTATTTTGGAATATTAAAAATGAATTTATTTCATTTTTTATTTAATTTATAGGAGGTAATACATCATATATATTCTTTAAAACTAATCATTTTCATGTAATAAAAACTGGGATGATTTTTAGAAATTATATACCACCTCAATAAAGGATCATAAATACTAACACCCACACATAGAATCCACATAATTTAAATTTCATTCCCCTATCACTAGATATAAAAATAAATATTAGTGGGATAATGTAAACTATTTTGGTGAATTATTTACAATCTATTGTCAAAATAAATATTTTTCTTAAATCAAAAACACATGTAACATTAAAATTATAGAAAAAACATAGGTACATGAAATCAAATTCGAGGACACTGATTGAACAATTCCTTCATCATACATTGAATACTGATATACGGAACACCATAAATGAAGTGTTATTTCTTCTATTTACCAATATAATTTTAAATAATTCATAGATTTTCACCAAACTTCTTATTTATGGGTGAGTATAAATGTAATACCTAGATATTCAATATGTATTCCTTGAATTTTTTTGATATTTTTCAATATATTTACTTATAATATATTAAAAAATATATATCATAGACATTAGATTAGAGAGTATGAATAAGATTAAAAAATATTGAAATATATATATATATATATATAATTTTTCCCTAAATTAAAAAATCTTTATTAATACCAAACAAATAATCACAATTTTTTTAAACAAAGTTCTTGATTTAAATTCCTATTTTACTAAAATATGTAATTTTCTAAGTTTTTTTTTATTTTTATTTAAAAAATATGTTGATCACTATTAAAAAGATATTTCATTGGAATGAATTGATCATTATTTAATCCCCATTAATTACTTAATTGTTAGTAATGAATATAAAATAATTTAAATGTAAAAATTTTTAGTTTTTTATAAAGAAAATTTCTTATGTGTATGACGATATCTTTTTCAATAATTTAATTAAATAAAAAATGAATAATTATGTTAATGAAATTTATTGAGTTTATATTGAAAGAAATATTTCAACATTCAACTAATTTTTTTACTAGGTAATGAATTAAGGTGAACACAACATTATGATTAGAAATGATTTTCTTATAAAATTTGGTTTTTTTTTTCATTTCACCTGTTTATTCTAAAAAATTAATTATACTTAAATAATTTGTATTTGATTAAATGGATTACATATTTGGAATCAAACATTAATTTTTTTAAAATTATATCAATTTAATTTTTGGTTATAATGAATGGTAAAAACATTAAATATTCCTTACCATGGTTAATGTTAAAATGTTATACCATGGTAGGGGGGGGGGGTAAACAAACATGTAAGGGTAAAAATTATAAATATACTTGTCTGAATATAATTTTTAAGATATTCATAATATATATTATCTTAAATTCAATTTATTGGACATTTGGGGCCAATTTGAAAAGAAACAAACTTTTAATTTCTAAAGCCTTTGAAGTAATTCCATACCTATCCCTCCACTCAATTATAAAAGGACATCTCTTATCACCCCTTACCCATAAATATATAACCCTCTAACTTATCCATGAACTTGAAAAGACCATTCCTATATTCCTTCCCTTATTTCTTGAGATTCTATTCTTCTCTAATGATCTTCCTAATAATGATTAATATGTAAGCCAAAGGTGGTCTCTTAAAGAATAAGTATTCGTTATTAAATACCCTTTTTAAGGATTATTTATTCTAATAATTCAACTAAATCTAATGTATCCATCATAACATAATGAATCTATTATCATCAACACATTGCTATTTTATTTTGATTTTGGGAAAATATTTTTTCACCACATTTCTATCAAATAGAAAATAAATGTATCACTTGTACATATGTGTGGACCACCACCTCCACAAAGAGATGTGATTCATTTTACATTAAAAAATCACTTAGATAGTTTTAAGGATTTATTAATGGAATATATATTTTATTTATGATATAATTATGTTTATGAAATAGTTTACTATTTTTTTCCGTTCTTTAGTTCAATCTGTCAAATTTTGGATAATTCACGTCTGTGTATGTATGCTACCATCTACATGACTTGATGAAGTTCATTTTTCATCACAAAAAATGAAGGTACAATGTTTGCTAGTCCAATCCTACCATGTGATGATTTTCTTGGAGGTAGACATGACATATATTTTCTATGATTATAAATAATCACCAATTTTTGTGTCTCTCATTATAAAATGTCCTTATTCTTATTATGTGATCATGTGAATCATGATATTTGATTCTTATATGATTCTTGTCTAAGGAAATTATAATTACTTATCCAAGATTATGATAATTGAATTTATAGGTATGAATTTCAAATGTTTTTCACATATTCTAAAACTCTTTTGCAAATTTTGTGCTTATATATGGTCAATGAAAGATAAAGCCCATGTTTATGATTAGCGAGAATATGAGACATCCTTTCTTATTCTTACCTTACCCTTATTTTGATGAAATGTTTTAGGTAGGGTGTTTATAAGAATCTTATTGTGTGATAATACCACTATAAGTGTTGTTGAAGATTTTTTATTATATTAGTTGATTATGATTCTAGTCTGCAAATATACTAATCCTTTGTGGTTCTAAATAATTTATTGTTATACGATGTATTGAATATTTAACTAATATGACATAATATTAATGTATATAATGTTTGAGTCACCTTAGTTAGAATAAAATTACTATTTATTTATTTTTAAATATTATTATTAGATAAAATTAGAGATAAATATTTGTGTGAGAATAAATTTAGAAGAATATATAATTTTATTATAATGAAAGTAGAGTGATTTTCTTAAGAAATAAACCCCTATCTGGATTATGTGAAGTGGATGTGCCTCTGATATAGATGCACATTGGGTTGAGAACTCTAAAATTGGAGTATTAATTATTAAAATTATTTCCACTGGTACATGATTAGTGGGACTAAGAATACAGATATAGATTGATGCTTTCAGAGGATTTGATTGAGTTAAATCACTTTTTATTTATAATCCCTTAATATGGATTTGAATAGATGATTCCCATGGATTATATAGGGTAAACCTAATGTGTTAGAAATTTATATTAAGGGTTCGTGATTTAGAGAGAGTGTTAATTAATTTACATGATTATATGATTTCTCACTTTTATTATTATTGTTCAAACTTTGAATTTTTGTTTTAATCAATGGTAAGAGGAATCTGTAAACATGATAAAGAAAAATGTTATGGAAAATCCAATGACTTTCCTCCTAAGAGTCAAAATGTTATGGGACTTGGTATTTGAAAACACATCATTATTCCAAATCAGATATCAAAAATTATAATTATGAAATTTAATATAGGTGAGTTTCCCAATTAACCAAAAAAAATTAAAATGGAGTTTTAGGTAAGTTAATCTAATGAAGACCCACGAGTAATGAAGATACATATTCCAAATATGTCAAATATATGGCATGAATAACCTAAGGAAACACCATAAAGGAATGAAGATTGGTTTTATCTTTTTAAAATAAGGTAATAAAGAAATTAACTACTGAGGAAAAATAAAGAGTTTAATAGATGGAATTTAAGTTCATCCAAAGGTACCACTAATAGTTAATTGTTTTATGTATGGGGATATAGGGATATATTATTGTCAATGCCCTAATACAAGGTCTAACCCCTATACCAATGAAGGGAATATTCTACATCAATCCTTGAAATGGACCATGATGGATAAGGAATAATTACCTAAAACTCTGGGGTTGGGGATTTAATGTTAATATTTGTAAGAATGTTCCCAATGAAAAAACAATTATTCATCTATTGGTAGAATTTTATGTGAATTTTATCATATATTAAATATCCCTATATAAATCCCTTATAAATTTATTGAATAAGGTAATAATATTATATATTATGAATCAACCTATGATCATCTATATGTGTGATAGTGAACATGAAATTATGATAGAAAGTGATTCTATTACATGGGTATTACTTCTTATTCAGAAGGTTTATTTATATATAATGGTGGGTATAATATCAAAATTTATTAAATTCCAATTGTTTCAGAATATAGTGATCCATAATACATTCATAGTCTTACTCGAAATAATGAATTTTATTTATCAATAAAACACAAACACCATGTGACACCTACTTGAAAGACTCTATATTGAAAAGATCCAAAAAATTTTTAGGAATTAAATAAGTATCACCGAGAGAATCTAGATAAGGGATTTATTTAAACTAGTGCGTCTCTATGGGGTGCTTCATTTATTTTTGTTATGAACAAATATGGAACAATATGACTCTAAAGTGATTATCGAGTACTTAACGAGAACAAAAAAATAATAAGTATCTTTTACCCCATATATATGGTTTTTTTAATCAATTGTGAGGAGATAAATACATTCCTAATGATGAAATTTTTTCATGATACAATAAATGGTGGTTTAAAATTGAATACATATATAAGAAAACCTTTTGTACAAGGTTTGTACACTATGAATTTCTACTGATTCCTTTTTTACTTACTATTGTCCCCATATCATCGTTGATTTAAGGAATATAATATTTAGATATTATCTCAATCAACTGGTGGTAGTGTTTATAGATTATATTATTTTGTAATCAAATGGAATTGAATATTATTAATGTCCTAAATCAGTGTTATAAATATCCTAAATAAGGAGATAAATATAATCCAAATTGTACAGGTGTTAATTCTGGTAATAGAAAGTATCATTCTTGTGACACATGATAAGAAATGAGGGAATATCAGTATATCCTTATAAGGTGGAAGTCATTGATCATTGGACCTAACAAACCACTATGTCTACAATCTATAGTTTTCTTATGATTTTATAAATATTATCAATGATTCATGAATAATTTATCATCGGTATCTAATAAAATTTCCATGTTATTAGGGAAGGGAGTTAAGATCTTATGGATTGATGAACATGAAGAAAAGTTCAATGATATAATAATATGGTTTATTAGTGGACCTATATTCATAATACACTATAGTGGAAATGGATTTTAAATCTATAGTGATTCATATAAGAAGTTATTGGGACGTGTTCTTATAAATAATGAAATGGTCGTACCTTGTTACACTGATCATATAATGTCTCCTGAGAAACGTTTCCCAATGTATGACATAGAGTGAGGAAAAATAATTTTTTTAATCAATATATGGAAGAGTTATATTTATAAAGATAATGTGACAGATATAAATATAATAAAATTTTAAGGCATATATTCACCTAGAAAATGTTGAATTTGTGTTAGAGAAGATGTTTGTAGTTGATTAATTATTATGAATGCCGAATAAAACACCGATATGGGAAACATAACATGGTGTTTGATACTTTGAGTCAGAAGAATCATTATTGATTTTCTCTGATGAGGGTAAAAAAATATCCAAATTTATTGATAGGAATTTTATAGACATGAAATTTTTATAGAAGGGGATAAAAATCATATTACTCAAATGAGTGTTCAGCCATATGTCCTAGTAATGATTTAAGAGGAAAGTATGGGAAATTTTGAGTTTTAGAAAAAAGTGAGTAATTTTCATGGGTTAGAACATGAATATGATTAAATGATAATTTTCAAGATAGAATTTGTGCCCAAATTATAGAATATTTAAATAAGGATTGATTGAATGAATCTCATAGATAATTATTCATTATTCAACATAAAAGTAAAAGTATTTGTAGAGGCCTTAAGAATTAATTATGGTTGGGTAATTTTAACATATATATTTTAGATTAGCTATCTTGATGCCTGGTATGATAAAAGGATATTTATAAGGTGAAAAAGTCTAATGGGATATTATAACCCTTACCAATACCTATATGAAAATGGTAAATCATTACCATGGTTTTCATCATAGGGATCGGAAGAAAACTAAATGTAATTATATTATTTTGTTTAAAGTCCATCATTTTATGAAGACATAACATTTTATTACCATCAGAGGAAATTTTCATCTTAATTATTCTTCCAGGATATAAATTAAGGATGTGTTAGGGTTTCATAGTGTAACAAATTATTTTAATTTTGATCGAGATATGTGGTTTACCTTGATGAAGTGGGGAATTACTCTTAAATCCCTAAATATTTAATTGTGTTTTTTTTGTAACACCTATAAAACATATACTAATGTCAAATCTAGTAGAACCATTCAATACATGGATGATATTCTATGATCAAGTTCACTATATTTAAATTGTGGTTGGTATAAACAATTCCTTGTTTTGAATTCTCAAATAAAAACTGCTTTCACTCAAGAATAGAAATGGATCATTATGAAGACCAATATATAAAAAAGTGAATAGCTATGATATATTGGTATGAAGTTTGAGAGTGAAAGATATTGGAGTCTGATGCTATCATGGAAAAGGAAAAGAAGGTTATAACCATTCAATAATAAACCAAGGAAACTAGGATTCAACAAATGAGTTATGATTACAATCATTAGTCACATGTAAAATTTTATGTTAGTGAGAAGTATTACTTGGAATTTCTCAATAAGAGAGCATTATATGATTAAAAATAATATAAATATGATGAATGGATATATAGACCCTTTCAAAAAAATTTACCGTACCAGGATAATTTCTCATCTGTTGCCACTTTTATAGAATATCTCTCATGTTCTTGATGAATCCCATGGATCACTTTTGAGGAATTACATACACAATCCTTAACATATAATAAAATCATATATTATATCACTGGGTCATGATCATTCTTATGATGAGAAACTGGTGTATATACTTTATCTTAGAGAGTATATGCATTCAATCAAGGCTATACACCTGGTTAATGTTTTGTGTCAAAACCACAAATTTCAGGAAGCCACAAGGGAACCAATGGATTTTATGAGGAATAGGTATAATATGTTTTCTACTAATGTGTGAAACAATAATGATAGAAAACTATTATAAGGTTGTAAAATTGACTACCTTAAACTTTTATATGTATTTCTTTGAACTAAATTTAATATATTTGATAAATTATTTATATAAAAACCCAAGTACAATTGAACCATTATATATTATAATATTTGTACTATATATGATGGATAGGTGTGTATGAATATGATTAATAAAAAATATATATATAATTTTTCCCATAATTAAAATTTATTGATTAAATGTCTATGAAAAAGTAATTAAAAATTTAATGACAATCATTTCCTGTATGAAGGGCCCATTTTCTGAAGTAATGAATTTTTCTACATGTTATGAATTTTTAAATAAACCAATATCTTAATAAACATTAATAATGATTTTGTTGAAATAAATTAATAAATAATGATTAAAATTTCATTATTTAATGTTTAAGAGGGGTGATAAAATAATTTGAAGGTAAAATGAAATTGTATATTTTAGAAAATTGTTTTATATATAAAGAAAGTATTTTTATCTTAAGAAATTAAATAAAAATAAAATGAGTAATGATGTAAACGAAATATATGGAATGTATAATCAATTAAATATCTTAAAATTTAGCTAATTGTTTACTCATAATGGAACGAATAAAAACTAATTTATCTTTAAAAATTTTTTTGTAAAAAAAACAAATCTCATTTTATTTTGAATGATTATTTTAAAATTGATTTCTACCAATTATATAAATTGAATGTGTTAAAATGGATTATATATTTAGCATATTCATAATTATCCCACCTTAATTTTTGTTCATAATGAATTGTTAAAATAGTAGACATATTTTTCCATAGTTATGGTTAAAATGGTTTACCGAGGGTTGGGGGGAAAACTAGGAGACAATGGTAAATATTTCTTGTAATGTTTTGTAACTCTTATTGGATAAATATATTTAAAATGTTTCATATATTAAATTTGTTTTCCACTACATATATTTACCCTATTAATTTAAAATAACATTATATTATTCAAATATTTTACATAATTCCTTATGTATCCCCTAGATCACTTATATAAGGGAATCTGGTCACCCCCATTATTCAAAGTTTTTTACCCCCCTATATTGGACATTTCTTACCCAATAAAATTTCTAGATTCCTTACCATCATTATTAAGATTATTTTATTATCCTAATATCATCCTATAATGTCTTAATGTTTATTAAAAAATAGGTATATCAATCAATAGGTTATCCTATAATACCTTGAGAATTTGTCAAATATATATTTTGGATTTCATTTAATCATTTTGATATTTTGAATTCCACAAAATACTATTTATAGTTATTTTCATTCGAAAAAAACTATATTTGGATTGTGTTATATGATACCCCATGTCCATGTTTCACAACATGAAACACTTTGATTATCTTATGGTATATGGAAAACTATTCTTGGCTTGGGTTATACACAATACCGAGTTCTTTTGATAGATTTCATTACATGTTAGACTGTGTTTTACCGAACAATAGTATATTTTAAAAATATTATTATTTATTATAAAAGGATATAACCAATCCATTAATATAGAATTTATTACTAGTATTAACTAATTTATGATGATATATGGTTTATAATATGAATTCATTGGTTACCATTTAATAATAAATGAGAATATACACAAATTGTATATAAAAGAAATTTTTTTATTTTTTATCCTCCCAAAGTCATTTTGTCTTAAAAAATTAATTAAATTACTATTATTATATTATATTAATAATATATATATCTTATATATTCTTTAAAATATTTTATTATATTGATCGAATATATTTTATAGGTATTAGATAAGAACCAAACCAATTATATGCATAAAAACCTATATTTTTATCAAAAGGATAATTTTATCGCCTTTTAATGGAGAACCCATTTGAAATCTGATTTTTTTACACTCTAATATTTTATATTTGAAAAAAATGATATTTTTATTTTAAATTGGAATATAGATACATAGTTTTTTATATTGTTTTTTGTATTTTTCTAATAATATTCATGTTTTCATGAATAGTTAAAATACAAAATTTTAGTTTAAAATATATTTTTTGTTGAAATAATTTATATATTTTTATTATATATTTGGGTTTTTAGCGTATAATTAGCTCAATATTTATCTATTAATTTAATATAGGTCATTGGAATTAATTTTACATCAAATTTGGATATAAAAGCATGTCAATATTTTGGATTTTTTAACTATAAAAACTCATTTTGTCATTCTAATGAGGAGATTAATTATAAATTAATTTTAGATATTTATGTTCTATAACTTATTAAAAATGGATTTGAAATTTGGGATCATTTTTTTCTAATTTATTAAAAATATCCCTTTTATTTTTGGACAAATTGAATAGTAACCTTTGTTATTTTTAGTACTACGGTTAATGTTAAATCGAGTAATTAATGGTTAAAAAATAACATATTAAATACTATAAAACTTAAATGAATTTAAAATAATATATTGGATGAATATTATTCAGCCCTTTCCACATAAGGATAGGAATTTAATAATTTAATGGACACCTTCCCATGATAATGACTTAAATATTTCTAAAACTCAAATAGAGTGAAAAATGCAACTCTTACTTTTAATACATATAATACTTTAAATATGGGGATGAATAGAAGATATGTATGTATATATTTATATACTATAATAAAATATAAAATATTTATCAATATCATAAAAAATTATTTGTAATTTTTTGTAAATAAATAATTGACCTAAATAATTAAAAAATGATGATGCAGTAATTACTCAATTAATGAAAAAATCAATTAAAGGATATTATGAATGTTAAAATATATTTAATTTGACTTAATTAAGGTGGTAAAATAATTTTACGGGTTAATATACAATTTTATGGGTGTTTTAAGTGAATTGGATTGAATTTAGCTTATTGTATGGATTTTATTAAAGTCAATATAATGAGTAGTGTTAAAATAGATACTAATGATATTTTATGAAAAAACTATTTTATTTCATTTTTTAAAAACTACCAATGTCCTAAATGATGAAAAATACGATAAATTAAGGTATAAAATATCATAGATTTACCATTTAAAGTTCTATTTAAACATTATAAGTAAAAAATTACATCTTCATAAATTTAAATTTTTTTTACCATAGTTAAAATTATGATAGGTTAACTATTGGTTAAAAAAATAATGTATGAAATTACATAAAAAAATATCTATGTTTTTGGTTTTTTATATTAAAACCATGTCTCATCTTGCATTCTAAGATATGATTTTTTGAATGTATATCGACTGAGTTTCTTTTTGTAATAAATTAATATTTTTTAGGGTTTCTTAAAGTTTCCCTCACCTCATATATTAAAGGGTACATCCTCCCTCACATAGTCACATCAAATTGAGGCTTATATATCATTAATACCATATAAATATCCCAAATTCCTTAATCACCTTTTTAATCCTCTATTTGGGCATGAATCTATCCAAGGAAACCCTTTGGTACAAACCAAAAAGGGTTATCCAAAGAAGAGGTAACGTCCTTCTTCAAGATCCTTTAATTTATTTTCCTTATCCACCACATCAAATATTCTTATTCCATGAAAAAAATATGCCCAAAATCAGAAACATAATAATATGTTTTTATGTAAAGGCTTGTTCTTTCACTTAAACACACTTCCATTTAATGGGTAACAAACTTATTATTCCTGTGTATGACGAACTACCACCTCACGAAACAATGTTGTTTGTTTTACCCTTACCACCTATTATGTTTGGAAATTATGATAGAAAATGTTTTTTATATGATATATATTAAATATATGATTTATTTATACTTATTTATTTTTTATAAAAATCTTAACATCAGGCTTTACATTTTGTGTAAATATTATAACTTCATTTGGGGTAGGGTGGACTACTGCCTTCTCAAAGCAATGTGATTCGATCACAAATTACATGAAATGTATTATCGATGGGTTTAGTTAACCAATATGACAAATATGAAATAATAATTCTAATGTAATGAAATTATATAAATATATACATATATTTGATTTATATTATTTCTTTATATATGCTTGGAAAATGGAAACAAAGTTCATACTGTCTCAGTAGATGATGTATTCCATTTCATATGTCTGTCTATTATAGATTATTATAATTGATTCTATACTGAATACATATGATATATAATCCATGTTTTAAATTATTTAAATAATTAAATAATGATTTATGCATGTGGATTAAGAATGACCTGTTAAAACATTTATGATAAACAAAGCAGTTATTACCCAAAACATTAATTTAACATGGAATTGATAATTAGCGGTTAATATGAAGAAATAAGTAAATAATATATGTTTTTATATATATTAGTATTAAAATTTATTATATTTATAATAAAGAAATATATATAATATTTTATTTTATCATGTGTATGATTAGATTCATGATAAAAGGTAAGAGAATTTCATCTCACCTTTTTATTTCTCTGAGATACACACCGTATTCACCACTCAATTATTTTGTGTTGTGTATATACTATCCTAAGACATGTTATATAATTAAATTAAATTATTTAACAATATCAATATCTTTTATTTATGTTATAATTTTAGGGGATCTTCTATTCTAAATATACACAATTTGAAAGGAATTTGTGTCTCACTTTTATTTTTTTTGGGATACATGCATCATACACTACTTGTTTTCTCTATGTGGTGTATATAGTGACCATTAAAGTATTTGATGAGTTTTATCCAATATATTGGGAAAATTATATTATCCACATAATTTTATTTCCTTAATGGTGTAAAAAATTCTACTAATTATAATGTGGTCAGTATTTATTTCACTATCTCATCAATATTTGGGATTGTTTTATTTTAAGTCTCCGATGGGGAATACTTATCTTCCATGTCCATGTTTTATAAAAATGTTTTAAAATGTTTTTCTAATATTATTGTATGAATTTTTTAAAAAAAATTTAAACATTTTAATGATTACAAAACATGATTTTAAACTAATCTTTTATTTTTTTTTCTAAATGAGGTACTTTGTGAGTATTTTAGAGATAGTATGACAGAGATGTTTTTTTAAACATATATGGTGTAGAAGATATTTTCCACCATCATGATGAATTTATGATTTATAAAATAACCAAAAATATTACAATGTTATTTTCAAATAAAATTTTTTCTTCTAAAATTTTGTGACATTTTAATAGAAGAAGGTATTTTCAAAGAAGAAGGGATATTTTCCTAAAAAACTGTTTTTAAGCGATCTATAAAAATTATTTACCATCTATAGTAACATTATCTGATGATAGTTATATTTTTGTGGGATATTTATCTTAGTTAAACTATTTCAATTATTTATATGGCCTTTTTATGTTTATGATGAAATGATGTTTATGAGACTCATTTATTTTCAATGGGTTATGTTATGACTGAATGAGGTTTATGAAATTAATTTTATTTCATGGGATCAGATACGATGAATGATTTATGTTATTGTGGATAACATATGTATGAAATAATTATGTGATGGGTGGGACCTATATCTCCCTCCAAATACCTGGGTAAAGATTTATATTTCATGAGATAGAAACATATATTCTGGGGAGTGAACCATTACTACTAAGATGGCAATGGGAGTTCACCACGGGTGGAAAGATTGTATGGGGAGTGAACTCATACTACTAATATGGAAATGAGAGTGAACCACGACTACCATGTTGGTATTGGGAGTGAACCTATACTATTAAGATATCCTTTTCAGTGATTCCTTTACTCCTATATAAATCAATTAATATGTTTATGTGTCTACCACAAATCCCATGTATTATTCCAATGTTCTAATTTCATGGATTATGCTCTCTATTTACTTATGATTCATGTCTTATGAACTACCAAAATTTATTCCATGATTCATGTTTATGATCATTCATATGCAGGGTTTGATCTTATATTTTCATGATCATGTTCTTATACCCTTATGATTATAATTATGCTTATATGTCTTAATTATTTACCCTTACTGAGAATCCGATCTCAGACATTTTTATGTTACCATTCCCCCTGGTTATTAAGATATGTATTAAGTTTTATGTGTCTTAAAAGGGTGGTAGTTGAGAAGAACTATGAAAAATGAGTTATAAATTATGACACATAATAAGGATATATATAAAACAATCTTTTCTTTTAATAACATTTCAGAGACATCAATGTAAGTTGGTTCTGAAAGAAAAATACATTTCTTCATAGAGGTTGTAGTCTACACATAATCATGAATAATATAATCATTTTTGTACAGATGGAATATGGGTAGATAATGCTTAAAAATTAAATATATGAAAATTTAAAATCATTGATATACATTTTTTATTATATCATAATGGGAGAAGTATATTTTTATGGTAATGATTGAGAGGACTTAAATTTTAAGAAGTCATCATTACATAGATGGTATGTTTTAACCTTATCTGGGAGAACAACTTAAAATTAGAGATTTTATGATTTTACTTGCATAATGGGGGTTCCAAAAATTGGAATGAGATATAGGATATGTACAAATGGTAGACGTTGAATAAAATTTCTAATTTTTTATTTATGTAAAAAGGGTGGTGGAAGTCCCTTTTTATAAGTCAGTATAGATGAATTTTTGTAATAACAAAATAATATAAATCACTATTTGGTAAATGTGGTAGCAATGATGGAAAATAATAGAGGGTTATGAGTATGGGTTGTTTTTTTACTCATAATATTACTTTATGAAAACTTTTTATTGATTTTAGGAATTTTATGTTTTGGAAAAAATTATCTTCTACCATAGTAAATATTTTTTAACCTTATTTATTTATTTTAATATAAAAATTAAAATTACCCAAATAATATAATTTGGATTTTATAATTCATAATTTGCGAAAAATTTCACAATACTAAATTTCTAAAAGTTAGAAAAATGAATTTTCAATTATTAAATTTATAAGACACAGAAAATATTTTTAAATAATAGATAATATGTTTTAAAATTTCAAATAGAAGATAGCAAATTAAACAAGATATTATTAAATGAATAATTTTTATTACACAAAATGAATTTATTTAATAAAATGTTTATTTTATTTAATTTTTATATACTAATAAATTCATTAATATTAAACAGTTGGTAAAAATAGTATATCGTACTAATCACTTAAATATCAACATCTTCCAATAAAATACAAAAAACCAATACAAAGATAAAATTCAAATGGTGAATACAAAAATTAAGTTAATTTTTTCAAAATGTAATTAATAAATTTAAGAATTTTAATTTTAAAATGTAGATACAAAAATCCAATGGAAAGCATATTTTATAGGGATAGTCCAAATAGACATTATGTTTTCTAAATATTAGTTCACATCAATTACTAATAAATGTTAATATAAGAACAATAAATTAAACATTCTATATTATAGACACTTCATATTACAATTAAATTTAATTCATTCCAAAATTTCTTTATTGTTCATATTTTTATTGAGTTAGGTCACAAATGTTATATAAGAAACCAATAAATTACATGGTGGAGACTTCTACACAATAATTATTTTTCCAACATAACAAGACCTTTATGTAATTAATAGATTTCTATTCATGAAACATATTAAATTTTTTTATTATGACCACATCCTTTCCCTACTCATCCTTAAAACCTTTCAATTTTTTTAAAATTTACGATGAACATAAAAATTTCATTGGGGGTAATAAAAATAAAGAAACCATAAGTCCATAAATAATTGTACAAATTATCCTTCTTCAAAATACAAAATGTGTTCAAAATAAAAATTAAAATAATTCAACATATCCACCAAAACTGTTTTCATAAAACGTTACATAATAATCAAAAATTCAAAATAAAACACTTTTATTTGAAATAAAAAAATCTTACGAAAACTCTTTAAAAAACATATACTTTTCACGATTAAGAAGTAACATATAAATTCCCTTAAATTTAAGATCATTATATTTCCATTTAAAATCCTTATAATTATAAAAGAACCAATATAAGGCGTAGATAAATCATTTAGGAAACATGGGTTATCATTTTTCCATATCAATCTTGCGAATGGAAGAATTCATATGTTCGACTTCCATACCAAATGCATTAAAGGTCTATAATGGACCCACCCATCATTGGTTTATAATAGAACCAAAAATCTATTGTTTATAATGAAACCACTCATATATGGTTTAAAGTAGAACCACCCATCATTGAAATAATTACCAATGACCAAAACATAATCATAAAACATAAAAGATTTTAAATTATCAACATTAAATTGAAAAAAATGTTCTTTTTTACCTGAATGAAATAATTTCAAGATATTAAAATTTACATTTTATTTTTACACCCCTTTTGAAAATTACTAAAACTTAGTAAGGAAATATTATTATTTGATGTAAAATAGTAACCATATAATGGAAGTAATATATGAAATAGTGGTTATGATGATGAGACAATTCATTTTCACCACATACATTAAAATAGAACATTAATTTTGTCTTGTTTAAAGAAAGTAAAAATGATTCGAAAAAATATTGAATTTTAAAACATTTAAAATATAGTAAAAATATATATAAATTTTCATTTATTATTCAGTTATGTAAATTTTAATACATCTATAAAATAATTTTAAAAATATGGACATGGAATATTTCTATTAAGGGAATATTTTAAGCGGGATTTTAAAAAAATAAAGTACCCTTCCTCAAGTCTGACTCATCCCCTATGTTATTTATCGCCAATAATAATAACTTTTTTTAAATTATTTAATTTTTTAGAATTGTTTTTATTTTTTATTCCTTTTATTCTTTTATAATTAGTTATTAAATCAATTAAGTTTATATATACATTTTGATTATATTCGTATCATATGTCCAAAATAGATTTAGTAGGATGACTATAGTAAAATTTAACATTATTCCACCATATCTAGAATAATAATCCTGAAAAAAATTAACACATGTATAAATAAATTATTCTCTTAAAAACAAAAGACAATGGTGTTTATAAAAAATTAACTATATTATAACCATGAAGACAGTGTTCCTTACTTACACATGAGTAATGTTTCTATTATTCAACGATCGTTATTAAAAGAATGTAAGTGTTATATAATATTTAAAAAATTATAATAATATCAGAAATAACATAATATTTCTTTAAATATACATATATATATATATCATCCATGGAATCTTGTGATTCCCAATGAATCACATCACTTCATGGAGGTGACCTGCCACACTAACACACAAAAAACATTATATTTTTGAGTAAACATAAATGTAAAATGGTAAATGAAAAATTATATTTTTTTAATTATTAATATATTATGAATATAATATAAATACATTAAATATATCATTATATCCATTGATGATATACAATAATGGAAAATGAATAACATCAGTTCGTGAGGCATTAGTCCGACATACACATGTACATTAGTTTTATTTTTCATTTTATGGATGTTGAGATATTTATAGGTTGTTAAATTATCATAATAAATTAAATTTATATTTAATATACTAGTGTTATTATTTATGCATGGATGAATAATAATTAATTTAGTATAAGAAGAAATAAAACAAATAATAATGGTAAAGAACTACTGCTCATCTTGAGAGAACATCTTAAGGTTTACCCCGAACGCATTATGGGGATGGTGTTTTGATCAAAATATGGATTATAGGACACGATGAAAGTAGTAAGTATTTGATTTGGGTAGGTATTGGATGACAAAAAAATCATTTTATGTGTTAATAAAATATGAGAGTATGATCTCTTTTATAATTGTGGGGAGGGGTTGTCTTCAAATTACATAAAGTATTAAGTTAAAATAAATTAATTTTAATATTAAAATGGCTCAAAATTAGTCTATTTATAATATTGGATAAATATGGGTCATAAATAATATAATATAATAAAATATTTACATGTTTAGGTGATTTTTTCACTATTATGTTGTGGTTTTAACCCCTTATTATCCCTTTTGATAGTTACTATGATAAACAAGTTTTTCACTCTTTAGTGATAAATATAGTCAATTTAAAAGAAAAAACCCCATATATAGACCATTTCTAATGATTTATTCTATTTACCATTCATTGGGATATTGATAATAATTTTATTAATATTAAATCATTTAGTTTAACATTATTTATCAGAGAATTTCATTAATTTTAATTTTGAAACTGTTCATATAATTTGAATTTTGTTTAAAAAAATATGGAATTCAAATAATATTTTTTAAACATAAAAAATATATTATGACTATCATTAATATTCATGGAACAATATAAATCCCTCAAATAATATTTTTTTAGAGTTTTTAGAATCATTTTATTGATTTTTATACTACATGCACAAGCATTGTGTTAGTGTTTTATAAGCATTTTAGGTAACTATTTTCTCAATAAAACTAAGAGAATGAAATTTTTTACTTTTCATTATTTAAAATAAAATAAAGTTAAAAATCATGGATAAAATAATCAAAAGTACATATATTTGACATTTCGATGTTTATTTATGATACAAACTCATCCGTTAAAATTAAGTTAATTATTAGTGTCATTTTTTGTCCTTATCATATGATTTTAATTTTAAATTATCTTATTTACCCTTTCTGAGGTGAAAAAAATTTACTTGTGTTACTATTCATAATGAAATTTAGGGACATATTTACTAATTTCTGACCTCTGGATCCTAAATACATAATCCAATTTTCATGATTCGAAAGATAGAAGTTTTAGAATTTAATTTGAAATTAAACATAAGAAACGTGATGTTAAGTGGTTTTACTAAAAAATTTCTTCTGAAAATATATACATGTTTTAATACCAAATTCAGGTATAAAATTCATTCCCTGGACTATAATTGGATTATGTTTTAGAAAAATTAGTTAATTAATATTTAAAACCAATACAAAATAGTTTTTTATTTTATCATTATTATCATTGACATGTGATAAATTCAATTTATTAGGATTAAATACACATATAAAACCATTGATTGAAAAAATTCATTTTTTAACATTGAATCGTATTTCTTATTTATCCTCTGCATGTTCTAATATATTTTCTTTTAACATATATTAATTTATTTGTGGTTTTATTTTCCCTATAACATAATGATGTTCATCTAATATGTCATGAGAAGTTTTCGATTGGAGTTGTATATAAAGTATTATTGGTAAACATATTCATTATTTAATGAGAAATAATTATGAAAATATAATATAATTACAGTATATCCCCATAGAAAATTACATAATTGAAAATTTTATTATCACTTACTATTTAAACATTTAATGGTATATAAAATATTGAAAAAATTCATGATATAATTTCTAGAGATATATCGACCTTATAATCATGATAAAATATATTTTCATTAGAGAAGAATTATCCCCAATGTTGAGTTTTAATCCAATAATGTATGGTGATAATCCCACAGGATTGGATATCTTGTCTCACAAAATTGCTTTTACAAGAGAATTCATAGCTATCCTTTCATAGATATATGATCATAGGTTTGTTTAAAATATAAAAAATGATTTTTTTGTTAATTAAAATAGAGAAGATTATAATAAATTATCCATTCCAATATCATATGTAAAAGAATGATAATATGGTTTATAGGAATCACATTCACCAAAATTTTAAATTTGGATACAATATTCATTTAGTTTTTTTTCTAACAATCAAATAAGTGAGGTGGGGATTTAATGATCTTAGAAAACATCTTTTTTATATACCAGAGTACATAGAACCAAAATCCCACATTATAGAAACAAAACATAGAGTAGACTATAAGTAATACCTAATTATTATAATCCAATTCTATAGTATATGTCATATAGGATCTTCCTTATTCACTTTGTCTCGATGGTTGATAATACATATTATTACCAATGGAATTTATTATAGTGAATCAATTTGAATAATAACTCAAAACAAATTATTAGAATCATAAGTTGAATCATATTGACACCATGGTCATTTTCACAGGTAAACATATAAAACTCTGTATTACGATTATTTACTTATTATTGTAGTTTTTAGGGTTCATGTTTGTTAATAAAAACTTATGATTGCTGGGGGACCATAATTTAATGTTTTTTAAAACTAATATCCATCCCATTTGGAATCTAATTGAAAACATATCTTGATTGAGTATAATATCCCTTCATAACATGAATTATTCTTTCTCTATCCATAAGAATAATAAATTAGTATTAATGTATTATAATAATTAAATTAACTATTTTATAAAATTAAACTATAGAATTTAAATAAGTAACTCCTAAATAATGTCTATAACCTATAATAAGAATTGTAACATATCAGATTTTACATGTGTTGTGTTTAAATAGCATATGGATTATTTTTGAGATCGTGCACCAAGATAGTGTGCGATTCTGAGGCCCGATGTGCCTGAAATAAATGTGGAATTTTTTATGATATATTATAATTGGATGAGGGTGTCCTTTTCCGAATAAAATTGGAGTAACTATTAATCAGGTCTCGAAATCAGAATCTATGAGCACCGTTGAGTTCTAAATAGTATCTTTACCATTAGAGTGACCTAACGTTGGTCGGTGTGGGTCACATGTGAACGATTTATTTGAGGAGTGAAATTGATAAAATAAATTATCAGTGAAATTTATTTTATTCTTCTTCCGTAAAGTAGTTGTTCCACTATAATTATATGGATATAGATTTTTTATCAGGTTTAGGAAATAATCCCCAGATACCTAGATGTCATTGGTTGAAATAGTTTTTTTAGATGACAATGGATTATGATCAGAACATAGAACAATGTGCTAGTAGAGTTGGAGGATCTCTTCTACTATAACAACAAAACCCTTCTTCATCAATGATCGATCCAAACTCCAAGTAGAGCCTCTGTTTCAAATTTGTTATTGCCCGTTATAAATTTCAATGATCAATGAAAATTAATCGATGAATTTATTCATTTGAGAATTAATCGATTTGTTAACCGATTTTATTCTAAGAGATTTATTTGATCTGTTTTTATTACCAAAATCCCCCATTATGGATCATTGGAAAATAATTCTTGGTAAAAAAGGATAAAAAATTGTTTTTGTGCCTTTTCTCCTTCTTTTTTCAAGTTCTTCTCTGTTGGATCCCCGTAGTATCGACTCGACTTTTCCTAGTAGTTCTAATCTCGATCTGACCCCTGGATTTGAGTAAATTCATAAAATGAGGTTGGATCAGTGTAGATCAAGACATAAGAAGCCCAGATCTATGATAGTTTCATTTTTTCGGGCATTAGAGGAGGCACAACGGTCTTCAGAAGGGACCATTGGACAACGATGGCACATGGTGATGGCCTGTATATAGGAGAAAAATCCATGTGCATCTAGCATAAGTAGAGCCGCATTGCATGGCCGAGTACGAACGATGCCGACAATAGGGGAGATTTCGTGAGACATGAAGGTGGATGCAGAGAAGGCTGGCCAGTTTGGCCACATGCGAGTGGGACTAGGTGAGTTAGTGGGAAAGGTCAGGTTGGTTGGATGAGCCATACCGGTGGGATGGGCTGGACAAGGCAGACCAGGGCTAGACAATGTCAGATCTGTGATAACCTGGGCAGATCCCAATTGCAATTGAATACTATTTTCATTTGTGGAGCTGTGGAAGTTTGAGTGTCTGCTGGTACATTGACCGTGCAGACGGTATATCGCTGGTTAACCATAGTGGCTGGTGAGACGTGGCTGGTGAACTAACCATGAAGGTCGGTTAATGAGCATCCAGCTTGCGCAGTAGGTGGAATGACCGTGGAGGTAGGTGGATGGACATTAGTGGTAGGTGGACCGACCATTACGATTGGTCCACATGCCCTAATAAGTCTAGGGTTGATTCATTCAAACAATTATAACTACTAACCAGAGTATCCAAACGACATGCCATCAACAATAGTATGACCTTTATATTTTAGATAGTCGAATCAATATTAATGTTTGGTACCTTATTAAGATTTTATATTCTTATTTTTCCTCATTTGGACCAGTAAGATTTAATATGTTCCCTCATTCCTTTCATCTATGGTACAATGCAGTATTAAATACACATCATTGTATTGTACTCCCCTATATGAGATGAATCTCATATAGAGGTGTGGCATCCCTCTGTGAGACTGGTGTACTATCCTCTCTCACCCTAGTGGCATTTGTGGAATCCTCATGACCTCCCTGATTATGATTTTGTTCCACTATCTAGTGGAACACATCAGTAGGGTTTATCGAATCAATGGAATACGATCCCCTATGAAGTTGGTTGATCAAGGTTGGGTTCATGGCGTCCCTTATCTATTCTAGTCATGACCCCTATCTCCATGTTTGATATAATTCTTTGACAAAGGAATTATCCTTGACAGGGTCTCGAATTATCTATTCCTCTTCATCGAGTGTCTCCACTGATATCATGGATCAAGGAGTGAGTTCTCCTAGAATGAGTGTTTCATCGAGTAGAATCCTATGGATAGAATTTGGTAATGACTACCTAATGGCATGGAGTCTATCTTGAGAATATATTAGATTTTCTACTTTTTCTAAATGTCATCCATTGTAATATCTTGTATTGTGCTAACTATACTTGGTGCTTCATGGTTTTTGTTTTTGGGGTGGCCTACTGAGTATTGTTATACATACCATTGTACAAGATTTTATTGCATGTTTTGTGTATTATAAAGATAGTGACCCTTTTTGAAGGTTCCCTAGGAGGACCGGGAGTGGGTGGATCAAAGATAGAGAATGGAAGACTGAGGTGTTTATTGGGATCATATATTTAATGTATTCATCACCTTTAGAGAAGGTTTTACTCTTTATAGTTGTATATGGACTTTGTTCAGACACATTGTGGTGGGTTTTTAATTGGTCATGTTTAGTTTTCCTTTACATACTATCATAATTTGGTTGTGTAATAATAGTTTTATGCATGTATTCTATTTGTTATTTTATATTTCATCAGTATGCGGATTGAATATGTGTCTGTATGTATAGTTACTTTTTTTAATACCTCTAATTTTGGGAAATGTCTACTTAGTGCTAGTCACCAGCCCCTAGGATATTAAATGTTGCCTTGGAGTAGTCATGGAATGTAACCCTCTTGGATAGGTCATGACATTGTGGTATTAGAGGGGTCAGTTCTACATTAGGATCAGGTGTTTGTGAGATTGGTTTGAGGAAATAGTGTTAGGTTTTTTGAGTTCGTCTTTTAGGCCAAGGACTCCAGTGTTTGGGTGACGACTGGCCTATCCATAGACCAGGAATCTGATCAATTGAATTTTGGATTGGTACATGAGAACACTATTTATAGGAAAAAATTGGAACATGCATTATATTGGAATGGTTTTTTCTTTCACATCCTTCTTCAGTCATCTCCCCACTAATACTATATTGACCATTGTACATCTTGTTTTATTTTAGAATGCCTCCATGTAGATATCCAACCAGGATTCCTCCATGGGATCATGAGGATGATACAACTAGTGACGAGACATCAATACTAGGGCCTATACCAAAGATATAACATTTAAGTAGTTTACCAGCTATACCACCACCCATGAAGAACTATTTAATACCTACACTACTATGTATAGATTCACATAGTCTAATTGCATTGAATGAGTTTTAGATGTAGTGCCCTCTTATGTTTTTAGGTGATCCAGACCCCTAGTTGGATGAGGATTGGATAGAAGTAGTCACCCATGTTTTCCACAATGTTAGGATGCATGGAAACCAAATGAAAATCTTTTACTTGAGTCTTCTTCAGGGCTCATCGTGGGGATGGTGGATCTTAGTGACATAGTCAGATGATGAGGTATATCTATGAAGAATAGATTTTGAGTGTATCTTCTAGGAGGATTTCTATCCAGCCACATTGTGATCATTACTCATAAGGGAGCTCAGGTATCTACAATAAGGTTGCATGAACATGGTGGAATAATTAGTGAAGTTTAGTGATCTTTTTTGCTACTCCTTGTATTTTCTATGTGACTATTTCTTTAGGTCTAGGACCTCTGAGCAGGGCTTAAAATAGGAAATCATTGCATCATTGGTCACAATTTTAATTTTTATCAATGTAGGGGTACATGATCAAGCCCTATTATTGTAATGTTTTCTAGCAGAGAAGACACTAGTAGTGGGACCCAAAAGTGTTAACCTGGTCACTGAGACCTATACAGCAGGTAGCTGATAAAAGTCACATCGATCCAAGAGGGTAAGGTTCTTTAGGATATGATCCTAGGACTCAGGGTCAGTGGTGTAGGGTCCCCCAAGTGGGTTGAATCTGGCAAGCGACATGTGATGTTTCTCATGCGATGATTGGTGACATGTGGAACATGATTTCATGGCCATTTTTGGAGCTAATTGGGAGATGATAAATAGACCACCAAGATAGAAACTGAGATATAGAAGGGATAAGGGGGGTCCCTATGAAAACAGACATGGAAGAGGGGATTAAAGGGAAGTATGAGGTGGTCAAATGATCAATATATTACCACCACACCATATGGTCCATGATGGGCTCATGGATCTTTTCGGTAGGGATGATGCCCGTTATCGGCTATAGAGGATTATGAACCCAGGGAACCAAGAATGTTTTGAGGAACGTTCTCTGTCCTTTCTACTTTATCATCCATATTTATAAAAACAATAACTAGTCATTCTTTTCTTTCAATGAGTCTTGATTGATAGTCAATTATTTCAGGGAATTTTTGACTCAACCCTTACGTTTGGAGACTCCTACTATGAAAGAATTGATGACCCCAAATTGGTTCCTATAGTGTGAACTGACTTTTGGAGGTGTTATTTTTGGTTTGGATCTCTTGGTAGCATCATCGAGGCCTTACGACACCATTCTTTCTATGGACAAGTTATCAACAATTCATTCTAAGATTGACGGTTTTAGGCGAAGAGTGCAGTGTGTCCGTAGTGATGGAACTAAGTTATCATTTTTCAGTTAAAGGGAAATATAGGCAGTGCAACATGGATTCACACCTAAGAGGTTTAATATGAGTACTAATCTATTATCTTTCCTCACCCTCAGTGAAGTGGATGGTATGAGTCGTCACCTACCTATCATGGTGGCACAATATGTGGATGAATTTCCCAAAGATATTCAATGTCGACCACCCTACCAGGATATGGAATTATGAATTTATCTACTCATCTATATGACATTTATTTTTATACCAAAATATCAGATGGATCCCATAGAGCTTCTCGAGAATATGATAAAATGGGAGGAGTTGTAGATGAAGGTCTTTATGAGACCTAGTGTTTCACCCTCGGTAGTACCAATTTCATTTTCCATGAATGTATAGAGGATCTTGAGTTCATGTGTGGATAACCAATTATTGAAAAAAATTTACCTTGAATAAAAATTATCCACTAATATGTATTGATGAAAACTTTGATTAGTTGAAAGGGGTGCGATGGTTCTCAAATATTGACATCAAATTTGGTTATCATTAGCTACGAGTACAAGATAAAAATATAATGATGATGGACTTTAGATTTCTTTACGGTCACTATGAGAACTTGGTGATGACATTTTTCATGAGAACACCCCAATTATGTTCATGGGACTCATGAACTAGGTCCTTCAACCTATCTTAGAATGGATCCTGGAAGTATTCATCAATGACATCCTAGTGCATTTAGAATCCAAGGAGAAGAAGGAGAGACACACAAGGATGGTCCGGGAAAACCTTTGAGGGAACCAATTTTATGAGAAGCTCTTGATGTGACAGTTTTGGAATCCAGATTTCCTTTTTCTAGGACATATCATCTTAGAGGTTGGTGTTACAAGGAATCTAGTGACGGTTGACACAGTTCTTACATTGGATACACCTAAGAGTGTTACCATGATGTAGTGTTTCCATGAATTAGAAGGGTAATGTCAAAGGATTGTAAACAAAATTCCCAGAGTGGAAGAACCCTTTCCATCATTGACAAAAAAGTGGCACCCTTTCTTGTGGACAAAAAAGGGACAACAGTGATTTTTGGAGCTGAGGTAGAGGTTTATGAGAACTCCCATATTTAGGATACTAGAGGAATGTGTCGAGTACGTTGTGTTTTGAAATTCAATAGAGAATGAGCTTGGTTGTTTCATGATGTAGATTAAATTTTTTATTTCTGATGTTTCATGCTAATTGAGACCACATGAGTTGAACTACACGACCCATGATCTTGAGTTAATAGAGATATTCTTTGTGCTAAAGTTGTGGAGAAAAAACCTGATTGGAGAGAGGTTTGTCATCTTATATGATAAAAAGTGTATCATGTATATAATTTCATAGAATGATCTTTAACTGAGATAGAGGTGATGGATAGAGTTCCTCTAGGAATATTACTTTGAGATTTTCTAAACTCCCGAGAAGGGGAATGGGGTGGATGATTCTCTCATTAGGGGATGTAGTTCACATTTTATGAACAGGGAATTAGAGTAGTTGACCTCATTGTAGTTATCCATTGTAGATAGAGAATCTTACCTCTAGTCAATGGTTATCACCCCTCCACTATTAAAATGAGACTGGGTGGCACAACCAGGGGATACCAATTGTGAGACCTTGCATGCTTATATTTCCACATGGGATGCTCATTGTGAATATTCAAAAGGTGGGGAGCGCATCATTCTATTTAGAGGACACATGATGGTACTTGTTACAATATAGGAGGATGTTTCTTGGGAGTTTCATGCATTCTATTTGATAGTTCATCCTGGTGTGGAAATGATGATCCAGGACGTCTGATGCTAGTTATGGTGGCTAGGGAAAAGTAAAGAGTTACATGGTTTGTTTCTTGATGCCTTACTTATAAGAAAATGAATTTTGAGTACTATGTTCTAGCGGGTTTTACACAAATCCTTGAGGTTCTATAAATGAAGTGGGATGTGATATAAATAGACTACATTATATTTTTACAACGTACATCTACGTGACATGATTCCATCTCAGTGATCTTCAACCGACTCAGAAAGTCATCCCACTTACTATCCCTCTAAGAGAAGAGTTCTGTAGAGAGCTTGTGACGCCTCTATGTGAAGGAGATAGTTTAAATCCATGGAGTTACAAGAATTTTTTTCATATTGATGTTTTCTTGACACACCGATTTTAGAAGATATTACATGTGGCATTTGGGAGCCAACTACAGTTGGGGATAATGTTTCACTCACATATGGATGACCAGGTTGGGTGGACAATTTAGATTCTGGAGGACATGATGTAGGCTCCATTTCAACCTTTGGACATAGTTGGGAGGATCACCTACCACTGGTGGAGTTTTTATAAAATAATATCTACCATTACACCATTATTATAGAACCATTCATGGCTTTGTTTGGGGAACCCTGCATGTCACTAATTGTCATGAATTAACCATGTGTGTCAGTAATCATGAGTCATGAGTTGGTTCATGATATGAAAATGATGGTGAAAGCCATCCAGGAGTGGATGAAGACTACACAAAGACATCAGAAATATTATTCTAACAAGCAATGAAGGACTATTGAGTTGGAGGAAGTGGACCATGTATTCATTTGAGTTTCACCTTGACAGAGATTATAGAGATTTGGTCGGGGTGGAAATCTATCTCAGAGGATGATTGACCCTTTACAGATACTATGTATCATTTATGAGGTAGCATAACACTTAACAATACCTCTGTGGTTAAACAAGGTATGCAAAGTCTTTCATGTGTCAAAGTGGAGGGGGTACGTACATGTCCCATAGCACATTATCGATTAAGGGATGTCGGACATAGAGGATGAAGTTACCATTGATGAATACCCATTGGAGATCAATGAATTGTTGGAGAGGACCCTTCTAGGGTGATATATTCCTTTGGTGCATGTTTTATGGTAGCACAAGTATCTCTTGGAATACACATGGGAGTAGGAGGCTCAATTTAATTCTCAGTAACCCCATATTTTAGACTAGGCTTTGTTTTGGTTTTTAGGGATGTAAAGACCCAAGGTGTGGAGAATGTAACATATTATATTTTTTGTGTATTATTTTAAGTTACTATATGGATTCTTTATACTAGGAGATGAAACGACGTGCCATTACGAGCCCTGGTGTGGACCGAATAAATGTGTGAAAAATATTAAAATATTATAATATCCCTAACAAGATGTTTTCCTAAAAAGGAGGAAAATATCATAAACAGTTTCCCATATTAGAAATCAAAGGAAATTATTGAGTTCATAATAGTGTATTTATCAAAGGTGAAAAATAATATTGGTTGACGCATGTCATTTATGAAAATTTTATCGGGGCACAAAATTGATAAAATAGATTAAAAGATTTTTTTTCAGCACCTCAAAATGATCTTATATAATTAAATAGGTATATAGTTTCTCTTAGGGTTAAATTCTAAACCCTATAGGCCTAGATTCCATTGGAGGAGACATTTCATGGTGGATGACAATGGATCATGATAAAATCATGGATCATAACGTTAGTGCACTTGGAGGATCACATAAATGGTGAAAACAAAGCCATTATTCATCAA
Source organism: Viscum album (assembly GCA_963277665.1). Lineage (NCBI taxonomy): Eukaryota > Viridiplantae > Streptophyta > Magnoliopsida > Santalales > Viscaceae > Viscum > Viscum album. The sequence goes on from OY728122.1 coordinate 1,512,471,139, forward strand.
CAATTGATCCAAACTCCTGGTAGGTTGAGTGATATAGTTTTTTATTCCATGTTCTACTTTTCTTCAATGAACACAATTCAATTGATGAATGTATTGATTAGTAGATCGATCTCTTCAAGGATGGGTTTATTCGACGAGATTTATTTGACCTGATTTTGTTACCTAAATCACCCATTATTTATCATTGGACAATAACACTTGGTAAATGAAGATAAACCTTTTTTATTTATAATATTATCCCTCCTTTTTCATTTTCAACATAGTTGTATTCCTATGGTCCTGGATCGACGTTTCTAGGTGGTTTTGAGCTTGATAGGACCCCTAAATTTGAGGAAAATCGACAACCAAGGATCAATAATTATTGATCGAGACACAGGGAGATTGGATCAATGATATTTTCCTTTTTATGTAATCTTTTGATGCATGGCGGTCTATAGAATCGACTTAAGGAATATGATGGGGTGACTGGTGGTGGCGCACAACAGCGCCCAATGATGGCCCGTGTGTGGGCTGCTGAGTCGCGTACAACCAATAGAGGTGGTTCCATGAGGTGTAGGTGGGAGCGGTAAGGGAAACAATCGCAAGATACCATGTGAGATATAGTGGTGGATGAAGAGGTACCATATGGGTGGTTGGGATCAAAAGATGCAGTGGAAGATGCAGAGAGCTCCCACCAGTTGGTCCGAGAGTGAGTTGGCCCATAAGAGTTGGTGGGTCGGGCCCTGCCGGTGGGCCAAGAAAAATAAGGTAGACCCGAATCTAGCCTGAGTCAGATCTGGGGAAACTGTGTTGAAACTCAATTTTGGAAACTATAATGGTAGATCGTGGAGCCGTGACAGCTTTAGATACCATGGGTGCACCGACCATAAGTCCGATCGACCGCGGTGGTCAAAGACATCGGTTGGTTAGGTGCGATAGGTGGACTGACCACTATGGTGTGTCCATGGGCAGTCGGTGCATGCAGTAGTTGGATTGACCACCGTGGTGGGTCCATAGGACCCTATTGGGATATGGGAAGCTCTGTTCATATGATCATAATATCTAAATGTTATGTTTAAATGAGATGTCGTTTGCGGAAACATGACCATGAATTTAAGACGTTCGACTCAAGAACAATGTTGGGTACCTTCTTTGGATTTGAGAAACCATTTTTTCCTAGGTTGGACCATTATAGGTTGAGTTCATTACCTTGGTTCTTTTGTAAAGGGTATAGTGTGGAATTACATCCACATCCCTGGATTATAATCCCATATAAAGGCTGAGTTATTGATAGAGTTGTGGCATCCCTCATCGAGACTATAATGTGATCCCATATGATCACTAGGGGAGTTTGAGGAATTAGCATGGCCTACCTAAGTAGGTAGTCTATCCTCTATTTAACAGGATTCATCGGTAGGGATTTTGGAATCGTTGGCCTATGATCCCCTATATAGTGGGTAGTTCCATATTGGGTTCATGGTGTCCCCTAGAGGTTTTGGTCTTGACCCCCTATCTGGGTATCATATTATTCATTGTCCAATGCATTCTCTTTTAGAGGGTATCAAATGAGCTATACATCTTTGTCGATTTTCACAGAAGATATCATAGATTGAGGAGAAATTTCTCCTTGAATGAGGGATTCTTTGATAAAAAATTGTGTGGATTGTAGTTTGATATGACTTCCAGACGGTGTGGATTCTCTCTTGAGTATATATAGGTTTTTCTTCTTGTGGTAACTATAATGAATTGTTACATCTTTTCTTGAGATGACTATACATGGTTCATTGAATTTTGTGTTTTCAGTGTGTCCCATTGAGTATTGTCATACTCACCCCTATATTGTATTTTCCCGCACCTGTCGTGTCCTGTGTAGGTGGTAAACCATATTGACATTGTACTAAGAGGATCCGTAGCAAGTGGAGCATAGGTAGATCTTGGAAGACTGAGGTGTTTAGTGGCAGTATACCTTTGAGATATTCCTCACCCTTGAATCAGGTTGGACATTTTATAGTTTCATTTGGACTTATGTATAGACAATATGTGGTGGGATAATATTTATCCCTGTTTTCTTTCCCTTTACTTACAATCATACTTCAGTTGTGGGTATTAGTTTTATGAATTCATTCTATTAGTTTGTTTACATGTAAACATTTTGTGGCTTGGAGATGTGTGTGTTTGTATATTTACTTTAGGCTAATGTCTCCCATTTGTGTTAAATGCCTACTCATTTTTAGACACTATCCCCAGGTCTATCCATGGTGGGAGTGGTATAGTCAAGATATGGGACCCTCTAGGATGCTTCATGAAAAGGATCAATAAGTTCCAATCTATATTATTCATATACATATTATAATTAAATTTTATGACCTAAGCTATTGTATATTAATTATTAAATGAAAATTTATAGATGTTTTTAATGGGTCAAAAATTATTTTGGATCTATCAAAGAATATCCCTTAGGAGACTCAAAACAGGTGCCTAATTTGGTCCACTTATTGTATATAAATTTAAGAACAAGCGAACAGTCAAAATAAAATTTCTACACTTATTACCCATAGATGCATATGTGATGATGAATATATCCAATTTATTGTATCTAGAGAGTGATGGAATTTCTAATAAACAAAACCTTCTATAATTTACAATAATTATTGTATGTTTTCACAGTTTTAACATTATCTATAATGTTTCCACTAATGTTAAAATTTTAAAATCACCAAAAATATCAATATATTATTTTAATAAAAATTGAATAAACCCATATATATAATCTTTGCTTCGGTGATAACAACCCATACTTTAAAAATGGGGTTCAATACCAAGTGATATGTCTCAAGATAATATTTCATATACTACACATTATATTTGGATTTTGGCCATTACATCCCATAATAATCTCATAATACTAACAACGAACCATTTAGTGACTGTGGGAATAAGTAATATTAGAAACTTATTTTATGATACATGTGAATATCTTTCTATTTTCGAACCACAAAAGACTACCATGAAGACTATTCATAGTTAACTCAAATCTTCATAATGTGGGTAATTAGAACATAAGAAAGGGGTGTGATAAAGAACTTAGTAATGTAATGTTTATCAATATTTCATCAAAAGTTATATCCATATAAAATAAGAAAATATTAACTTGGGATTAATATTTTTCTAAAAAAATAAGGAAAAATAGATGTTTCTTATAAAGTATAATAAAATGCAATATAATAGGATATGTTTATACATATATTATGAAAAATGATTGTGGAATAATGAGTTGATAATCATGATCCATGGAGAATAATATAGAAATATTCAAATCAAATATAGAATATGAAAATACATAGCTAAATATATCCTTTTAAACATTCCAATTCCCAATTCTAACCATAAATTATTTTTTGAGGATAAATTACCACAAATACACTAACAAATATTATCTATGAGCATATCTAACTACAAATGTAGCAACACATTTTAATTTCTAGTAATTATATCCCAAACTATATTTATGTACACTATTTTGGAGAATAATTATAAGTAAATACTCTCCCAAATACTATTTATAAGCATATATAACCACATATGCACTCAGAAAAGGTATTTCTAAACATATATAACCACAAATACACTCATGAAATTTCTTTGTAAGCACATTTAATCACAAATAAAACTATATATAATGTCATTATATCTTGATATAAAATTATATAATTTAGTAGTTTGTGGGATATATATGGACCCACCCATATCATAATGATAATCAATATAAATGTGTTCCATAAAAAATCTAACATATATCGTATTATAAAGAACACAAGGAATAAATATGGATTTCTTATCATTTATAAAAGGCGTCACATGAAATGTAATTGTGTGTTAGACATATTGATACATTAAATGAAATCCCAATAAAATTGTATTTTGTATTTTAATTTATAATTTTATTCCTCAAACGTTACTAAAAAGGTGTTATATATTTCACAGACAAAGATGAAAATAGAAGAAAAAGTGCTCATTTGGATAGTATATAAACTATTTATCACATCATCAAATTTTATAAAGAAAAATATACTAAAAAAAGATTTAATTGATTAAAAAAATGTAATTATAAAAAAATAAGTAGTAAGGGAACATGATATAATTATTTTACTAAATAAAAAAAGTCATGTGAAACCATAGTCAAATATAAATCATTATTACTATAGAAAAGAATTTGATTCTGGAATACCACTTACATTTGTACTCCCATGTAAATAAATGATATTCCAAATCAAATATAATAAATATAAACATCTTAATAATACATTTCAAAACATTATTAATCTCTTTTAAAAGATATAAAATACAATGTGAACTAATTATTATACATTTATCAGTTAGTTATATTTTATTTTCATCATTAGATGTTAACTATTTTGATTGTTTCATGCATGCATTAATTTTTAGACATTTATCCTCATTAATTGGTTCTATATAATTCTTTACAAAAATAACTATTTTACTAGAAAATTAATAATATAATTATTTATGAGGAGATAATGTCATTAAATGATAATATTAGTATTGATTCATAGAGACAAAATTGGTGATGTTCTTGTTTCGGTAAATTTTGATGAACAAAAATTGGATCTTTAATAACTTGTAAAATATTTATATGAACTTAATAGACAAAAATAATTTAATAAATATAGTTTAATTCAATATATAGAATCATAGAATCATCTAATTATAGTGGTGATGAAAAAATATTTATATCATCATATAATGGTGATAGTCTACAATTATTAGAGGTAGATCATTTTATTTTTCTTATAATAGAAATTTTTTTAAAAATAATTTATATTTTTTGAATTTTTAATATATAATAAATGTTATTTTTTTTCATTAGACACCATTGATAACAATCAATTTATGGAGGTTACGAAAATGTAATACTTTTCTTTGTGAATGTGGTAGTTTGTATGTACGTACGAATATCATTGTAATTTTTATAATGAAGGAAAATGGTAGATAATGGATATACCATAAACATAATAACATATATGTATACTAATAATAATAATTTTGTTATGTTATATTTTTTAAAATATATGTTTAGGAGAAGGATTGAAAATAATGTTTTTTAAGATGTGATTTGGACTCCCATTGGGAATTCAAATGATTTATCGTATTACCTCTTGTAAATAAAGGATTTGGGGATTATATTTCAATAAATGTGATTATAAAGGTTTGATATTTATATAAAGGATCTAAAAATGTTGATAACAAATGTTAATTTTAATTTTAGAGTCTATAAAATTTGATTTGGGATGTCTTCTTTTAATTGTTATCATTGAAGAATTTCTGAAAAAATTTAATAGGACAATTCACTATTAAAACAAAGTTTTTCCAAAAGAGAAAAATAATGAATAAGAAATGTGTATAGTCTAATAAATTTATCAAAACTCGTTTGGATAATTTTTTTTGGTGATACTATATGTTTTCTCATTAGTTTTAACATTTTCAACCAAATTATCTTTTACCTCAATTACACTTTTTTTAAACAGTTGTTACATATTTTTAAAAAAATAAATAAAATTACATGATAATTTATGTATTATGATTAAAAATATGAAACTCATTCAATTAATATAATTTTTTTATGGTTATAAAAATTAATTTTAAATAATAAACTTATAATGTGTAAAAATAGTTAGAAAAATATTATTTATGTTTTAAGATGTAAAATATGTGTTTGTAAATTAAAAATTACATTTTAAAATAAATAATTTTAGGATTATGAAACATATATGGCCATGAAATTTTTTTCATAAATTTTTATGTCATTTTTATTTGAAAATAATTTTCTAAAATTCATAGTATTTGAAAAACTAGTATTGTGAACTATTAAACAAAAAATGAATATTTTCCAAAAAGTACAAAGAATTTATTGTATGATAATTTTTTATTTTTAAATAAAAAATGATATCAATTTTTAAAAGTAATATTAAAAAATTTATGAATTTTTACTTTAAATAAAAATCGGAAATACAATTAAAAACTTATTTTATTGAAAAATAGCTTTTAAAATTTAACAATTCATGATCATAGTTCATATAAATTACAAATAAGTATTAATATAATTATTCATGTATTGAAATATTATAATTTATCATACTTGTTTTTAAAAATTGATCAATTCAATTTATTAGGACCATGTGATGACGAATTTAAAATTATGTTCATCGATTACAGTAATACCATTTTTTTTATATTAAACCCCATTAATTACTTATATTTTATATGTAATATTTTTCATACGATTCTCATTTTTTATTTTTCAGTGGTTTTATTCTTATTATTACTTTCTTATTAATGATAATCAAATATGTCCCATCTTGTTTTAGTTTATTGTTTCGTATAGAAAATGATATTCAGTAAAATATATATTTAGAGGTAAATTAATTATAAAATTTTAGGGCTTTACACTTTCTACCAAATCTTATAGTTTTCCATGTTTGGTGTTGCTTGGTTATGTTACTTTGGGTTGAAACACATCTTTATCCTTTTTATATAATATTTTATTCCAATGGATTTTTAAAACACTCTTCTTTTTGTATATATGTTTTTTAGGATTTACTCTTCTGAAAATTATATTCACTCATTTTATATAATAATATATATAACTGGAAATAGATTGCTAGTCGCATTAAAAATTAAAGATAAGAACTATGTTTATAGATTGTATTTTCATCAATCACGAAATATATATTTTTTTTAAATGTTATTCATGAGGTGAATATTTAGAATACCAGCTAAAAATCATGGTCAAATCTATTTTTTTATTAGTTTTAGGTATATCATGTTGAAAAAATGGAGACTTTTTTAGGTGGGATATTGACATATTGAGTTACATAGATATGAGGTTGAATATTCCTTAACATAGATTTTATTTTTAATAGAGATGTTAAACACTACTATATTAGATTATGTTTATAATTGTTTGTATTAATTTTACATTGTTTTTTTTACTTGTTATGCCTAATTTGGTTTGGCTTATTTAGAAGATTATTTATATTTTTTTCTTGATTTTCTAACCAATTGACGAGTGATGAAAATATTTAGTTAATATTCCATTGTGTTATAATTTTAACTATTTGGTTAAATTGATCCATCCATGTTCACTTCAATTCATATGTATCTTATCTCCAACTAATGAAGATAGATAATTTTCCTCAGGTCAAGTAGAATGACATATCAGGTGCCTAGTTCATAGGTGATAGAGAGTAGTTTTTAATACTTCTGTGTAATGTTTTTTGGTATTTAATATCTGAACTTGTTTATGGGTCATTCGTTTTTTCCTTTACATTTTTTGGTGAATTTATTGTACAAAATCACTATATTTAGGGGTTTAGATATGAGAGAAAAAGTATAATATAATCAAGATATTGAGTGGTAATGTTCCTTATTCTAATGAGAAAGATTTTTTTACATAATTTCAATTGTGATCCTAAGTAACTACTTTCCAATCACAAAAAAAAGAATATTATTATGGATAACAAAAAATTACATGGGCTAGAACTATCATGGAAAACATTCTACAATCCGTTGATGGGATTATATATAGAATTTTTATAATCCCAATTTATGTGAAAAATGAAATTAATCATATTATTTTGTGATGATATTAGATATTGATTAATTTTGATTCATGCATCATGGAGATACTCTTACCCAGTTATCAAATTTCTCAGAAAGTTTTGATATATTCAAAAATAATAGAGTGACTAATGATTATAAAATCCGGAGGGAAATTGTTTTTATAAAGGATAACATGAATGATAGGTTGAATGATTTTCCATCATTATTAATCAATTCTTGGAAGCAATTCATGGATAGATACTAATCACTTGTGTATATAAAAATTCATTTAAATAAGATTTGTAATTATGATTAAAAAATGGTAAATCTATTTTTTATTTACTAGATATATTCATGAAAATATTTATAATTTACAAAGGTCATTAAATTTATGTTCATTTCAAAAATAAATGATTTGTCTATGATATTAAACGAACATTTGAAGCTATGATTAAAACATTATAAGAATCTTTTTAAAAAATCTAAATCTCTTGAGCTTTCATTAGTCCTTCTTGAAACCATTGCCTACAATACTAGTACTTGTAAAAGTTAAATAATAATAATTAACAGTGGGATAAATCAATTTTGGGAAACAAAATAATAATATATTGAGGTGTAATATTTTCTAAAAAGTGGGATTATATTCGAGTGGATGGTCCTACTCAATAATAATATCCAACACCAGATCACATCTCAAAATAATTTTATATATTAGGATGGTCACATTATTTGTGAAAATTTCAATCATATTGAATGATAATAAATATTTCTTTTTATACTATTTGATTACAATGGGTATCCACAATAATTCCTTAATTATTTCCAAATTTAGATGTTAATAAATTTAATCCCAATCCAGAATCTTGGAAAAAATGAACAACAATGTGGGAAAAATAACAATATAAACACATTCCCCCTTTTGGAAAATATCAATATCAAGAATAATTCAATTAAAAAAATTATTTTATGATCCATAACCCAATTACTTCATCCTCCAATGTATATCAACCAGTAACCACAACCACTACCATAATGGAAAACCATAAAAAATTCTAATTAATAATTGTCACTACATTATTCATTAGTTAGACAATAAAATGAGAAATAAGTAGAATTATCAATGAATTAGTTATCCAAAAGGCATATATATGAAGGCTTATACAGCAAATTTTCCATATCATTCTATAAAGATAAACTATTATACTTCCAGATATAATAGATAAAATCTTAAATGAAGTGGTAAAGTGATTTTAAGGATTTGATGGGAAGGATATAAAGTAATCAATGAAAATGGATGATGTAATGGTATGTAAGAGAAAAATGATAATGTTATATAATTTTAGTAGATAAAGAATATTATTTATAGAAATAAAAAAATGGAATGAAAATTTAGGATGAATGGATGGAAGTATAAAACTATTAAAACACTTAAAATCCCCCTCAATAATTTATAGAGAGTATAAGGTATGAAAAAAATATAAATCTACTACAATAAATTACTGAAATAATTAATCAAATTTATATTAATATACACTTCATGGATGTAGTATCTCAAAAATAGGTATGTGAAAAATTACTAATTGTGTTTAATTTAAAAATAGGACATCGGAGTGTTGTTGAGTAATACTCTATAGCAATGAGTTTCCTATTATTATTCAATGTAAAATCCATCAAAATATATGATTTTTTGGAATCTATTTCATTCCATGAAACATTTTATTCTGTATTTTTTAATGTGGTATATGTATTTGGATCAATTATTTATTTTTTTCTGCTATATGTGTTTCATAATTAGAGATTGGATTAACATAAACCAATTAGAGTAAAACTAAAACACCTGGATCATCTTTCAATTTTACCCTAGAATACTAAATGATTATATTATAATAGACGAGATTATTATCTTTCATATTGAATTTTGGATTATTGTAATTGAATAATAAGTATATTTCCATATTAATTATGTTATACCATTTTAATCTACTAGGATAGAAATGGTATTGGTGAATCAATGAATATTGATTTTAGTATTTGGGACAAAAATTTCAGTGTTAATCATATGAAATATTTGAATAATTATGATTACCAAGTGGTAATAAGAGATTTTTTTCTCAATTAATGATAATTATAATATCATGAATTTTTTTTATGAAAATAACGCAAAATTATAACAATAATTTATGATTTGGTTTCCTTGAAATAATTAATTATTTAATTGGAGGATGAAAAAGAGGTAGGGGATATTTTGTAGATATTGCACATATCATTAGAAAAAAACGATATGGTTATTATTTTAATTGTTAATTACTTAATGATTGAAATTATTGAACTTCCACACACATCTTGGTACTCATTTTCTAGAAAAAATGATACATAATCCTAATTAATCAAGTCATAACTCTCATAAGAAAAATGGAATGTAAAATTCAAATAATATGTAAGAATAATGAAATAAAAATATGTGGATTATTATATTATAAAGATATTTATCTTAAATATTTTCACACACATGTTATTCTTATCTTATAGTAGAAAACCAATCCAAAAACCACAATATAGTCTTTCACCCCTAAAAATTGAAGAAATTAATTAGGATGAATTCAATAAAAAGGATTATATAATAACATTTTTTATTTTATATAGTTAATGAATCATCCAATGTTAAGTAATTCCAAATATGGGATGAATAAGAGTGATTAAAAATTTTGATAATGAATTGATTTATAAAGGTGTTGTAATGGGTTATACATAGTGTGTTGATTGAAGGATGATAAATTTCACAATAAGTAATTATAGCATTTAACTCACACACATGGATAAAATACAAGACATGATAGTTATAAATGAATGACACTGCTTGTAATATTTATATTTATGGTAGTATCAAATTCCAGTGGATAATGAAAAATAATTAAAAAATAATTTAAATTTTATATGTAATTATCTATTATCAATGTATTAATTTTATAATGTATAATTAAAAGATAAAATTTTATCAAAGTATAAAACAAAACGTTCCAGAAATAATGGATAAATTCATTTCCAAACTTATGGAAAAACTTTCAATTTATTTTAGATCTATTTAAAAAGGTCCACTTAAACGTTTATTGGTACTCAAAATCCCTATGAAATAATTCCTTGCACTTAATTTAGAAAATTATGATTTAATGTTTTATGAAGGATTCTATCATGGAAACTACATTTCAATTAATGGAATTGACGCTAATCCCTCTAAAATATTGCTGATACAAGAGATTCAAAATCCATCCTTGGTGAAGGGGATTTGAAACGTTCATTGACATTTGGGATTCTATTACCACTTTATAATGCATTTTTCGAAGATATCATGAGCACCCACACACATACCATTAGAGGAAGATCCATTAAACAATAAAAAATTAGGTAAGTAATTATTTTCTTCTCAAAGAAGGAAATTTCATAGCATCCCCAATCATGAATATCCCCTTTTTTAGAATTAATTTGAAGCTCTTCATCTACAAGGTAGTTTGTACCGTAATAATGTTTCCATATATAATTTTTTTTAAAATGTATACAAATACATTCCCAGTTTATTGGTTTTTTATTTTGAATGAGATCATAGCATAATCAATGATAATTATATATCAAATAATGTTGTGGTGTTATATTAATCATGTGAAACAGTAAATAATAATGAGTAAAAGGAGGATATCAATATTTATGAAGAGTAACCAGATGAGAACTCTATCATATTTAATTAAAAACTTATCTCTAATTTTTTGACATTGAAAAATATTTATACAATATTAAAATATTGTCCCACATTACTTATCAAAAATCAAACTTATTTTTTTTGATACCAAACATAAATTTCATGGTGATTGATTATTATTCAATAAATTTAATGAGAGAATTATTTTCTTATATGTTCTTAATTACAAGTTGAAATAATCGTATGCTCATTCCATTTATCCCCAACCAATAGAAACTAATATCGTAACAAAATATTGGATATTACTTTTCAAAATATTGATTTTTTCAATATCTTCCTAAAGATTTTTGATAATTTTTAAGATTATGTGATCTATGGAAATTTATTATAAACATATAAATGGGAAATGAGTTTCCTCAATACCAAATCCTTTAATTAAAATATTTTGGTGTATTTTGAAATTTATTTTGATGGAACCTTCCAGATCTCTTTTTAAATCACATACTTTATATGTTGACTAATGTAATAATTAATTGAATCTGAAGTGATATCAATAAATAAAATGAATGAAGTAATTAAACTGTTGATGAAGTTTTTTTTAGTTTCAGATTACTCTATTTTCCCTTAGTGTTTTGAGAACCCATTTCAAATATCACTTATTTATAGGAATATATGAAATATCTACTTTTTAATATAATAAACGAGCACATCACAACCCAAAAACAAGTTGGAAAATCGATCAATCTAATAAATGTTTTTTTAATAACAATTAGAAATATCAAAAATAATTGGAACAAAAACCATGGCGAATCGTTATAGTAAAACAAATCTGCCTTTTAGAAACCGATGGCTATGTACCAATTTTGTATCATTTTTATAATGTAATATTAATTTTGGGTAGATTTCCTTAAAAAATATTTTGATTTTTTGGGTTATATTAACAAGTAGTTTCAATATTATTGGAATAAAATTCTATTACATATGGATGAGATGAATATAATTTATAGGGATTCTTTTGAAAATATAAATATCAACTTAGAGAAGAAAAACGGTGGGAAAGGATGACACAACAACAGAAAAATTAATTTTCATTATAATGTATTCATAATTTATTAGGATTTGAAATAGGTTCATGGAAAATTGAAATCATATTTTTTGAGACCCATTAATGTGAGAAAAACATACCAATATAGAGTGATATAGTTCTAATAGAAGAATGACCCTTGTTTTTAATAAATGGAGAATGATTGATTCTTGAAATTAATACATTCAAATAGAGGGGAATTATATTCCTTAAATTTCATTGAATAATAATTATTTATGTCTACTTGATTTATTTAAATGAAGCACCATCTTAGTTTATACCTAGGTACACTCTAAAAACCCAAAAAAAATTTACTTTTTGAAATATTTTAAAAAAAATTACTTATAATAATATTAATTTTAGTAATATAATTTGGAGGTGAACATTGAGATTATACCATCTTTGAAAAATTATTCAATTTATAGGATAACTAGTATAGGATAGCTGGATTACAAAGAAAATTAATAGTTTAATAGAAATAAATTGTTTTATAAAATATGATTTGTCAATGATATATTGATTCTAAAATCATGTTATGGGAATGCGGGATCAACCCTAGGGAAGAGTCATATCCCCACCAAGCATTACTGAAGTCATATTCCATGTAATTTCCTTAATGAAACTAAATAATGGTATATTATTACATGATGTCTTAATCGAGGAATATGATATTTATAAGAATATATAGGAAAAATTCAATTAATGTCTAGAGAAATCTACATATGTTCACAGGAAAAGTTTTCCTCAGAATATCCAATTTAAAAATAATTCCTCAACTCTAATTGTTTTGGCCATTTTCTATTGTACATCAAACCAAAATGACTGAACAAAATCAAAAAATTTATAATTTTACTATATTATGGAAGATGAAATTATTTTCAATAAACATGATGTTAACTATTTCATTTTAAGATTTTTATTTAAATTTAATTTATAGTCACATCTCAAAATGATTCTGTAAACCTATTTTCAATCCATTTTCCACCCCATCGTTTTCAACTCAAACCTATGACTATGATAATCTAAAACATGGATTTTTACAAATAATTATACTGGTTTCACAATATTACACAATTCAATCCCAGAAATCGAGACATAATATACCATATATTTGTCATAATAAGATAACCATTTTTATCCAACCCACCTACTGAAAACCTAATATTAATAACCCATATAAGGTATCTATTTTTTTTTGCATAAAACCATTTTAAATTGTACGAAATTGATATAATGACATGGATTATATTTGTATCCCTTCATTCAAGGAATACATAAATTTTTAAATAAACAATGAAACTTATTAAAACATAGTTAAATCCCATTATTCCATTTTCAATGTTAGTGACTGAAAATAACATTATCTCTTAGAACAAACCATTTCTATTTAAAATAAACAATGAAATTCATAGTTATTTTCACAATGAAATAATTCATTATCGAAAGACCAAACTCAAAAAACTGGCATTCTAACAAGGACAATCATAACACCTTAATGAAATATCAGATGAAATATTCTTAGAATATTTCATTGATTACATAGTAGTTCTTTATATAAGGAATCATACTTTTTCCAAGCAATGAAATAATATATCAATGTGAAAAAAAATCAAATTTAAATCCTAATTTCTCCCAACCTTTTATTTTTTTTGAGAACATAGATATAAATAAATTTCTCTATCCTCTTTACTAATTCACTATCCCCTACATCAATAAATTTAATTTCCTATCATCAAACTAGAGAAAAAATAGTCTCATGTGATCCAGTTCCATAGTGTTTCATCTATATTTCCATATTGGTGAAAAAATTCATTCACCCTTATTTAATATCACATATCCATCTCATTCCCATGATGGTTTATGAATACGATTCCATATAGGGTCATTTTTCCTCCAAAATCTATGATTTCAACTAATGAACTTTATTTTAGGACCCTACACTGAAATATATAAATTCTATGTTAACTAAACATCAATCCCCAGTAAAATACTCTTAAAAAACCATCAATACTTCTCGTAATCATAATACTACAATTCTTCATTTTTCAAACACCCTTAATAAACCCATGAATCATTAAAACTACCCTCTTCCTCCATATAGGTAGAATCTACATTTTGTCCTATCTTATAGAATGAATTTACAAAAGATTATCTATTATAATGAAAACAAAAGTTTGATGTACTTGATAATAAAAACATGGAGGTAGGAATAACAATTTATACATTTAAGATTGCATAGATTAATTTTGAAGGTCTTGTTATAGAGTGTTTATAGAAACTATATCTATTGAATATTCATTATTTAATAATGTTGATACATAGGTAAATTATACATGACTTCATTAATGACCAAGACCATGACAATCAGATATCATTCATTAGGATTGAATGTAAAATTTCTAGACTCTCTATTTCTTTGTTTATAAGGAAAGATATAACAAATTAATTGATATGTTCAACTTCATATTAATATATTTGGCTACCCCTTAGACCAATGAAATTTTTTTCTTCCCTATAATTGAAATAAACTCCTACAGGCCCAAGTGAAATTAATGATACTGCTTTTCCCAAAATATAACAATTAAATTAACCTTCAATTAGAGTTACCCAATAAGATATCACAACCTCCTAGATTTCTAAAAGGTGATTCAAAGAGTGGTTAATTAGTGGTAATTAGTATTTATCATTTAATATTTTATAGAAATCTACCAATATTTTTGAGGTATTGAAATTATAAATGTATATAAATAATGATAATTTAGAAATCGATAAATATGGAAGGAATTTTTAAAAAAAAATTGATATCCAAATACAAGAATTTTTCGTATCATCTAACCCACTTATATCATTATGGATGCATACATGAATATATTTTCCCATATCACACATGTTTTGGATGTTAATTAAGGATAGGAATCAATACGTTTTGAGTGAATTAAACCATAAACTTATTGATCTAGAGGAGAATTATAGAATTCACAACTTTTAAATATTTAGTCCTTCCAATGTTAATTTTCATTATAAATAAAAAAAATATATCTCTAGGTTTGAATGTCTAAACTTTAACCATTTTTGTAGAGAATTCAGATTTCATCATTAATATTGAAAACTATAAAACATATATCATTATATACAAGAATTAAAATATTGGTGTTGATTTACACTGTGGCTTATTACATCCCATTCATAAATTCTTTATATGAGTCATCCTATAACATCAAGAATGATACTAGACATTGATTATTTTATTTAATGGAAACTACACCATCATCCCATCCAATAGTCCACATCATCCAACAACAATGTATTAATTTTAATATAAACTTAACATAAAACATAAAACATTAATTTATCTATTTTATTCTCCCCCATGGAGTTTTATATATTACATATAACCATATTATTCAATAAAACGGTGAATGATATCTTGGCCGAAGGCATTCCCACATTAGGTATCACACCCAAAATGACCATCCCACCACAACTAGGAAACATTAAGTATATTTCTCTATTAGAGTTTGTGAAATGGTATAAAACATTATTTTGGGAATTATTACTATTAAAATAAAGAGGGATGATGAATAGAAATATTAAATTATAGTATTAAAAGAAAATATAAAGTTTAATAAGAATAAGATCATGAGAGAATCAATGAAAATATGTAGTTTTCATTCAAAATATTCTAAAGAAGGGGGAGATTATTGTTGATTCCACATTTCTATAAAAGGATGATATTTTTATTGAAGATAGTGTTATAAATATTACAGTTATGGATACACCCTATATTTTAGTTAAGCATCAAACTCATGATTCTTGGTTTTTATATTATAGTATAATACCACCCTACCACCGATATATTGTTGATAACCACTATTACTACTTCATTGTTATTAGTAGTTTTTATAAAAGGATATCTTGATACCACTAATATAGATGTTATTATAGTCTTTCAACCCACTGCTATTTATTTTTTTGTTCACCTTAATATATGATCAAATAAATTTCATACTACTGACCACCTCACTCTCATTATGGACCCATTCCACATACTAATTCATAAGAGATAAAATGAAAGGACTACAATGATTATCACTTGATAACAATATATATGGATCTATTATCACATATAGTAGTTGAGTATATTTAAACTAAGAATGAAGGGGATGATTCTTTGGTATACATAATGTAATGATAAATTATTTTTTCAGTTTTATATTATTATTTATATTCTATTTTATTAATCTTTTATATTTATTTCATTGTAATATAATTTTAGTGGTTATATAAAAAAATGAAAGGATCAAATTATTATAAAAATATTTCAATATTTTCTATCCTTATAATGGTTTATATTTTAAAATTTGAATCCTATATTAAATAGTGTTTATATTATATTTTATGTATGAGAGAAATAAATATTTTAGTTATATACACCAAAACTTTTAGTAAAAAATTGAAATATTCTATGGATAAATTACCAAACAGGATTTTCATAGAATATTGCCATTTATTTTTCTTAATATTATTAAAAATAAATATTTTATTGTACATATCTTTCTTTGATCATATATAATTAAGGAACATTTTCATTCTATGTTTTGGGGGTGAGTAATTTTTAATTTCACATGATTCTTTTTCCTTGATTGCATTGGTCATAGAGATATAAATATTAGGAATACTATATAGAATTGTGTAAATTATTTATTATTAATGAAAATATAAGTTACATATATATATATTATATTAAAAATTAAATAATTATTTAATCATAGGTTTAAATTAAATATGATTATTGAATTATAATTGGATAATATTTTTTTTTAAATTTACATTACTTTGATTAATTCATTGTATTCATGAATTTATTGAGAATAATATATAAAAATTTTAATTAACAAAAATAATATAAACCATTATATATATTTTTTATATTACCCAATTTATTTATATATTTTTTTTAGAAATAAATTTCCAATAAAACATTTATTTTGAACTCTTTTAAGACATGAATAAATTCATAAAAAAATAAAAATTATTATGAAAATTTGGCTCCATTATAGATTAATTTTCCCATGGGATAACCTTATATATGACATTATATAAGACAATATCAGGCATGGAAATCATATAAGGTAATCCATATTAATTAAAATTTCTTTTCCCTACCTATTATTTTATTATCAAATGATTTATTTTTAGATAAAAAAAATTTCATGATTCCTAGAAGTAATAGAAATATTTGTGATGAAATTGAAAAATAAGATTGGTTTTATATTCTTTATTGGGAATAATTTTTCACTGTGTAAAATAAAAATTCATACATTGAATATAAATAGTGAAATAAAAATTTAAAGAAATTTCATATTTTTCACATAATAAACAACATGATATCAACATTAGAATATCCTTTTTAAAATTTCATTATTATTTTTTTTGGAAATATATATAAACAAGATATTAAAATGTAAAAAAATGATTGACATAGTTTATACAGTTATGATTTACCATAACTCTAGTTCTAAATTAACTTATGTGTTGGGTGAATTTTTTTAATATATGGTAAATAAAAAAATGGGAATGGGTATTTAAGAAAAATAAAAATAATAGAGTGAATTCGAGAATAAATAAATATTTTAAATAAATAATGATACACAATTAGTTAAATGAGGAAAATAAAAATTTGAATTTAATGATTCTTATTTTTAACTTTTCTCTATTAGAAAAAATGATTTTTTTTTAAATAAAAGTAAGGGATTATATTCATTATGATCATTATTTTTAAAATATTTTCCTTGGAACAACATTCATATTATGAATAGATTAATTGAATATATATTTCTTTATATTCAAATTATAATTATCATTTTGTTTTTAGATAATTTATTTTGCATAATTTTTGTTCTTTATTATGTTTTTAGGAAGAATTGAGAATTTGAAATAAATTAATTCCATTTAATAATAATGATGTAAAACTAATGAAATGAAAAAATGTTTCCATTGGAAAACACTTTAGGGTTAGTTTTTGTGATGAACTATGATTGGCTCTAAGAGGATGTGCAATAGATGATCCGAGTTATGATAACCAGGTATTTTTTGAACTATAATAATGATTTCACCATATTTTTGGTTATAGTGTATATTATTCCATCAATTCAGGTTAAACATGATTATCACCACTATGGTAATGTATATTGTTCACAATTTCTGAATGATGATGAATGATTAAATCATGTTGAATTCTCAAAAAACATTTTTATAAGACCATGATATGAAGATTTTAGATAGATTAAAAATTATAATTTATTAAATTTTATTCCTTGAAAACATATGAATTACTAATAAAATATTTATTTTATATTAAAATATTCTATATATGATTTATAATGTTATGTATATGATAGAATATAAACCTTTTGAAATTCATATATTTATAAAAAACCTCATTTTTATTCAACCTAGGATCACTAATACATGGATTTAGAAAAATTAATCATGTTTTGATTAGTTTTGCAAATTTATGGTTTTAAATTGTTTATAGAAAACATAAATTTTCCATGTCATAATTTTAGTTCCCTTAAATACTTTTCTGTACCCCTTATTAAGAAAACAATTTATAATGGAATCTTTCATTCAATATAGAATTTTTAAATTAATTTCATTTTGTTAGCTATTAGTTTTATATTTTTCCATTACAATTAAATATTTTATCCATGATAACTATTTTTATGATAGATATTTCATTTATGATTGAATACACTTTTATCATTAGCTTATAGTCTCATATAAATTATAAAATCAATGTTATAGGGATGGTTATATAATTTTCATTTTTAATTCACCCATAAAAATAATATTTCTATTTTCCCTTTTTTATGAATTAAATTTATACTTCATTTTATAATAATTATTTTATGATAATATTTTAAAGAGAAGTTTCTATTTAATTGAGGGGATTAAAGAATTAGAAGTAGTTTGGATTCATCATTTGTTTCTATATTTGAACAAAATAAAAAAAATTATTTCATAGTTTTTTATCAAATGATCTTAATTAAATTATGTAAAATCAATATATTTGAACAAAATTATGTTTATTACAATTGAATAAATTTATAACCAATTTATTTAAATGATTTTTTATTGATGCTGGTTATTTGAAATTAATTATTTGAAATTTTTTTTATTTGATGCTTATAATTGATTCCATTATCCTAGATTTTTGTAGTGAGTTTTTTTATTTTCGTAAGATTAAAAATTATGGTAATAAATATGTACACAATCTATTTTGATACTGATTTCAACATACTTATTAGGATCATCATTTAATTACAAAATATTATTACATAGTTGTTTAGATAGGAATTGAGTATATAATATATTTATAACAATTGTCCCCCATTTTATGTGATGAATAAAGAGAATCATTCACTTATAAATGGTTAATTTTATGTAATTTTAAATTAATTTTTAAAGGATTATTATAATTCATTAACAAGTTAATACCACCTAGTGTGGTTCAGTTTATATGAATATACTTGTTATTTATTTTTTATAATATGTATTTCAACATTTTCATAGGTGTAATTCAATTTTTATGGTTTTTATTGATTTAAATTTTCATGTTAGGGGATTTATGAAATCTTAATTTACCCTTACATCATAATTGTTTTATTTATCTAGGATGAGGATTTTGAATTTTTTAACCAATATGATTTTTATAACAAACACATTGTTTGCCATATAGGTATACACATTGGTTTGGGGTAGGGTTTTGATATTGATAGATGTTAAATTCATATATATATATATATAATGACTAGGGGAGTCTACTTATTTATCTGGGAATCCAAAAGTTGGTTTTTGATATTATCAATTAGTGACTCAACAACAATTCATTGAGTGGGATGAAAGTATAAGTAAGTTAGTATTTATTTCCACTATGCACTAAAATATATATTTTGGATATGGATATGGATTATATAAATATGTAAAATTGATTCTATTTTGATACAAAATGTTTTTTTGATTTGGATATGATAGTGGGAGGTTTGAAGGACATTAGATTCTATGGATAAAATAATTAGCTTGTTGGAGTTGGTTTTAAGGGTTTATATTATATATATATATTATGATGTTTTTTTAGTTCTATGAATTTATATGAATATAAATTTTTTATAGTTTCGGTTTAGAATGATATAAATGGTAGCTTTATTAATAGTACATACCAATGATTTTATTGGTATTATTTTATAAAAATACAATTTGGAGTGTTTTTAGGATCTATTTATTGATAATTTTGATGGAGAGTATTCCTAATAGGTTGAAATAAACATAAATACTTAATATAAAAACGTATAGAATAAGCATCATAATGTTTAAATGGTTTAATATATTAGAAAATCATCTTGTGAAAACCTAATTCATCTTACCACAACATATCTCATGTTAGATTAATTTTTTTTGATAAATGATGGAGTTAAGAAATTATGATTGAAGTCATGTTGTTGGAGACCTATGGTAGATAAAATCATAAACTTTTTAAGGTTAAATAATAAAATATCACATAATAATGGTGGTATTTTGGAAATAGGTCTGAAATATATAATCAATTTTTAATGGTTGGATTTGGGATTTATAATATGTGTTGGGTCATTTTCCTCAGAGAACTTTATTATATTTTTTTATATTTTTTTATGGAAAATAGGATGTAAAAGTTAGGATTTTACATGACATTAAAGGAGAATATTTCATGTTATCTTCCATGAAAATGGGGTTTTAGATATGGAAGGAGGTGCATGAGTTGATTTTTTATAATACAAAATTTCTATTTTTTCAATACTCCACAAATGTAAGATTATGTGTTCTGAAACTATAAGATCAGAATAATATATTTATTTTTCAAAAGTAAGGGTCACATAATTATGGTGTGAAAACTAGTAGTATAAATAATACATATTCTCAAGAAGTGAGTTGAATTTCTTAGTGAATATAGTGGATGTTCCCCAACTATTTGGAGTTAAAAAAATAATGATTTTTTTTTTCATTTTTGGTTTTTTTGTTACAATGATTATTGAATGTAAAATTATTATTAAATGAATATATTGTGTGAAATTTTGATCCATAATCTTATAAAATTTATGTCCAGTGAAATTATATTCTTAGAGGCTTTATCAATAAGAAAAGATATATCATTCTGTATAATATATGGAAATTTTATTTTATATTAAATTAATATGGTTATTAAATGTATATACAATAAATTAATAATGAATAATGGAGGGATGTTACTAGTGTTTATATTACTATATGTTTGTTGATATCAAGGAGTTTCATCACACAGATCATGATGGAACTAGTTGATACACCAACAACAGTGAAATCTCATTATTTTTTATAAAGAAAAAAATAATATCTGTTGTAACAGTAGTGAGACACCAAGGTGATTGATAATAGAATATAATAACCATAGTGGTGGCTAAAACATGGATGGTTACTATGACCACTAAAAATTTTAATGACACCACAAGCTTTCTTAGTGACTTTGGAAAACCAAAACATCATTATTTTATATTCCTTTCATTATCATTGATTGAAAGAAATTATGTTTTTTCATGTCTCTTTATTTACATTAATGATTCATTTTATAGGTAGATAGGTGTTTATAATAATCATGGAATATGATAATTGGAAAGGTTCATTTTATGAAATTGATAAAACAAGATTCCAAATATATCTTATCGTATGTATCTATTTTGGGACCAGTATTAGCAATCAATGCAGTTGGTTCTGGTTAAAATATCGATCTTCGAATACACGGACGGATTTTTCAATCATAACAAAATTACCATAATCAATTACAATGAAATTAAATTATAGAGGAATTATATGTAACATTATTTATGATTATTTAAAATGGATTTCAATATGACATCTATGAATAAGGACTTAATTAGTGCTGAAAATAGAGTGGATTTTTGGGTGATTTTCCAGGAAGAACGAGGTTAAGATATGAAATGAGGATCATGAATTTATTTTTCACTATATATAATTCTAAATTATTTAAAAAATAAAAAATGTAATATATTTATGAGGGAAACATTAAGATTTTTTTAATTTCTGAAGTGGAATGGGTGACATCATGGGGGTGTGAAAAATTGCATTAACATGAATATGTGTTATCAATAAATAAGTGGTATTTTGTGGTGATGTTGTTGATTGTTCCAAAATCATCTGTAGTTAGATATAATAATGTGAAATATTTTTTTTATCATTGATGAATCGTTTTTGAAAAAATTATGGTATGTAAATGTATAATTAATTGTTTGTTTTTTGGGTAATTTCTTGCAATAATCAATGCGAAATTAAGGAAAAATAATTGTGAATTGTGGAAGATTTATCAATTATAAATGATATATCTTTCTATATAATATAAGGAAAAAGTGTTTTAGATTAAAGGATTGTGTTTATTGAATACATATACTATAAATTAAGAATTAATAATGGAGTGAAGATCCCATAGTTTATATTACTATACCTGGTTGATATTTTGGTGTTTCATCAAGAAGATAGAGGAGGAACAAATTGATATACCACCAAAAACAAAATCTCATTATTTATTCATAAATATGTAGTTAATAACTATTGGTGGATTAGTGATCTACCAATGTTATTTATATTAGATAGTTATCACCTTAGTGGTGGTTAAATCACGGGCGTTAGTGTGACTACTCTAAATTCTAGTTGAACTATAATAATTTATAGAGATTCTAGTAAGTTATAAAGTCACTATTTCATGGTCCTTACATTATCCATGTTTGAGTGAACCATGTAAAAAAATTATTCATCTCTTTAGTTCCATTAATCATTCATTTTTTTTGTAGATATGTGTTTATACTAATAGTATAATATGATCATAGGAGTGGATCATTTGATTAAATTGATAAAATAATATTCCCCACATATCTCATGGTATGTTTAGTTTTTGGTGCTAATATAATGTATCAATGTGGTCAGTTCTGATTAAAATACCCCTTTTAAAGATGTGTTAGAAATTTTGAACCATAATAGAATTACTATAATCAATTACAATAAAATTATATTATGGAGTAATTAGATGTAACACTACATTTAATCATTAAAAATGGATGTCTATATGACATCCATGCATGAGATAATAGTCAGCATCAAAAATTAAGAATATAATAGAAATAAAAAATAGAGCCTGATTCCAATTCCAAAGGAGTTAATGTAATTGGGTAAGATTCCTCTAATGAAAAAAAAACAAGAATACAATGTTATATAAGCCTCACATACCATGTGGGAGAAATATCTCTATATTTATAAATGATATTCCAAAAAATATAAAATAAAATTTTAGGTTTTATATATCAAATATAGATATTTGTGGATGCACATGGTGTATCCTTTTCATGAATATCTTCATTAGGTGAATTTTATTACATTGGATATTTTTCGGACTATGGAAACCCAATATGAAATCAAAATCACAATGTGAATCTAAAGAAGATTCTCCATGATTTTAATCATGAATGTTTTCTAATAAATATGTTATGATACATAAGATGTCCGTATAGATATTCATCAATTAAATATTGTTATATATTTGACAAGGGACACTAATGAAGAGTTGTTGAAAAGTAAAAACTCTTTAGAATTAGTGTTTAAGGAAATTAAGAAATCAAAAATAGAGGACGATCCTAAAGATATGAAAGTTGCAGATGTTATTTGTTTTCATTCATCATTATGAATGACATAAAATTAATATTCAAAGAAATAATATTTTGTAGATTCATTTTGATATATAAATCTTATCGAAATCACAGAATATTTCCCAATAAAGTTTTTTGATGGAAATGAAGGAGAACAATTAAAAAATAAATCATCAAAATTTGTGACTTAGAAGATGAATCTAGAATAGAAACTATTCATAAAGGAAAAAATTAATCCAAAATAAGTTCAAATAGATGATGAGATACTACTAAAATAGATTTGAGATTTTAAATTACCTACTATATAATGCCTTGTATACATCATAGACAAACAAAAAACAATGATGGTGATGATGCAGTTATTATAGAAATATGTGACCTAAATGTATTACATAAAGATATATTTAATGAAATATATGTTTATGGGCATATAATAAAAAGTCTAATTCTAGTTTTCATGATTCCCATCTACAAATATAGTAATATGGACATGAAAATTCCAAGATGATGATGGAAATTTAACGAATCTAATATTAAAATACAAAGAATATTAAATAAAGAGGTAGTTTTTAAACAAAAATTGATGAATATCCCCGAGTTTTTGATATATTAACAAAATATTGGTATGATATTGTTAAATCAATCAAATATATGAAATTTTATATCATTATTTTACTCTGAAACATTTAGGATTAAAAAAGTCTTATGACGCCCAAAACAACATTAGGAAACTGAAATATAAAGGTTATGAATTCTATGATATGGTTAAAAAGGGGATGTAAATGATAATATATAGGATTTAAATAAAATTAAATTATTCATTACTAAAGTAAAAAATAGTGGGGGGTTGATAAAATTAAAAAATTATTGATGCTTGATAAAATTTATAAGAACTCGCACCTCAAAGGAATATCAAATTCTATGAGTCATAGAGGACCCAAAATCTATTTAACCATTTATAGTTATAAAAAAATATATAATAAAAATATAATGTCATTTTTTGATAAAATACTGAAGAAACACAATACATGTGCTCCACAAAAATGTTTCACCTTAAAGAAGAAGGGAGAGAAATTAGGAGAAACAATTTCTATGCTTGATAAGTTTTTAACATTATTTTTCTCTATGTTAATGTAATGGAACCAAATATCTTAATTTTTTTCAACATTATAATGGTGAGTTCAAAAATATATTGATAAAGAAGAATATTTTCAGTCGAGGAATCATTAAGTGGGATGAATTCCAATAATCATTTTATATTCTTATAAAATTAAATAGCTCTAATGAAATAAAATGTGAAACAATGTATTATCTATAAAAATTAGAAGAACAAGTATACATGGTTCATAAAAGTATGAGTTAATAAAATTAATATAGAATATAATTATTTTGAATTAACAGTTAATGATGGAGTGTGAATCATTGAAATAAGAGTACACTTCCCATGTGAATATATATAAAGGGTACCCTTTAAAAAATAGACATATTATTTCTAAGGATCACATGTTCAAGGGAATTATGTCTAAATTTTTTCATTAATTGTTTCATGTTAATGTGTTTGGGATCATATAGCCAACATACATGTATATAAATTGACATTATGTATTATTCATCAATTATTGTAGTAATATTTAATGTACTATAGTGGTTTAAAAAAAATAATATTTGGTCTAGTGTATTACCCATTATATGAGATTGGTAGAGAAAATAATTGGGATAAAAATTAAGTAATTTATAATGTAAAATGGAATGTAATTTTACCATTGATATGTGGAGGAATATGTTGAGAAGTATGAGATAAGAAACCATGTCTGGGAATAAATTACTACTAAATATAATGGTATTGTTAATAGGAGGAATAAGGTAATTTTCCAAATGGCTTAGACAATTCAAAAAGTGAAATGATTACTAGATATGTATTATAATGAAGTTGTCATTACATTAGCCTATATTTAAGACAATTATTTTTGTGACATGATAACGAGAATACACCTTATGAGTAGTTTTAGGAAAAATGACTATGATGGAATAATTTCAAAATTTCAGGAGATTTGTTTTTTCCGGAAAGAGATACCTTATAAGTTTGAATGTCCTAGGGATGTAGGTATACTTTTTGGATACTCATCTATGTTCGAGATGTACACTTTTTTCAAAAACATTATGAGAAAAATAATGGAAATCCTTGACATCAGTGTGTTAGAAAACTATAATATTTCTCATAAAAATCATGATGAAATACTAGATAATTTTTGATCAAGGTATATTACTCAAGGGGAACACATGGGGATATTGTTTATTTATATTAATAAAATTATAGTGATAATTATGATGCAACATCAAAAACTTTAAAGAGTCATGGAGCATGGTCGAAATCAATTAGATTATATTTTGTGAAAAGATATATTTGGTAGTAACTATAAGAATAGTTATTCTAAGAAAACATTATTCTAATTAAAAATTATTTTAATTAATTTCATATAGGAACCCTTAGATAAAAATAGGTTCAAGGTGTCATATGAATAGATTGATCAAATTTAGAAGAATAAAAAATGGAATTTTTTTTCAATGCTAGAATATAATAACTTTATATAAGCTATTTTTGTAATAAATAAAACATTCAATGAATACTAAATTTTTATTTTGATTAAATCATGATAGTTTTTGAATTTGTGTTCCCAAATTGTGGGAAATTATTTGAATGTGACATTTTTTGTGGGGAAACTATTTTATACATTCCCACTTTTCCTTTACATTGTAGTTCAGTAAGGATTTAATGTATTCAAAATGGATGTAAACAGTATATTCATTAATGGATAAATTGATGTATAGGTATACATAGATGTAATGAATGGTTTCATTATTATTAGTGTTTAAAATATTGTTTTTATGTCAATTAAATCATTTTATGGACCGAGACAAGAGTAAAGATCCATATATTATAGATTTGATCCATATCTAAAAAATAATATCGATAAATGTGGTATAGTTATTCACAATCACTAAAATGAAATGGTGAGTGGTAAAGTAATGATATTGATAATTTAAATTGGTTCCAAAAATATTTTCATGACCAGGTAATGCAAAATGAAAATAGTTTTCAAAATTTATACGGGGATATTTTAAATTGTCTTGGATTGGGGTGTCCACAATTTTCCTTATTTTGTAGTTAAAACAATGAAGAAATGAAAAATTTATTTCAAAATATAAATATTATAAGGAATTATTTTTAATTTTTTGAGTAAAATATTAAATTGTGATTTCAACCCTCGTAGTCTCTCAGATCGAGATAACCATGGTCGATGATAGTAAAAAAGTTCAATGTAAAAAATGATGAAAAAAATATTTGGAAGATTATTGTAATTAAAATATACATATGATAACATAATTTTTAGAACATGTTAAGAAATATATTATCAAATAAATCTAAAATAATGTAATTTTATATTATTAGAGAGGGGAAAATTAGGTATGTCAAATCTAGGGGATACTAGAGTGTATTATAGTTATAGTTCACAACTTGAGTTATTACCATTAATTGATAATTATATGGATGGTTTAGTGTTCTAAAAATAAGATATTTATTTGGGCATTTTATATTGTAGGATTATACATTGTTGTCTAATAAAGAATTTATTTCATTTTTTATTTTTCAAATTAAGTACATTTTAGTTACTAAAGAATGTACAACGTTACTTTGAATCAGGTAATTGATTCAAGATATTGGAATTGAAATTAAGTATCATATTTTAATCAAGAATTATAATTTAGGTCCTATCTATATGATAGAAAAAATTATCCATCACCTAAGAAAAAAACTCAAAAAGTTAAAATGTCACTTCTTTAGGGACTAGTTTGAACAAATCTAGTGAAATTAGTATTTGTTTCAAAAATGAAATTAGTTATAGACATATTATATTTAGAAACCTTTTTTTGAGCATTCACGGATATTATCATTTTGTTAATTATCAATGGGGTAGTGTAAGTTCTTGTTTTTAAGAATTTGACAATTTTGTTCCCTGTTAGAAATGTTATAGATGTCCCATGATTATAATATGGACCAATCAGATGTTGAAAATAATAGTGTTGATGTGAATGATGGTGAAATGACAATTTTCTAGATGATAATCTTGGTTAACATTTTTTCATTCAAAATTATCCTAACTCACGATGGAAAATAACTGATGTTTTTTAACTCATTGATACGCTATATAATAGAAGGAGTTGTAATATTATGTTGTGTATTATGGTTAAAAGATTATGTCTATGATATATTAAAGGGTTTCCAACAAACCAAATTCCAAAGACTTTTAAATAATCAATTTTGATGTAATTTTGGTTTTTATTATTGAAAAAGTTAATAAAGTGGATTATAAAGTGGTTTGAGAGAACATTATTTCCATATATCCTGTTCTTTGAATGATACTAAATAAATATGGGGCCATTTTTTATATATAAAAATGTATTCTAGAACCATATTCATCACACTAAAATAGGTCTAATAGTAATTAATGTTTTATGAAAAAAGGTGTGAGTTTTATGGATAGAATATTAGTCACACCATAATGGACCTCCTGATTTTTAGATAAGAACCTATAAAAGATAAACTAATAAAAATTCATGTTATAGTAAGTCATTTTATAATAAAAGTGGGCTACAATAAATTAACATATTCTAATGGTTAGTACTTTTAGTGAATCATTTTTATATGATGTTTATACCATGTAATATAAATATTTCTTATCAAGGAGATAAAATGGAATCCATTTCACAATGGTGATGTTTTAATAACTAAGTAGTTAGAGAATAATTTTGATGATTTTCATAAAATATTTGTGATTTATCACATGAAAATTGATTATCTTCTGAAGGGATCGTAAAAATAGTTTTTTATTATTTTAGTACATTAAAAATGTTGTGATCTAAGATGGGGAACATATATGTGAAGGGTTTTTCACCATTTAGTAAGTGTTCACACCATTGCATTTTTAAAATCCACAGTAGAATAATTTTCTAAAGTGGGGAATGGTTCTGCATCACGATTATGGTGCATTTGACACAATAATATAATATTGAACTAAATTTTAAGATCTAAAATTATAGAAGATTTATGGATCTTCATAAATTAGTTAATGTAAATTTTTCAAAAAAATTTATGTATTTTTTTGGAATTGTTCACAATATTATTTTATATGAATTTATATTCAGTTAAAAGTAATATGAAGGTTTTAAATAGAAGAAAAATATGATATTATTCTCTATAAAATAGTAAAGGAGGATCATGGATTAAAATTGGTTTTTAAATCTACATCAATGCTATAAAAAATGATTAAATAAAAAGAGGGAATACCCATGACTCTCTCTTGTTGGATGTTTGAGGAGATCAAGGAAATTAATCACATAGATGAAGTCATATCAAGTTGAATCACAATAATTAATGTTGTATCAATTTGATTCATGGAGATCTAGATGATTTATCTTGGAGGAAAATTTATCATCTTTGGTGAATGAGAGTAAATATTTCTCTATATTTCATGGGTTATAAACATGGATAATTAGTGTTTAGACCATAAATTATAATGTTATATGTAGTTCAATTAGTGATTTTCGAATATTAGTGGATTGCCATTATACACTGCTCAAATTATCAAAGTTATCATGAACTGTGTAAAAATGTATTCTATCTCTCTTTAATTAATATAATAAATTTTATTTTTTTGGATGGAGATATATGTTTCTTCTAAAAGTAGAACTAGATCATCAGTGAAGGATCCTTGAAGAATTTTACATACCCAAATTCACACCTCTCTAAGGATATTTACATTTTTTAGTCCAATAACATTTTATTTTCTTTCTAAAAATATGATCTATATTGTGACCTATTGATGTTGATGTATTTGACCCTTTATTGGTTTTTGAAACCCATGGTTTAGATATACATGATTTTTGGGGAGGATATATATTTTATTGTAATAAAATTTCCTATCATCTGAATCTAAAAGGGATGGTTCCCTCTCATTTAAAATTAATCTAATTTGAAAAAACATACAACCACAAAAAAAAACTATCATAATCAATGATTCAAAATCACTGAGATTTCTACAATATATTGATATTTAGAATAATAATACATTTACTGATTTTTTATTACAATTTTTAGGATTAGATCACAACTCATCCATTTTCATTGACCCCTTCCTTTCATTTTCTCACTACGTTTTTAGAGGGACACAATGAAGAGAATGAAAATGAACTATATGTTATTTTTAATATAATTGAAAATAAAATTAAACTACAAAAATGGTGTTCTACATGATACTATATAGTTCTATTTTAGAAATTAATATGTTTTCACAAAAAAAACTAATTATCAAATGTTATCTTCAATGATAATCCATTATAGAAAAAAATCATATAGTCTCAAATATTCAGTGGGGTCCTTTTTTCATGCATCTTGAAAATCCTCTTCTATATCCAATTTCAATAGTAATTTTTTTACCAAAACTATCACGAAATTTGTTTTTTATAATTAAATTGACAATTTTGGGGTACTTACATCTTGCTCATTAAAAAATTATTCCAATAGAACATCTCAAGTAGAATATGTAACCCTTAAAAATATTTGTTTTTCATTAGTGTTCTTACCAAAAACATCCAAAAAATCATTCCAGTGCCACATAATTAATCTCCTTCAAATTATTCATTTATCCATATATTGAAACATTTCCATAAACATTTTTCCTTGATGTTTTTGTTTCTCAATTGTTTTATATTTACAAACATACATGGTTATGTTTGAGAATCCAATTTATAATGTGATGTCAATTTTCTCACCAAATAGAACAAATCATGAATTTTTTATCTTCTTATTGAACTATGAGGATCTCCCCTAATAGATCTTATATCATTTGCTAATATTTATAAGTTTAAGTAACATACCATTATTGTCTGATAGGATTGATTATCCCAAAATAGAGAAAAAAAATTCTCATGGGATACTAACTTTTGAATTATACCCAACAATATAATGTGACTCCTATAATTGTGGTATGGCATACATTTTAAATTTTTATTTTTTCTTCATTCATTTTTCATGAAAATTTTGATCCTCATAATTTCACCGTGATAATATTTTATTCTCATGAATTTTTTTATAATTTTACCAAACATATCATTCTTTCCAAAACTCAATCAACTAATTTTGGTTAACTATAATGGATCTTTAATGCAATATAAATCGATCCTTATGACATCCGTTTTCATTGTTGACACCCTTTTTATTTTCTACATGTGTTTTTTTTAATTGAGAACAAAATCAATCAAAATATGACAATTCACACCATATATCTATACACACCATTTGAAAATTATCACTAGACAACTCAAATTAAATATTATAATATTTCAATGATTTATAATAGTGTAGCTATTTTAACAGTTTGATTAGAAAATTTAAATGGTATCTATCTCCATAGATGATCATTATAGAACATAAAAACACTCTAGTTAGATAGATTGTTTTGAAAATTAAAAAGGATTTATTGAAATATTATTTAATTCATCACTCACCTTGTTAAATATCATTTTAAATTGTAATTATAAAATTTTATATACCTATGTGATAAATATTTTGATGTTTTAAACATGATAAAATTACATTTCCCACACCACTTTCTAGACTTTATAATTGTTATCTTTTGAAATTTATTTTATGAAATAAAATCCCACTTAGTTGATCTATCAATCTAAAAAACTCCAAATTGCATTTTTTTATTTATATGTTAACCAATTGATCGATTTTACCCTTTATTTTTTATTATATTTTCTAGACAGTCACATGAAAATATCTAATAGCCAAACGGGTTACGTATGAAATTATGAGTGGTGTATTTTATAAACATCTGTTTTCAAAGGAATTTGTATAATTCAAGGTATCAATAGATTCCCACGAAACATATATTCACTAAAAATAATTTTAAATACATACATCACAATATTTATGAGTATTAAAAATGGAAATTTAATAATTTCCAATAATACAATATGCTTTAAAATGTAATAACACATTTTGATGTGTTTTATGTGATAATTTTTTATCTTGTACTTTTATATCATGATAAAAATGTTTTATTGTATAGGTAAAATGAAATAAAATTCTATAACACATATCAATGATATTATAACTACCACTTAATTCACATCAATTGATTACTGGACATGGGGATTAAAATATACTCTATGTCTACGGTACTGAAGGATATACTCCCATGATGTTTTAATTTTTCCGTCCAACAGAATTTCACTAAATTTAGAGTGATCCACCACTGATGGAATTTAGGTCTACAATATCTCTGTCCTCATTTATATCCTTGTATTTTACCAAATATTTATTTTATTGTTTCTAGAAAACTAATCCATAATTAATTTTTTTTGTAAATTTACCTTATTATTATCTTTTCCAATGAGAGAGTATATTTGTTCATAATACCTTGAAAATTTTATTCAAATAAAATATCATAAAATATGTATTATCTTATTGTTGGTAGATGTAGTATTCACCTAATAAATTAACTTTACTACATCATGTACAAATCATTTATATCTTTGGGCATTCCATTTTTAGTTCAAGCCATTATTGGAGATGAAACATTCTTTTATTATTATATTCTATACTTATTTTAAAATTATGTTACACAAATCACCTATGATATAAATGTGTTTCATCGGTTTTTATATAGTTTATATATAATGAAGTTAGTTATTTCTCAAATAATTTACATTCTATATCTTTAATGAATTAAATTTGAAAAAATGGCAAAATGTTTCTATTTCTTTCCATCAGTGATGGTTCCATCCATATAAATCATCAACAAAGATACTATTCATCAGAGATTTCTACATAAATATTATTGTCCTACCCTTATTTGTTTAAACTCAACATCTTAATATTTCTGTCTGACCTTGAATAAAAATGATGAATTTCTTATTTAAGGCAATATAATTCGTTTTTCTTCTTATAAAAATTTGAATAATTCTATAAAATAATTAATCCATATATTTTTTATATAGACTTGTTCTTTTATAAATAAATGCATAATATTTTCCTCATATCTATTTTATAGATTTTGAACATCCTTATATATCACATAGAATGAAAAATATTTTTATCTGAATTGATTTAACTAGTTTAAAATTATATTTATAACAAATTTAATTTATATAAATATTTAAATTGAATATTATTCATTCCTTGTTATATATTTCACTAGATTTTTTTGTGAAATTAAATTTTGAAGACCCACTTTATGAGAATCATATTTTGATTTTCAATTCAATCAATTAATGTGATTTCTCTTGTATTTATTAAATTTTTCAAGCTATTCATTTATATTTTTCAACCATGATTTGAAATTTTTTACCAGTTCAAATATTATTCATGGTAGTAATAGAGGTGATTTGTATATAATAATAATAATCAATTAAACATAAAGTATTTCCCATATTGATTGAGATACATATAAATGTTCATTAACATAATTCTCATCCACTAATTCATCTTCAAAATCATCAATTTTTTTTTTCAATTTTTCACCTCTCCAGAATATCCATCACAATCATCATCTTCATAAAGAATTTATATATGATGTTAATAAATTTTTTCGTTCCCTCTTCCTTAATCAATTTCACATAGAAAATGTTATAAATTTTATAAATTATATATTTTAAATATTTATTACATTTCATTTTATTTTAAAATCCAAAAAATAATCATACATGTTCTACATCGGATTATTAACCATTATTTAATTATTTATTCCTAATGAAAGATACAATTTCAAAAACACAAAAATGGTTTAAGGAGGGTATGATACAATGTAAAAATTTATAATGTATTTTCTCATCCCTTGTAATGATAAATTCTATGTATTGGATGTATATAATACTATTACTACTTCGTAAAAGTAATGACGAGTGATTTTGCTCTCAATTAATAATGTTTTGGCCTCATTTTTGAGAATTAAATTATTTAAAATATATATATTTTAATGAGGGGTCCTTAAAAATGAAACCTCATTATTCATTCCAGGAAATTTTAAATAATTTCAACCTCCCATTATGTTTTTATTTTTCCATTTTAATATTATAGATACATCATAGTTCTAAGTATTTCATTATTTACTCTTTTATGGAATATTTTGATACAGTCTATCATCAATTTCTTAATTTCTTGAAATTGTAATAACCCATCTTACTATAGGAATGAAAAAAGAATAAAATATTGTTATTTTCAAGTTTCATCTACTTTATTTAAACCACTTACATCAATGTCAACAAAACCTAGAAAATATGATTGATGGTTCTTTTTCGATGATTGGGATTTTATACTATATTTTCACTGAGGAATTAAATGAAAAAATGTTATCTATTAATTTAAAAGTAAGAAATATCCACTATTTCCACTAGTTCCAATACATTGTTTATACTATTTTGATGAATATAGAAAATACTCTGACACCATTTACTATTTGTTTCATGAAACATATGGAGGAAAGTTTTATTCTATGTGTCTAGTTGATAAAAATTCAAATTTATTATATATAATTGTATAAGAGTGTCTCTATCCATTTGTATAATATTAAAACATATTTGGTTAAATGTAACATCAAATCCAAAATCAAATAATTAAACCAAACTCAATTAATCATGCCATTGAAAATTAATAAATATAAATTTATTATTTTCAACTCATCTATTTCCAAAATAGTATTATCACTTCCATTGATCATTAGAGTGCTACCATTTCCAAAATGAACCATTAAATCTACTATTTATTTTAAATTCATGATAATATTTTTATTTCTAGTATTGTGGGTTAAACACCCATTATCAAGAACACAAGCACATTTATTCATTATTTCCATTAACCACATTTTAAAAGTATTGTATTGTCCCACTCTTTTCCTTATATGTTCTTTTTAGGACCAATTTACCATTTTTATAGTTTCACTTGAACTTTGGTTAACGGTACTTTTGGATTTTTGGGTTGACCATCTATAATGGGAGTTACAAGAATCTCTACAAACTATTTACAATGTAAATTGAGATATTATGGTGTAAATGGGGAATTTATTCCCTAAATTATTCGTGTGAAGACACTGTATGTCAAATGACCCATTTACATATTAATAAAATATATTATGATTTAAATAAATAATTTACACATTAAAAACACCTTTTATGCTAGAAATATTTTGGGTAATGAATTTTTTACCATTTTACCCTATTTAGCTTAAAAACTATGATACATCATCCACATACTTTTATCAGGCACAATAGTTTTATAAGGGTGATACTCTTATATATCTCTAAGTATTTCAGCTACATTCTCTATGTAGACACAAATTCACTTACTATTTTTCATGTTGGATATGTCTCAGTAATTACTTCTATCCATTTTTCTTATTTTCTTCATTTATCTAACCATATATTATTCTAAATTCATCTGAGGTAATAATTCATATTTTTAGTGGTTTTTTCTATTTCACTGATCTCTTTGGTTCCAACTCATATTTGAAAATGATATCAAATGTGGAGTCATATAAAATGATAAATTAGGTGGTTAATTCGTTTTCATTAAACCCAAACTCTTTATATTTTTCACTATTATTCCATTTTCCATACCGTTAATGTGACGACTCCTAAATTTATGATTAAGAAAATGAATGGACATGACTTTTTTTATGGTATTAATTACACCCTAATTCATTTATCATAGTATTCCTACATTGAAAAAAACTCTCCCTTATATTGTGTCGCTTTTAAATTATCATAGACATTATTCCATGCAATGTAATGAAACAGATACCTAATGAGTTTTCCATTCCATTAATTTTGGGTATGTTACAATTAAATGAAAAGAGCATTAATTTCAATAAAGAATAGTGAATATATGTTCTATGACCCAAAGTCCGTGGGATTTGTTCATTACTTAAGTATCCTTGAAATGATTAACTAATATGGATAAATAAAAATAAGAAAATTTATAAATGTTATGGGTTTAATATTAATCCACGACTACTTTGAGTTTGTACTAAGGGAGATACAAGTATTTCGAATCAGAAAACCATGGATGAACTCACCTGGATTATTAAATGATATGGAACTATATTACACCATTGAACATACATGGGTTCTTATAAGGAATTTCTTGGAGAGGTTCACTTGGTTAGTGGAATTACATTATTCCATGATCAACATTTGGGTTCCATATGCAGAGTTTCAAGGATATTCCTAGAGGGTAGTGCATTATATTATGCCTAAAATTATACATTGGTATCAACATTGGATATCCTAGGATTCTATCAGTAGGCTATGTCTTTTTTCCATGACTTGGTGATACCTTTATTCTTCTAAGGATTGCAATAGATTATATTATATGGTGATGGGTTATAGTATACTTGGAGTGGTACTGTATAGAGACCCTTATTTTTCTTACATTAATATTTCATCTCTTTAATGATAAATGGCAAAAAAACATTACACTATGAGGATAAAAAGGTTTAGTGTCTTTTGAAAACAAGGACCATACATAAAATGTACACCATAAAACACAAATATTTATTTGATTCCTTATTATCTAGATTCTTATAGTCTTTGTGTTCTCTTCAGTACGTGTATTCATAAGGAGATATACATATAAAATGGGTGTTCTAAAGATTAATGTATGTGGATATAAAATATCATGAAATAATATGACATGGGGTGAGCATTATTTTAACATCATCATGATATGAATATTTAGATAAAGGTCTAGAATGTGGAAATCTATAAAAATGAAACATCATGGCATGGTGGTCATATACCAAACATTTTTGCGAAAAAGATTGAATCATGTTAATGAATATTTCAAATTAAATATGATACAAGTAACATTACCCAATATATTGAAGTTCTATATAATTCTAGGTGCACCCATGATATCATATCATTTACTCTGTGCAATACAATTCAGGGTGCACTGATCACATCATAACATTTACAATGTCATCCATGCCATATTGAGTATATATATATTTATAAATATCTTGGTCATAAAATATACCCCATAAAGGAATGGGTATAATTTCATAAAGAGTACATTCAAAAAATTTGTTTTCCAAAATTAATGAGGAAATTATATACTTGATATAAGAATCATCAACTTTGAGAGAAGAGAAAACAATCTCGAGAAGAAATAGGTGAGTTTTTTTGAAAGAAGAGTTCTTTTGGCAAACAATTTCATTTTTTATAAATTAAATTAGAATATATTTATTTCCCAAAAAAAGAAATTTAATTTTGAATAAATTATATTTAATGGATATCCATAACTAAAATGGGTTGAAAGAGAGAATACTCGAAGAAAGTGTGTTGGGTTTGAAAATTCCCTTCACCTTGTGTATGAATGTTTTCTTTAATTTCATGTCCTAAATAATCACATTACATTAATTAATTGAAAATATAATTAGATTTTATAAATTAATATAATTCAATATGGTTTTGTGAAGTTTTTTATTGGTTATTTAGTTGATTAATAGGGTTTAATTTCGTTGTTCGACTGTGTTCTTTTTGATAGTTGTCACGATCGGTTTGTTTGTTTGCATGAATGGATGTTCATTTAAATTGAGGATGAACATCCATAATGATTATTATATGATATATATGATCCTCTAGAATATTAAAGTATCTTATAAATGATTTGGTTATATACTATGTGGACGATTCCTTATATAAAAGTTAATAATGACGGTTTAAGGATAATTTTAGCTGTTTTTCCAACATAATGAACTCGTTTGGTTTTATCATTTAGTATTATATGTATAAGTTATTTCAAGAATATAAAAAAGGTTATAAAATAAAATTTTAATTCTTTTTAAATTATTTAATTATCTTATTAACATCCTTCAATATGTTTAAGTAAAATGAAAGTGTGTCGCCCATGATGTTGGTAAATTGACACAACAAAAGAGACAAATTCATTTTTAAGATAAAAGACAGTGGGAGTATTATAAAAGAAATAGAAATGGAAAGGAAATTAAAAGAAAAATAGAGAGGATTTACCTCTTGAATCATCCACTTTAGATCCTTCTTAAGGAACCTAGGATTGGTATCTTGATGAGACCAAGAGAAACCAAACATAGGGTAGGGTCTATGGCAGAGTATTGGAAAGAATTTAGGCATGAATCAAAGATTTAGAGGTGTGTGGGGAAGAGGGTGTGAGGTGTGATATTTATAGTGGTGGAGAGGGGTGTTTTCTTATTATTTTAATCATTAGTTTATTAGTTTTCTGAATACATGAAATAGTGGGGATTATTGTTACTAAATATAGTTATTCATGCTCCTGATTTAAAACCAATGGTCACTCCCATCATCCATGACTCAAGCATGACACAAAAAAAATATTCTTTTTAGCATTTGTTGTAAATTATCGTATTTTTCTCTAAAAAATTCAAATATTTCAAGGAAATATGAAAAAAATACCTAACCATTTTTTGATTTTTATAATTGATAAATGAAATAAATTTTATGAAAATAATTTTCTAAATAATTTTTATTTATTTTCTAAATAAAAAGCATCATTTACTAGGAATATATAGATGTTAAGATTGTGAAAGATTTTGTAATACTAAGAAAAATTACATGAGGTCTCATTAAATTATTTTGAAATAATAAGACATAAAAATATTAATTTATGAATACATTTTTGGAAAAAAATTCTATTAAATTATAAAATTATTCATGACTATTTAATTAAACATTTATAACATATAATAATACCAACACTTAATTAAAAAATTTAAAATATTCACATACATATATTATGCAATAATTATATCAAATTTTACTTATAAGATTCCAATATTTTATTTGAACTTTCATGGTTGATTTTACTATTAATCTGGAAGGTTTACTATACATAAGAGTCATATTACTATTTCAAAGGTCATATTAACATTTCATCACTATTGGTTCCTTAACATCAAGAATAACATACTATTTTATTAATTATACATATATAGAGTTTTTAATATGGTGTTTAGGTGATTTAATGTAATTTATACTATGGAAAATTACTATATGAAGGGAGATATTACATTGATAATTATTTGGGTCATTACATTCTTCCCCCTTTTGAAAATTATCCCTTGAAATTTCGTTTAGAAGAAACAAGTGAGGGAAATTATCCTTAATCAACTTCTATGGTTCCCAAGTTGTCTCTTCATACTTATGGTTCTTCCATAACACATTGACAAGGTGTGTTTCATGTTGAGGAGAACATTATCTCTCTGATCCAGAATCATTTCTAGATGGACCTCATGAGAGAGACCATCTTCTAGATGTACCACCTCTGAGTTTAGTACATGCGAGGAATCTAGTATATACTTCCTCAGTAATGATATGTGGAACACATCATGAAATTGATCCATATTCAGTGGAATTACAAGATGATAGGCCATGAATCCTATGAAATCAACGATCACAAAGGGGGAAACATACCTATGGATTCAGTTCTCTTTTCTTCCAAATTTCCTAACCCTCTTCCATGGTGATATTCAAAGGAATAATTTATATCCAACTACAAACTCCATTTCCCTTCTCCAATTGTCAGTATAACTCTTTCGCCAACTCTGATTAGCTTTGATATGTTTCTGGATGGATTGAATGTTCTCTGTCATCTCTTACTTAAAATCATGTAAAAGTAGCATTCTTTTTCCAACATTATCCCAATAGGTTGGAGTTCTACATCTCTTTCCATATAGAGCTTCATATGGAGCCATTTGAATATTCATGTGGATGATATTTTTGTATGAGAACTCAACCAATGGAAGATGTCGATCCCATCCATCTTTTAATTATAAATAGAAAGCTCTTAGAATATATTTGAACATATAAATAGTCCTTTCATAATAGAAATCTGTTTTGGGTTTATAGTCCATGATGAAAATCAATTCACTACTCAAAGTATGTTGAAGACTCTTCTAGAATTTACATGTGAACCTGGTATCTTGATTAGAGACGATTGAAAGTGGAACTCCATGTAGTCTCACCACTTCCTAAACATATATCATTGCATGTTTTTCAAGAGAGATATTCTTGAATAGAGATAAACTGGGATGTATTGGTGAGTCTATCCATCACAACCAATATTGGTTTATTTCAGTTTGATGTATTCAAGAGACCTGTGACAATGTACATAGTGATATTATCCATTTTCCACATGTGTATAAAAAATCTATGCATAATCCCTTTAGACTTTTTTTCTCTACATTAACATGATTACATATCAAGCACATTGAGATATAATTAAAAATCTCATTATTCGGGTTATCCCACTAGAAGTGTTCTCAGATATCACGGTACATCTTGGTACTCCTGGGATGGATAGAGAAAGTTGAGTTATATGAATTTTCTAATAACTATTTCTTTATCCTATGTGACGAAGGCACATAGATAGTCATTCCAAACTAAATCACATAATTATCATTGATATGGAACACTTTCATCTTCCCTTTATTTGCGGCATTCACCCTATATTGCAACTCTAGATCATCCTTTTGTTCCTCTTTAATATTCTCTAGAATAGATGGTTGGGAAATCATTTGGTCAAGGTAGAATATATTCAGTTCTGTTATGATTTTAAAATCCATCATTTTCTTTTTAAATAAGATAGGGTCTCACTCAATACTCAACATGGATAGAGTAGTAGGTTTTCTCATCTTAAAGCATCAGCTTCCTTGTTCATATTTCTGTGATGATAGTTAATAGAGAAATCAAAGTCTTTGATTGGATCAAACCATATAATTTGATGCATCTTAGGATCATTTTTTGTGAATAGATACTTTAGGCACATATTATTGGTATATATGTCCAAATTCTCACCATAGAGGCAGTGACACCACATTTTAAAGGAAAGGATCATAACTACAAGCTCTAGACCATGCGTCGGGTAGTTATACTCATGGATCTTCAAATGTCGTGTCGAGTAAGATATCAAATTACCATTTTTCATGAGTATTCATCCCAAGAATTTCTTGGATATATCAATATATATCGCATAATTTCTCCACTTTTCAGAAATGTGAGTATATGTGCAGTGATCATCCTTCTGTTAATCCTCTTAAACCATTCCTCACATTCTTCCGTCTAGACATACTTTACCCATTTCCATGCTAATATAGTTAGTGGGTTTACAAATCATGAGCAATTTATCACAAAACATCAATAGTACCAGAATAATCCATGAAAACTATGGATTTTTGTGACACTAGAGGGTATGGGGGCATTCCTCTATTTCCTTTTATTGAAGGGTATATTGAAATTCCCTCGCTTATGGTAAAATTTACCAAGAATGCGACTTTCCACATCCAAAAGTCACACTTGCTAAACACGGCATACAACGTATCCATCCACAAAGTCTCCAACATAAGCCATATATGTTATTCATGTTCCTCCTTTATCTTGTATTAGAGTATAATGTCATCAATAAAAAATACCAAAAAATTTTCAATGTAACGTATAAATACTATTTTCATCAAATACATGATGATTTATGTGGAATTAGTAAGTCTGGAGTGCATCACTAGAAACTCATTGTGCCCATACATTTTATGGGAGGCTGTCTTATAAATATATTCCTTATCATCTTTAGCTGATGATATACAGAATGGAGATCCACCTTTGAGATGTACTGAGATCCCCTCAACTAATCGAACAACTGAAGAATCATTGGAAGATGATACTTGTTCTTTATGGTGATCTGGTTGAGTTATTGATAATCTATACATAGATGCATTGACTGATCCTTATTCTTTAAAAAGATCATTGGATCACCCCATGGTGATGCACTACGGTGTATGAACCATTTTCCACGTTCTCTTCCAGCTTCCTCATTAACTCCTCCAGTTCGATAGGAAGTATCCTATAGGGACAATTTGATATTTGAGTTTCTTTGGATATGAATTCTACTTAATACTCTACCTCATGATCCAAGGTTTTTCTGGGTAACTCTTCAATAAATACATCATTGTATTTCCATATAATGGGAATTTCATGTAGGTTGATTCTTTCCATTGACTCAACTCTTTGAGAAAGGTAGGATTCTTCACATGGAATCTACACCCACACCATTGAGGCCTTTTAAAAGGATATTATAATATTCCATTAATTTTTATAGGGGTATGAAATGATTTATAATAAGAAAAGATATTTCCATTTCCTAATAGTTCTTGTGTGCTCTTTATAATTGGATTCAATCCATTCCATGTATAGCCTAAATGGCCTGAAGGCCTTCATTTTTATTGATTTTTGATAACCCCCATCTCAAGGGATGAGGGGGAACCCTTACAAGGCTTTCAGGCTCAGAGATTACATGGCCCATAGGCTAGGAGATACATGACCTGAAGGTCTTAGGGAATTCAACTAGACTATCCACAATGGAACTGCCCCTCCCCAGGAACTTCTTCTTGATAATACCAATCTACCTTTGCAAGACCATCTGGCTAGGATTCTAGTGCAAGAATAGGATGGTACCAATGTCATCGCAATACCCTCTCATTCTAAAAATCCATTTGGCTCTACTCTGGTGAGTACACCTGCTCTGAATCCTCTTTTGGGGATGCTCCTTTTTTGTAGTGTGTCTGGGGCCTGCATTTATGTGGCCCAAAAGCCTTGGGGTGGCCCTAAGGCCTTATGGTGTCCCGAAGGCCTTGAGAATCAACTAGACTAAAGGCCTTGGGTGGCCCAAAATCCTTACAGGACCTGAGGACCAAACCGGTGGCCCCATGGCCCAGATGGATGTATAGTTCCGACTGCTAAAGAACCAAACTGTGCCTACTACAGTGCCTTCTACAGTACTTCTACAGTACCTGCTACAGTACCTCTACATTACTACGCCAGTACCCCCAGGAATATGTCTCCACCCAGATTTCATCTCGGGTCTCTTGGATGCAACTTGCGAGTCCTCACCAACTTGGCTGAGGCTCTTGTGCATCCATTCCATGTATAACATCAAATTACACCAAGGGATGTATTGAAAGATTCGCTGGAAGAATCATTCCAAATATTCCAATAGGAGAAGAGTCTATCACTTGGGTTATAATGATTGAAACACCAGGTATTTTCATGGATATATCTACTTCGTGGTTTCTATGATTTCATTCAATAATTATAGAAACATTCAAGATATAATGGAATGCATATAACATGAATAATATAAGATGTTTTCCATTCTTGAGTGAATATGAAGTGTACATTATATGACGTC
The DNA here is from genome assembly GCA_963277665.1 of Viscum album. NCBI lineage: Eukaryota > Viridiplantae > Streptophyta > Magnoliopsida > Santalales > Viscaceae > Viscum > Viscum album. Next base: position 1,512,514,536 of record OY728122.1, read on the forward strand.
ATTTTCATGATCAACATCTATAGTGGTAATGGAATAATAATTTCCTTACTCTTTTTTCATTAGTGGATGCTGACGCTTATTACCCCCAAGAACTCGATGTTTAGTTTACTATCTTGTGTAGTTCCATTTATCTCTATAGTTCTAGCATTCGACCATGGGTGGTTCTCTGCTTTCCTCCACTACATTTTACTACAACCTCTTGTATTATTGACATTAATGATATTGGGGGACTTATCCCCCACACTTGAATCACTTCCCCATCCCTTTAAGGTTGTTCCCATGATTCTTCTTCTCACATTTTTGACATGTGGGTGGTGGAGTTTTCCTTCCACCGTTCTAATGATATCTTCTATATTGAAAATCAATCCTTCATTTCTTATCACCATATACATGGGACCATTATCAATACTCCTTGTCCACCATGACAGCACACCAAAATAATTCTTCTAATCTCCCAATGTCTTGATTTTAATGATCCATTATATGAAGTTTTTTTTTGCCACTATAGTATCTATCAATTTTTTTTATCATTGTTGATAACAAAAAAAGGCATACATTGTAGGATTTGGGAAATTTTCATTGTAATCCATGATAGACTCACATTAATTTTTCATCATCTCTATAAATTATATCAATACCCTTTTTCAAGAAGTTTAAGAGGAAATACTTATTATGAAATATTATCTCTATGTATTATCACTCCATATCATCAATTTCATCCCTTGATGTGGTGTTTTTAATCAACACCCACTATTTATCAGCCTCTCCATCTAGAAAATAAACCACTAGAGCCACATTCTCTATCTCAGAACAGTTATGTGTAGAAATTATATTCTCCATCGAGTTGACCCACAATACCATAACTAGTTGATCATAAGATGCACTAAATATAGGTGTTCATTACCATATAAAACACCCGATATCCAGTTTCTCCCTTTTTGGTGAAGGATGTAATTCCAAATTATTCACGTTATTTTTTATAACCAGATATTTAAAGGTAATAAGATCTATGAAATTTTGAACTCCTCCTCTTAATGAATTGGGGATGTCATTCAGGAAATCACTGTATTTTCCCTCACAAGGGTTTTCAGGTTACATTCTTAGGGTTCCCACCATTTTCTAAAATATAAAAGGTTAGAACAAAACATCAGTCATCAAGTTATCAATATTCTATACCTTTTTAAAATTAACTCTAAAGTAATATCTTATGGGATCAATATGTTTATAAAATATTCCCGTGTTCTTATATATACATTTTCACATACTATGGGTTTCACTAAGGTTCTGTAATACTAATTACCAAATTAACTGAATGATTCCTTGATACCAACTATAGCGACCAAAATTTTTCCTACATTACTATTAAATCATTTTAATGTTAGAAAATATTAAATATGGATGATCCAAATATTTAGTGTCTTGGAAAAAATAGGATCATACATAACTTTTACAACATAAAACATAAAAATTTATTTAACTCCTTCTTCTATAGATTTTTATTATTCCTTATGTTCTACTTAGTATATGTACTCACCGGAGGATATACATAAAAAGGGGTGAGATAAAAAACCTAGTAAGAGGATAGATAATATTATAAAAACAATATGACATGGGATTATCATATTCATAACATCATCATCATGAGAGTATGCATTATAAAAATTAAAGGAATATGACAATGCATAAAAATGAAACATCATGTCTTTGTGGTCAACTACCCCACATAGTTGCGAACAAAGATAGAAACATGTTAATGCATATTTCACACTATTAATGAGTTAAATCACATTACCCAATTCATTAGATCACTATATAATTCTCAGAACACCGATAAAATCTTATCATTTTCTTCACACTATGTAATTTTGGGCACACCCACCACATCATAAAATTTATATTATCATCTGTGCCAAATAGAAAATATATAAATCATATAAATAAAGTAACCCATGGAATATAATTGGTTTAATTTCATCAAGAACATATTAATAACCATTGGTTTCCAAAATTAAATTGGGAATAATATACCTGATATAATAACCATAATCATTGACTGAATAAGAAACAGCCTCCATAAGTAAAAGGTTAGTTTTTTTGAAAGATAAGTTATTTTTGGAAAAAAAATATATTGGTCATAAGCACAATAAGAAAAAATTTATATCCCAGAACAGGTAATATAATGATTCATAAATAATATTTAAGGGATATCCATATTGAAAATAGGGTGAAAGTGGTAAAACCCAAAAAAAGAGTGCTGTGTTTGAGAATTCACCTTTCCTTATGTCCAAATGATTTCCTCACATAAATGTCATGTATAATAATATTATATTAATTAACTGAAAATTAAATATAATTCATTGTTATTTTATTATTTTCTTTTATGATCTGTGGGATGAGTTATAGAGTTTAATTTAATCATTCGGGATAGTTCTTTTTCATAGTTTTCATGATCAGTTCATCTGTATAAATGAATGGAAGTTCATTTAAAATGATGATGAACATAAAAATTTGTTATTATAATTTGTAATTAAACTACATATTTTTAAATAATATAATAAAAGATTTGGTTATATAACATGATGATTATTTATTATATTAAAGTTAATGCTGATTTTTTGGTTAATTTTGGCAGTTTTTTGAACACATTGAACTCATTCTGTTTTATCATTTTGTATTATGAATAGAAGTAATTTATAGAACATAAAAGAAATATAAGATAAAAATTAAAATTTGTTTTAAACAATTTAATGGTCTTATTAATATCCTTGAATATTTTTATGGAAAATAAATGTGTCTTTCCCACGAGGTTGGTAAACAGACACATCACGGGTGACCGTTTCATTTTTATGATAAATGAGAGAGAGGGATGATATTAAGGTTGGATATTACATTAAACTGATATTATTAAAGTAAATATATTCTAATTTATTTATAATTACACTTTTATTAAAGGAGGTGAGTAGAGGATAATAATAAAATGTGAAATTGAAAAGAAACAAAAAGAATATGAGAGATGATTTACCTCTTGAATTCTGGTCTTGAGATCCTCCTCAAGGAACATAGGCTTGATTTTTTGATACGAAAATGAAAACATGAATGTGGGGGATAGGATAGAGCAGATTATAGGGAATAATTTAGGTAAGGATCAAATATTTATATGTGTGAGGAGAAGAGGGAGTTAGGGGTGGTATTTACAGTAGAGGGGAGGGTTGTTTTCTTATTATTTGAATCATTGGTCTTTTATTTTTCTCATGACAAGATATAGTGAGGATTATTATCCCTAAATAATGTAATTAGTACATGTGATTTTGAACCAATGGTCACTTATATCATCCATTACTCAATCATGACTCACTAATTCAGGTTTTTAAGATTTATCGTAAATTATCATATTTTAATATTGAATAAAAATTCAACTAATTCAGAAAAATCCCATAAATTCTATATAATCACTTTTCAACATGTATAATTGAAAAATGGACTCCATTTTATGAATATAATTTTCTAAATATTATTAATTTAATTTTTAATTAAAGTAATCATTTATATGGAAAATACAGATGTTAATATTATAGTTGATTTTGTAACACTTAGGAAAATTACTAAAGTTATAATAAAATTATATTAAAATAATAAGATAAAAAAATATTAATTTATAAATACATTTAATGAAATTTGAGTTTCTTTTAAATTAGTAAATTACTCATAAAATTATAGTTACATATTTATGAGTTATAAAATTATTTACACATAACTAATAATTTTAAAAATGTTTACGAACTTATACTATGATATAATTATATCAAATTTTCACTTATAAGATACAAAAATATGATTTATAATTTCATGCTTGATTTTACTATCCATTTGACTAGATTAATTTTCATAAGTGTCATATTACTATTTCTAAGTTCATGTTACAATTTCATTGGTATTGGTTCCTTAACATCTATAAATACTTATTATTTCAATATTTCTTCATTTATAATGTTTTTATTATGGTCTGTAATAGATATTATGTAATTTATAATATTTTAAATTAGTATAATAACGGAGAAATTACATTGAATTTTTTTTTGGGTCATTACATTCTAGGTTTCCCTATGTGTAATGCCTTAAATGGGCACAATATCACTACTCAAAATTCCTTCTATACCAATGCCAATGTCCCAATGGTTTAGATAAACCATTGGGATAGATACATATACCAACGATTTGTTGAAAACTGATGGCATATGTTCTTTTAGAGTGTATTTTTCTAATGGTTTGAATAACCATTGGGATAGGCCTGGGTAGATGCTAGTTTTTGAAAAGATTTTTTGAAATCGTTGGGATAGTGGAGAGTGTAGAATGTTTTCGCAATAGTTATTTGAAACCATTGGGATAGTAGAGAGTGTACCCCCATAATTAAATTGTTCATCTAAACTATTGGGATAATTTTCATAATATTTCCCAACAGTTTTAAAAAACAATTGGGATAAAATTCCATAAATACAGCTCCCAATTTCGATCATGATCCGCCCACATTACACCCTAAATGAGAGCTCCATTGTTACAATGTCAAAACCCTTATTCCAAGCAACTGATTATTTGTTCTTCTACATCAAATCTATATGTTATAACTGACTTTTATGTTTTACCATTATTTATTCATTTTTTCATTCAGACTTCTTTGAAGACGAGGTTGTTTTTGTTTTTTTATTATCCTGAAACAAAGGATCCCCTATCCATTGTAAACCCTTCTTCCAAACCTGTAATCCAGCCTTAATTTAAGTAAGTTTTATTTATTCCACCTCAAATAAATGATAACACCATTTAGCGTATTTCTCCTAACATAACATATGATTTCTCAAGTAGAATATCTATTCAACTGATGATTCGTGCAATTAAAAAATTTCTATCTATGGAATGTTATGCCCTTTTGTAGACTTCCTTTGAGCAACATTCCACCACATGGAGTTCCATTTAGGTGTTCTATTTAGACCCTTTTTATTATAATCATGGATCATGTCTTATAGTGATATTTTGGTTATGTCCAATTATATTGATCCAACATGGTAGTGAGTTATTAAATGGTAGGGAGACCAACTATGGGTCTTCGTTTCATAATTTAGTTTTGGAGGCAATGGGAGGGGGATGTGAAGTGTGAGGGGGTTGTTCTATGGGGGGCTATGTAGTGGGAGGGGGGTTGTGGTGTGTAGTGGGAATGGGGGGGTGGGTGTAGTGGGAGGGGTTTGGCTATAGGGGGATGTGCAGTGGGGGATGTGGGAGGGGATACTGTATGAAGTGGATGTGAAGGGTGGGGGATGCAAGGGGTGAGGTGGGCTGTGTAGTGTAGGGGGTGGGGGGTAGGGGAGGTCGGGGGAGGGGGATGTACGGGGCTGTAGGCAGGGAGGGGGCTGTGAAGTGGGAGGTGGTGGCTGGGCAAGGGGGTGGGGGGCTGTGCAGTGAGAGGGTGGATGTTGTGCATTGGGAGGGGGGATGTAGGGTGGTTTTGTAGTGGGAGGGGGAAGTATGGGGGTGTGCAGTTGGAGGAGGGCTGTATGGGGGTTTGTAGTGGGAGTGGGTGGGGGGAGGGGGCTGTGAGGGGTGACTGTGAAGGGTGGGGACTGCAAGGGGTGAGGGGGTGTGCAATGAGGGGGGATGCAGGTGGAGTTGGGGGAGGGGGACTGTATGGGGGCTGTAGGGGGGGGGGGGGGTTGGCTGCAAGCGGGTTTTCTAGTGGGAGGGGGTTGGCTATGGGGGGGGGGGATGTAGGGGGAGTGTATTGGGAGTATGTGGTAGGGGATATGTAGTGGGAGGTGGTTGGCTGTTGGGGGTGTGCAGTGGGGGGGGGGGGGTTGTAGAGGGGACTATGCAGGGTGGGGGCTGTAGGGGGTGAGGGGGGTTATGGGGGGTTGGGGGTGGGGACTTTAGGGGCAAGCTGGTTGGGAGGGGGGTTTTCTATAGGGCGTCTGTGTAGTGGGAGGGGGTTTTGGGGTTGGGGATGTGCATTTGGAGGTGTGGCTATGGGGGGGTGGGAGCTGTGGAGTGGGAGGGGGGCTGTAGGGGGCTGTGGAGTGGGAGGGGGGCTGTAGGGGGGCTATGTAGTGGGATGTGGGGCTATACACTCCCATCCCTCAAATAATTAAATCCATGAAAAATACTTGGGCCTTGCTATATACCAAACATATAATAGCTCATCCTTATTCTATTTTGGCTATACACAGACCGAAAAACTTCTCCATCACAAGTCCTCGATCTTCACTGCCCCAGAATTTGATGTGACATTGAATATAGATGTATCATTCCCACATGACTCAAATTTCTCAACTTCTAATTATAATAAATCGATCCCTTCTGTGGGAACTCCCCCCCATAGGAATTACTTACCTCATCACTTTCCAACCCAAGGTATCAATATCCTGGTGGTTCCACAGTAACCTTCATCCCATGACACCCATATTAGAGGAATGATACACTATCTTTTCTCACATCCCATCATATTATCATATCATAATCACACCATACATGATGCCCATAAAATACCACATCATATTCAATGCTAATACTTGTCCTGCATCACTCTTGATGCCCATATATTAACCACACATTATTAATTCACTTATCCCACATAAACCTCAAGCACCAATTTCCATAATAAAAAACTAAAAACCATATACACTTGATCAAAATGTAACTATAAATATCATTGGATCTTTGAAATGTGAGTGTCTTATCACTCTTGATTCCCATATATACCTTACATAAATTTTTAGAGGCATAATTCAAGATGCTATCTATCTTGTTTGTTGAGTGAAATAAAGCTGCAGAATCAACGTTTAATGATTTTAATAGTCTGATGACACTTATTAAATAACAATTCTACTAAAAATAATATGTCTTTATTACATCTTGTATGATTTATTGAATTCATTATATATCTATTCAAGCTCACCTAAAACAATGGATAGTTAAATTATTCGTGGACAACTTTCCGACCCCCTAGACACCCCATACCCCCCCTGGACAGCCTCTCCAACCCCATGGATAACCTGCCCACCCCCTTGGACAGCCCGCCACCCTCGTGGTGTGACCGCCCACCACCAGAAGACCTCGTACCCCCTGGACAACCCCACAACCCCCTTGTACACCCCTACCCCCTTTAAAGCCCCCAAACTTATGGATAGCCCGACCACCCTCTATAAACCCGCTACCCCTAGACAGCCCTGCCACCCTCGTTGACAACCCGCTCACCCCCCTGGACACCCCGTACCCCCTGGACAGCCTCCACCCCCATGGGCACCCCCACCGATGTGGACACCCCTAACCCCATGGACTACCCTGCGCCCCCGTGGACACCTTGCCGACCACCATGGACACCCCTACCCCCAGATATCCCCCACACTTGTGGACATCCCATCCACCCCCATTGACACCCCTACCACCCTGGACAGCCCTGCCACCCCCGTGGATGGCTCACCCACCCCCCTGGACACCTCATACACCATTGAAAGCCCTTCCACACCTGTGGACAGCCCGCCCATCCCCTGGACACCCCATACCCCCTGGACAGCTCCACCACACTGGTGGACTTCGACCCACTCCCGTGGACAGCCCCCTCCCACCTCTATGGTCATCCCCCACCCCCATGTACAACCATCCCACCCCTGTGGAAAGCCTGCCCTGCACCTGGACACCCCGTACCCCCTGGACGACACTGAAACCCCCGTGGACAGTCCTCCGAGCCCCCTGGATAGCCTACCCACCCTTAGGGATAGCCCACCCACCCCCCGGACAGTCCCGCCACACCCGTGGATAGACTGCCCACCCCCTAGACACCCCTACCCCCTGGACAGCCACACCACCCCTTGTGGACAACCCTCCCACCCTCTAGACAGCCCGCCCAACCCTGTGGAAAACTCGCCCACCCGACCACCCACCCCCTTGGACATCCCACCCACCCCATAGACACCCCTACCCCTTGGATAGCCCCTCTACCCTCACAGACACCCCGTACCCCTGGGACAGCCCCCACCCATGTGGATGGCCCGCCCACCCCTGGAAACCCCCTACCCACGGGACAGCCTTTCCACCCTCATGGACTACCCCCCCTGGGCACCCTGTACCACCGTGGAGAGCCCCACCACCCTCGTGGAAAGCCTTCCCACCCCTGGAATCCCCGTACCCCCCTCGACAGCCCCCCACCCCACACCCCGTGGCAGCCCGCCCCACCCCCTGGAGACCCTTACCCCCTGGACAACCCCGCCACCCCTGTGGGCAGCCCGACCACCCCCCTCGACACCCCTTACCACCTGGACAGCCCCACCACCCCTGGGGACACCCTTCCCACTCCCTAAACATCCCAACCACCTATGTGGATAGATTTCCCAACCCTATGGACACCCCTACCCCCCTGGATAGCCCCATGACCCTTACAGACACCCCCTACCCCCTGGACATCTCGGTCACCCCGTGGAAATCCACTACACTAGTGGACATCCCCCCACCGCCGTGGATATCCCACCTACCCCCTGGACACCCGTTACCCCCTAGACAGCCCCTCCACCCCTATAGACAGGACCCCACCCCCGTGGACACCATGTACACCCCTGGATATCCCCTGCCCCTATGGACAACCCACCCAACCCCTGGACACCCCTACACCCTGAAGAGACCCTCTACCCCCATTGACTTCCCACCACCCCCTTGACACAACCTACGCCCCCCTAGATAGCCCCCACCCTCAAGGATAAACCACCCCTCCTAGACACCCCCTACCCCCTTGAAAAGCCCGAAACCTCTGTGGACTACTCACCCACCCCCATGGACACCCCGTACCCCCCTAGACAGCTCCTCCACCCCTCGTGGAAGGCCTACCCACCCCTGGACACCTCGTACCCCCCTAGATAGCCCCGCCAACCCCTTTGATAGCCTGCCCACCCCTGGTCACCCCATACACCCCTGGACAGCCCCACCCCTGTGGAAAGCCACCCCCCGTGGACACCCCCACCACCCCCGAAGACCCCCATCCCCTCAAAAACCCCCACCACCTAGACACCCTTGACCCCCTTGGACAGCCCTAAAACCCCCTAGACCACCCTACCGCTAGATACCCCCACCCCTATGGAAACCCCCCAACCCTGGAAGACAACCCACACACCCCTAGACTCCCCTACCCCCTAAACAGCCACCCAATCCCACGGACATCCCCCCACCCCCGCGGACACCCCCACCCCTACGGACAACCCCCATACCCCACCGGATAGCCCCTAACCCCCTGGACAACCCCACACCATGGACACCACCCCACCACCTGGACACCCCCACCCCATGGACCCCCCATTCCCATGGATAGCCCCCACCCCCATGGACGGCCCCACCACCATTAGACACCACCCCACAAGATGGACACACCCACCCCCATAGACAGACCCCTAACCCTATAGATAGCCCCAACCCCCTGGACGACCCCCACCCTCTAGAATACCCCACCTTGGACAACCCCCCTCCCACCCAACCCCATTGATGGCCCGACCCCCTAGAACTCCCCCCACCTAACACCCACACGGGACACCACCCCACCCCCTGGACACCCCCCTGAACACCATTACACACCCTGGACATCCCTACCCTCTTGGATGGCCCCTAACCCCAGGGACCGCCCGCACCCCCACTGGACCCCACCCCACCCCCTGGATCCCCCACCCCTAGACTCCCCTACCCCCTTGGACAGCCCCCCAATTCCCTAGTAACACCCACCCCATGGACACCCCCACCCCCATAACACTACCCCGGACTCCCCTACCCCCTTTGACACCCACCCCATCCCCCTGGACAACCCCCACCCCCTGGACTGACCCCCACCCCCTGGACACCCCTTACACCATTAGAAAGCACCCCAACCCCCTGGACAACCCCCACCCCCTTGACATCAATAGCTTATTTAACTCTTCAAAACTATATCATGCCAAATTCATTGATAAAAAATCCTATACAATCAATAAGAACATCAATGTACCCCTTTTTATTTGTTTTACAATGACAACAAACAACTCTTATTACAATATGTTTGTATCTTTTTCCACATTATTGATAATAAATACAATGATATATTTGGATCTTCTCATTTAATTTGACTTCTCTAAATGATACCATCTTATCCCTATTTTACTCAAAATTACATCCTGTATCACCTTTTGTGAGAATGAAAGTTCAACTGAAAACATACCTAAGAGACTTTGGTTAATCTACATTATATCTATATAGGCTAACATAGAAAATAAGAGATAATTAACAATGATATAAAGGTTTTACATTAATAAACTTAACATGTGACACCATTTTGAAAGAACTCAAATTAGGGGTTGTATAAGATATCCCTCATAAAGATATAGTCTACACTCAACTCAACACATAAATTATAAAATTAAAGAATAAAATATAATATGATATTTTATGGTCTTGAATAGGGGAAATCATTATAAGCACGAAGTGCATATGTGGTATAGAATGATCAGGTATTATGTATTCTTAACTATGTGTTATTCTGTAGGTATATTCATAGAGAAGTTTCTTGCTTCTAGATAAATTTTAGGATCTATACCAACGGTTTCTAAAAATTTAAGTATAGAATTGAAAACCCCACTCTTTACCAATGGTTTACAACAGTTGGTAAATGCATTAGTTCAATATTTACCAACGGTTTCAGCAACCTTTGGTGAATGATTGTTATTCTAAATCTTTACCAATATTTTTCAGAAACTGTTGGTAAAGATCTATTGCAACAGTTTCTAAACTATTGGGAAATATAATATGATTTCTGGTGGCTTATCCGAACAGTTATTTTACAACCCGTTGGTATAAGCCTATCCCCATGGAATGCATGCCAATAGTCAGATAAACTATTTGTATATGTTTTACCAATAGTTACACAACCTTTACCAACATTTTTAATCCACTGGTATATACTAAATTTGTAGTAGTGGATGCTGATTAAATTAATTTAACCATATTTCTATCAAGTCAAAAGAAATTGTTGGATTTTTTCAGTGATAAATGTAATCTTTATCAGTACTGATGAAAGAAATGATACGTTTATCCATTTTTTGTGTATTTTTAGTGCTAACAAAGGGACTCATTATCAATACCTTTTCAAAGCACTACTAAAGGGTACCCTTTACTAGCACTCTATATTTAGAACTACGCTTTATCAGTGATTTATTTTTTGCACTGATAAAAGGTAGAATTTATCAAAACTCATAAATGAATCCTTTATCTGTGATTTTTAGCACTAATAAAGGTTCAAATAAATAAAATGAAATAATGAAATAAATTAAAAAATGAGTTTCATAAAAAAAATTTAAATTTTATTAAATAAATAATTATTGATAAAAATGAATAAACATATTTGACTACATTTAAATAATAAATACAAATAAATAACATGTATTAAATATATTTATATATGAAAATTTAAAATTAATCAAACAAAATTATAAATAATTAAATTGGGAAAAATTTGAACATTTTATTAATTTAATAACTATTCATAATGTCTGAGAATATTATATTATATATATATATATTAATTATTATAATTATGATTTATATATTTTAAAAAATTATACTATTTACATTAAAAATTAAAAAATTAATTAAATAATGGGTTATAATTAAAAATTAATATAAATTAAAAATACCCACTAATTCTATAATGTAATGGACATAAAACTGAATGTCGTTTGATTTTTCAATTTAACATTGATAAATTGTGTGTTATATTGATATCACAAATATGTAATTAACTAACATTTATGTACAATGCACACACACCAAACTTATCCATTTTTCCAATATTGATAATGTTTACTTATTTTTAATTTATTTAATTTCACTCATCTTTTACGTGCATGTATTTAAAATTAGACATTCGTTAATAATTTGAAAAAATATATTTTTAATGAATATTTATAAATAAAGATATTTATAAATGTTCTTTTACTATATATAAAGAATTATATTTTCATAATTTTAAATAAATAAATATTTTTGTAAAATGTATTTATGAAATTATAAATAGATAATTATATAAATTTAAATATTTATTAAATTAGCAATAAATTTACTTAAATTATGAATAAATTCAATATATTTATATTTTAATATATTTATTATATATATTTATAATTATATAAATATATATAATGATATAAATATAATTTTTTTAAAAAATATAATTATAAATAAATAATTACATATCTGAATAATTATTAAATTATAATAAATATATTTAAATATGGAATATATTTACTATATCTATATTTATATATATTCACTTATTTTTTATTTATAATTATAATTATAAATCCCTTATGAGGACTTAAGTAATAATATATGGGGTAACACCCCAAGATTTTATAGTTAGTGGGTTTACAAATCATGAGCAATTTATCACAAAACATCAATAGTACCAGAATAATCCATGAAAACTATGGATTTTTGTGACACTAGAGGGTATGTGGGCATTCCTCTATTTCCTTTTATTGAAGGGTATATAGAAATTCCCTCGCTTATGGTAAAATTTACCAAGAATGCGACTTTCCACATCCAAAAGTCACACTTGCTAAACACGGCATACAACGTATCCATCCACAAAGTCTCCAACATAAGCCATATATGTTATTCATGTTCCTCCTTTATCTTGTATTAGAGTATAATGTCATCAATAAAAAATACCAAAAAATTTTCAATGTAACGTATAAATACTATTTTCATCAAATACATGATGATTTATGTGGAATTAGTTACTCTGGAGTGAATCAGTAGAAACTCATTGTGCCCATACATTTTATGGGAGGCTGTCTTATAAATATATTCCTTATCATCTTTAGCTGATGATATACAGAATGGAGATCCACCTTTGAGATGTACTGAGATCCCCACAACTAATCGAACAACTGAAGAATCATTGGAAGATGATACTTGTTCTTTATGGTGATCTGGTTGAGTTATTCATAATCTATACATAGATGCATTGAATGATCCTTATTCTTTAAAAAGATCATTGGATCACCCCATGGTGATGCACTACGGTGTATGGACCATTTTCCACGTTCTCTTCCAGCTTCCTCATTAACTCCTCCAGTTCGATAGGAAGTATCCTATAGGGACAATTTGATATTTGAGTTTCTTTGGATATGAATTCTACTTAATACTCTACCTCATGATCCAAGGTTTTTCTGGGTAACTCTTCAATAAATACATCATTGTATTTCCATATAATGGGAATTTCATGTAGGTTTATTCTTTCCATTGACTCAACTCTTTGAGAAAGGTAGGATTCTTCACATGGAATCTACACCCACATCATTGAGGCCTTTTAAAAGGATATTATAATATTCCATGAATTTTTATAGGGGTAGGAAATGATTTATAATAAGAAAAGATATTTCCATTTCCTAATAGTTCTTGTGTGCTCTTTATAATTGGATTCAATCCATTCCATGTATAGCCTAAATGGCCTGAAGGCCTTCATTTTTATTGATTTTTGATAACCCCAATCTCAAGGGATGAGGGGGAACCCTTACAAGGCTTTCAGGCTCAGAGATTACATGGCCCATAGGCTAGGAGATACATGACCTGAAGGTCTTAGGGAATTCAACGAGACTATCCACAATGGAACTGCCCCTCCCCAGGAACTTCTTCTTGATAATACCTCTCTACCTTTGCAAGTCCATCTGGCTAGGATTCTAGTGCAAGAATAGGATGGTACCAATGTCATCGCAATACCCTCTCATTCTAAAAATCCATTTGGCTCTACTCTGGTGAGTGCACCTGCTCTGAATCCTCTTTTGGGGATGCTCCTTTTTTGTAGTGTGTCTGGGGCCTGCATTTATGTGGCCCAAAAGCCTTGGGGTGGCCCTAAGGCCTTATGGTGTCCCGAAGGCCTTGAGAATCAACTAGACTAAAGGCCTTGGGTGGCCCAAAATCCTTACAGGACCTGAGGACCAAACCGGTGGCCCCATGGCCCAGATGGATGTATAGTTCCGACTGCTAAAGAACCAAACTGTGCCTACTACAGTGCCTTCTACAGTACTTCTACAGTACCTGCTACAGTACCTCTACATTACTACGCCAGTACCCCCAGGAATATGTCTCCACCCAGATTTCATCTCGGGTCTCTTGGATGCAACTTGCGAGCCCTCACCAACTGGGCTGAGGCTCTTGTGCATCCATTCAATGTAAAACATCAAATTACACCAAGGGATGTATTGAATGATTCGCTGGAAGAATCATTCCAAATATTCCAATAGGAGAAGAGTCTATCACTTGGGTTATAATGATTGAAACACCAGGTATTTTCATGGATATATCTACTTCGTGGTTTCTATGATTTCATTCAATAATTATAGAAACATTCAAGATATAATGGAATGCATATAACTTGAATAATATAAGACGTTTTCCATTCTTGAGTGAATATGAAGTGTACATTATATGACGTCATTTTCATGATCAACATCTATAGTGGTAATGGAATAATAATTTCCTTACTCTTTTGTCATTAGTGGATGCTGACGCTTATTACCCCCAAGAACTCGATGTTTAGCTTACTATCTTGTGTAGTTCCATTTATCTCTATAGTTCTAGCATTCGACCATGGGTGGTTCTCTGCTTTCCTCCACTACATTTTACTACAACCTCTTGTATTATTGACATTAATGATATTGGGGGACTTATCCCCCACACTTGAATCACTTCCCCATCCCTTTAAGGTTGTTCCCATGATTCTTCTTCTCACATTTTTGACATGTGGGTGGTGGAGTTTTCCTTCCACCTTTCTAATGATATCTTCCATATTGAAAATCAATCCTTCATTTCTTATCACCATATACATGGGACCATTATCAATACTCCTTGTCCACCATGACAACACACCAAAATAATTCTTCTAATCTCCCAATGTCTTGATTTTAATGATCCATTATATGAAGTGTTTTTTTGCCACTATAGTATCTATCAATTTTTTTATCATTGTTGATAACAAAAAAAGGCATAAATTGTAGGATTTGGGAAATTTTCATTGTAATCCATGATAGACTCACATTAATTTTTCATCATCTCTATAAATTATATCAATACACTTTTTCAAGAAGTTTAAGAGGAAATACTTATTATGAAATATTATCTCTATGTATTATCACTCCATATCATCAATTTCATCCCTTGATGTGGTGTTTTTAATCAACACCCACTATTTATCAGCCTCTCCATCTAGAAAATAAACCACTAGAGCCACATTCTCTATCTCAGAACAGTTATGTGTAGAAATTATATTCTCCATCGAGTTGACCCACAATACCATAACTAGTTGATCATAAGATGCACTAAATATAGGTGTTCATTACCATATAAAACACCCGATATCCAGTTTCTCCCTTTTTGGTGAAGGATGTAATTCCAAATTATTCACGTTATTTTTTATAACCAGATATTTAAAGGTAAGAAGATCTATGAAATTTTGAACTCCTCCTCCTAATGAATTGGGGATGTCATTCAGGAAATCACTGTATTTTCCCTCACAAGGGTTTTCAGGTTACATTCTTAGGGTTCCCACCATTTTCTAAAATATAAAAGGTTATAACAAAACATCAGTCATCAAGTTATCAATAATCTATACCTTTTTAAAATTAACTCTAAAGTAATATCTTATGGGATCAATATGTTTATAAAATATTCCCGTGTTCTTATATATACATTTTCACATACTATGGGTTTCACTAAGGTTCTGTAATACTAATTACCAAATTAACTGAATGATTCCTTGATACCAACTATAACGACCAAAATTTTTCCTACATTACTATTAAATCATTTTAATGATAAAAAATATTAAATATGGATGATCCACATATTTAGTGTCTTGGAAAAAATAGTATCATACATAACTTTTACAACATAAAACATAAAAATTTATTTAACTCCTTCTTCTATAGATTTTTATTATTCCTTATGTTCTACTTAGTATATGTACTCACCGGAGGATATACATAAAAAAGGGGTGAGATAAAAAACCTAGTAAGAGGATAGATAATATTATAAAAACAATATGACATGGGATTATCATATTCATAACATCATCATCATGAGAGTATGCATTATAAAAATTAAAGGAATATGACAATGCATAAAAATGAAACATCATGTCTTTGTGGTCAACTACCCCACATAGTTGCGAACAAAGATAGAAACATGTTAATGCATATTTCACACTTTTAATGAGTTAAATCACATTACCCAATTCATTAGATCACTATATAATTCTCAGAACACCGATAAAATCTTATCATTTTCTTCACACTATGTAATTTTGGGCACACCCACCACATCATAAAATTTATATTATCATCTGTGCCAAATAGAAAATATATAAATCATATAAATAAAGTAACCCATGGAATATAATTGGTTTAATTTCATCAAGAACATATTAATAACCATTGGTTTCCAAAATTAAATTGGGAATAATATACCTGATATAATAACCATAATCATTGACTGAATAAGAAACAGCCTCCATAAGTAAAAGGTTAGTTTTTTTGAAAGATAAGTTATTTTTGGAAAAAAAATATATTGGTCATAAACACAATAAGAAAAAATTTATATCCCAGAACAGGTAATATAATGATTCATAAATGATATTTAAGGGATATCCATATTGAAAATAGGGTGAAAGTGGTAAAACCCAAAAAAAGAGTGCTGGGTTTGAGAATTCACCTTTCCTTATGTCCAAATGATTTCCTCACATAAATGTCATGTATAATAATATTATATTAATTAACTGAAAATTAAATATAATTCATTGTTATTTTACTATTTTCTTTTATGATCTGTGGGATGAGTTATAGAGTTTAATTTAATCATTCGGGATAGTTCTTTTTCATAGTTTTCATGATCAGTTGATCTGTATAAATGAATGGAAGTTCATTTAAAATGATGATGAACATAAAAATTTGTTATTATAATTTGTAATTAAACTACATATTTTTAAATAATATAAGAAAATATTTGGTTATATAACATGATGATTATTTATTATATTAAAGTTAATGCTGATTTTTTGGTTAATTTTGGCAGTTTTTTGAACACATTGAACTCATTTTGTTTTATCATTTTGTATTATGAATAGAAGTAATTTATAGAACATAAAAGAAATATAAGATAAAAATTAAAATTTGTTTTAAACAATTTAATGGTCTTATTAATATCCTTGAATATTTTTATGGAAAATGAATGTGTCTTTCCCACGAGGTTGGTAAACAGACACATCACGGGTGGCCGTTTCATTTTTATGATAAATGAGAGAGAGGGATGATATTAAGGTTGGATATTACATTAAACTGATATTATTAAAGTAAATATATTCTAATTTATTTATAATTACACTTTTATTAAAGGAGGTGAGTAGAGGATAATAATAAAATGTGAAATTGAAAAGAAACAAAAAGAATATGAGAGATGATTTACCTCTTGAATTCTGGTCTTGAGATCCTCCTCAAGGAACATAGGCTTGATTTTTTGATACAAAAATGAAAACATGAATGTGGGGGATAGGATAGAGCAGATTATAGGGAATATTTTAGGTAAGGATCAAATATTTATATGTGTGAGGAGAAGAGGGAGTTAGGGGTGGTATTTACAGTAGAGGGGAGGGTTGTTTTCTTATTATTTGAATCATTGGTCTTTTATTTTTCTCATGACAAGATATAGTGAGGATTATTATCACTAAATAATGTAATTAGTACATGTGATTTTGAACCAATGGTCACTTATATCATCCATTACTCAATCATGACTCACTAATTCAGGTTTTTAAGATTTATCGTAAATTATCATATTTTAATATTGAATAAAAATTCAACTAATTCAGAAAAATCCCATAAATTCTATATAATCACTTTTCAACATGTATAATTGAAAAATGGACTCCATTTTATGAATATAATTTTCTAAATATTATTAATTTAATTTTTAATTAAAGTAGTCATTTATATGGAAAATACAGATGTTAATATTATAGTTGATTTGTAACACTTAGGAAAATTACTAAAGTTCTAATAAAATTATATTAAAATAATAAGATAAAAAAATATTAATTTATAAATACATTTAATGAAATTTGAGTTTCTTTTAAATTAGTAAATTACTCATAAAATTATAGTTACATATTTATGAGTTATAAAATTATTTACACATAACTAATAATTTTAAAAATGTTTACGAACTTATACTATGATATAATTATATCAAATTTTTACTTATAAGATACAAAAATATGATTTATAATTTCATGCTTGATTTTACTATCCATTTGACTAGATTAATTTTCATAAGTGTCATATTACTATTTCTAAGTTCATGTTACAATTCCATTGGTATTGGTTCCTTAACATCTAGAAATACTTATTATATCAATATTTCTTCATTTATAATGTTTTTATTATGGTCTGTAATAGATATTATGCAATTTATAATATTTTAAATTAGTATAATAACGGAGAAATTACATTGAATTTTTTTTGGGTCATTACATTCTAGGTTTCCCTATGTGTAATGCCTTAAATGGGCACAATATCACTACTCAAAATTCCTTCTATACCAATGCCAATGTCCCAATGGTTTAGATAAACCTTTGGGATAGATTCATATACCAACGATTTGTTGAAAACTGATGGCATATGTTCTTTTAGAGTGTATTTTTCTAATGGTTTGAATAACCATTGGGATAGGCCTGGGTAGATGCTAGTTTTTGAAAAGATTTTTTGAAATCGTTGGGATAGTGGAGAGTGTAGAATGTTTTCGCAATAGTTATTTGAAACCATTGGGATAGTAGAGAGTGTACCCCCATAATTAAATTGTTCATCTAAACTATTGGGATAAGTTTCATAATATTTCCCAAAGTTTTAAAAAACAATTGGGATAAAATTCCATAAATACAGCTCCCAATTTCGATCATGATCCGCCCACATTACACCCTAAATGAGAGCTCCATTGTTACAATTTCAAAACCCTTATTCCAAGCAACTGATTATTTGTTCTT